>JAVHZZ010000001.1:1499419-1886919 GCA_036250195.1 Mixophyes australis | reverse complement strand
TTTTGGTCTTGTTACAGGTTTTACCCCAAAATCATGAAAGATTTTAGGTTTGGATCTGGATCTGATTACAAATTGTGAAAAATTGTTACAATTATGTGATTTTGAGCTGTTTTGCTTCAATATTACTATTTATATCATTAACAGTCATGTGACTCTATTTTCTAATGATCTCTTCACAACTGTCCAAATTTTCCCCTATTACTACATATAACTCCTCCTATTACTCCTTATAGCTCCTCCTATTACTACATATAACTCCTCCTATTACTCCCTATAGCTCCTCCTATTACTACATATAACTCCTCCTATTACTCCCCATAGCTCCTCCTATTACTACATATAACTCCTCCTATTACTACATATAACTCCTCCTATTACTCATTATAGCTCCTCCTATTACTACATATAACTCCTCTTATTAATCCCTATAGCTCCTCCTATTACTACATATAACTCCTCCTATTACTCCCTATAGCTCCTCCTATTACTACATATAACTCCTCCTATTACTCCCTATAGCTCCTCCTATTACTACATATAACTCCTCCCATTACTCCCCATAGCTCCTCCCGTTACTACATATAACTCCTCCCATTACTCCCTATAGCTCCTCCTATTACTATATATAACTCCTCCTATTACTACATATAGCTCCTCCTATTACTACATATAGCTCCTCCTATTACTACATATAGCTCCTCCTTTTACTACATATAACTCCTCCTATTACTCCCTATAGCTCCTCCTATTACTACATATAGCTCCTCCTAATACTCCCTATAGCTCCTCCTATTACTACATATAACTCCTCCTATTACTCCCTATAGCTCCTCCTATTACTACATATAATTCCTCCTATTACTCCCTATAGCTCCTCCTATTACTACATATAACTCCTCCTATTACTCCCTATAGCTCCTCCTATTACTACATATAACTCCTCCTATTACTCCCTATAGCTCCTTCTATTACTACATATAACTCCTCCTATTACTCCCTATAGCTCCTCCTATTACTACATATAACTCCTCCTATTACTCCCTATAGCTCCTCCTATTACTACATATAACTCCTCCTATTACTCCCTATAGCTCCTCCTATTACTACATATAACTCCTCCCATTACTCCCTATAGCTCCTCCTATTACTACATATAACTCCTCCTATTACTCCCTATAGCTCCTCCTATTACTACATATAACTCCTCCTATTACTTCATATAGCTCCTCCTATTACTACATATAACTCCTCCTTTTACTCCATATAGCTCCTCCTATTACTACATATAACTCCTCCTATTACTCCCTATAGCTCCTCCTATTACTACATATAACTCCTCCTATTACTCCCTATAGCTCCTCCTATTACTGCATATAACTCCTCCTGTTACTACTTATCACTCCTCCTATTACTCCCTATAACTCCTATTACTGCATATAACTCCTCCTATTACTACTTATAACTCCTCCTATTACTACTTAGAACTCCTCCTATTACTACATATAACTCCTTTTTCTCCCAATAACTCCTCCTATTACTGCATATAACTCCTCCTATTACGGCATATAACTCCTCCTATTACTCCCTATGACTCCTCTTATTACTGCATTTAACTCCTCCTATTACTACTTATAACTCCTCCTATTACTGATATAACTCCTATTACTCCCCATAACTCCAAAAATATGTCCCAAAAACTCCTCCTCTTACTCCCAATAACTCCTCCTACTACTTCCTATAACTCCTCCTACTACTTCCTATAACTCCTCTTATTACTTCCTATAATTCCTCCTACTACTGCATATAACTTGTCCTATTACTCCCAATAACTACTTCTATTACTACAGTCATGGCTTAAAGTTTTGAGAATGACACAAGTATTATTTTTCACAAACTCTGCTGCATTAGTTTTTATGATGGTAATTTGCATATACTCCAGAATGTCATGACGAGTGATCAGATGAATTGCAATTAATTTCAAAGTCCCTCTTTGCCCTGACAATGACCTTTATCCCAAACACAACATTTCCACTGAATTTCATCATTGACATTGGGTTAGTGATTCTCTCGTTAATACAGGTGAGAGTGTTAATGAGGACAAGGCTGGAGATCACTCTTTCATGCTGATTGAGTTAGAATGACAGACTGGAAGCTTTAAAAGGAGGGTGGTGCTTGAAATCATTGTTCTTCCTCTGTTAACCATGGTTATCTACAAGGAAACACGCGCAGTCATCATTGCTTTGCACAAAAAGGGCTTCACAGACAAGGATATTGCTACTAGTAAGATTGCACCTAAATCAACCATTTATCAGATCATCAAGAAATTCAAGGAGAGAGGATCAATAGTGTGAAGAAGGCTTCAGGACGCCCAAGAAACCTCCAGCAAGTGCCAGAACCGTCTCTTAAAGTTGATTCCGCTGCGGGATCGGGGCACCACCAGGGCAGAGCTTGCTTAGGAATGGCAGCAGCCAGGTGGGAGTACATCTGCATGCTCAGTGAGGCAAAGACTTTTGGTGGATGGCCTGGTGTCAAGAAGGCCAGCAAAGAAGTCACTTCTCTCCAGGAAAAACATAATCATCATCATCACCATTTATTTATATAGCGCCACTAATTCCGCAGCGCTGTACAGAGATCTCACTCACATCAGTCCCTGCCCCATTGAAGCTTACAGTCTAAAATCCCTAACACACACACAGACAGAGAGAGACAGACTAGGGTCAATTTGTCAGCAGCCAATTAACCTACTAGTATGTTTTTTTGGAGTGTGGGAGGAAACCGGAGCACCCGGAGGAAACCCACGCAAACACGGGAGGGACAGACTGATATTCTGAAAAAGGTACAGGGATTGGACTGCTGAGGACTGGGGTAAAGTCATTTTCTCTGATGAATCCTCTTTCAGATTGTTTGGGGGATCTGGAAAAACGCTAGTCCGGAGAAGGAAAGGTGAGCGCTACCATCAGTCCTGTGTCATGCCAACAGTAACGCATCCTGACACCATTCATGTGTGAGGGGCTTCTCAGCCAAGGGAGGGGGCTCACTCACAATTTGCCTAAGAACACAGCCATGAATAAAGAATGGCACCAAAACATCCTCCAAGAGCAACTTCTCCCAACCATCCAAGAACAGTTTAGTGATGAACAATGCCTGTACCAGCATGATGGGGCACCTTGTCATAAGGCAAAAGTGATAACTAAGTGGCTCAGGGATCAAAACCATAGTTACCAACTTTACAATGTTGGTATCCGGGAGCCTGCGGGGGAGGTGGGCGTCATGGGGGGCGGGCCTCCAAAATACGCGTCATTTGACAGCGGGGGGCGGGGCCATATGCCGCGATTCACCAGGAATCGTGGCGTTTGTGACCTTTTTCTGCCGTGGGCAGATCCGGGATTTTGCCACACTCGCCCGGGAGTTCGGGAGAGTTGGCAAGTATGATCAAAACATTGAAATTTTGGGCCCATGGCCAGGAAACTCCCCAGACCTTAATCCCATTGAGAACTTGTGGTGAATCCTCATGAGGCGGGTGGACAAACAGAAGCTCACAAATTCTGACAAACTCCAAGCACTGATTAGACAAGAATGGGCGGCCATCAGTCAGTATGTGGCCCAGAAGTTGATTGACAGCTGCCAGGGCGAATAGCAGAGGTTTTCAAAAAGAAGGGTCAGCACTGTAAATTTTGACTCTTTGCATAAACTTAATGCATACTTGTCAACTCTCCCGGAATGTCCGGGAGACTCCCGAAATTCGGGTCAATCTCCCGGGCTCCCGGGAGAGCTGGCAAATCTCCCGCATCCCGCTGCAGCCACCGCTAAATGACACGATTCAGCCAGAATTGCGGCATTTTGGCCCCGCCCCCTGTGACAAAACGTCAGTTTCGTTGCGGGGGGCAGGGCTAAAATGACGCGATTTGTCTTGACCCTGCCCCGCCCCGCCCCCTCCCGCCCTCCAGTCACGCCCATCTCCCGGAAGTAGGTAAGTATGACTTAATGTAATTGTCAATAAAAACTTTTGACACTTTTGAAATGCTTGTAATGTTACTTCAGTATAACAGCAACATCTGACATAAAGGTCTAAAAACAATACTTGTGTCATTCTCAAACTTTTGGCCATGACTGTACTTATAACTCCTATTATTACATATAACTCCTATTAGTACTCCTGGTAACTCCTCCTATTATTCCCTCTAGCCCCTCCCTGTGTATCCTGTGTTCTCCCTATTAGGACATACTGAGCTCTGTCAGATGCACAGATTAGGACGTACACACAGACAGTGATAATAACAGTGTACAAGGCCTCATCCTCCAGGGACAATCGCAGCTTCTGAGGTTGTTTGATGGGATCCTGTGTGTGCTGTTACTACATAGAGGGGGGGGGGGAGGGGGACACATAGAAGGGGGGGGCACATAGTGTGGGGGGGGGGCACATAGAGCCCCTCAAGTACACGACACATAATTTGTGTCTGTTGGCTTTAATCAGCTCTTCTGATTAGAGGGCGGCAGATGGATGGAAGCAGCACTCAATCCATTATCTCCCATCCTCCAGAAGATGCATTAGGCCCAGCTCTCTGCAACATGAGATGGTAGATAAAACCCCAACCCCCTGGGGTGCCTAATACACAGATCTACACTGTATATACCAACACTGATACTGCCCATCAGTACTACAGTCATAGTACATCACATCACTGCTGGGGTCACTATACACAGTACATACTGTATATACCAGGGGTCAGGGAACTTTTTTACCTTTTACCCCAAAATATATTTAGATACACCGACATTACCCCCTTGATTTGAAAGGAAAGAAATCATATTATTAATTATTGGAATTCAACATTTTATTGAATCTATTCCAAATTTCTTTGAAAGCTTCAACTTCAAAACTTCAGGTTTTGGAGAAATGATGTTGCTTCATTTTTGAGACGAGAGCATCAATATTGGGGCATTTTGATGTCAGAAATTTGGATACAGTCTTCAGCGTCCAATCAATTTCTCGGCTTTGTTTTTATGTTCGTTAGAGTGGAAAATCCTTGTTCACAAAGGTAGGTTGTTGCAAAAGGCAGCAACTTTTTGACTGCCTCCTCATGTGCAATTTTGATGCCCTTGCAGCTGTTGACATCCGAAAATATGACAGATCTGCTTTGTTTCCAAATGCAATACGTGCTTCATTATTGCATCGAAGCTCAAGAAGTCCCTCTGCCAACCCTTGAGGCTCTTCTGGTACAACAGCAACTTCACATTTAAAGGAGTCTAGAATCCAACTGACAGCAGGTGAATCACCAGCATTACCCCCAGGAGTTTCATTTTTACCCCATTTGGGGTAATTTACCCCTGTTCCCTGACCACTGGTATATACCAACACTGATACTACCCATCAGTACTGCAGTCATAGTACATCACATCACTGTGTGCTGGGGTCACTATACACAGTACATACTGTATATACCAACACTGATACTACCCATCAGTACTGCAGTCATAGTACATCACATCACTGTGTGCTGGGGTCACTATACACAGTACATACTGTATATACCAACACTGATACTACCCATCAGTACTACAGTCATAGTACATCACATCACTGTGTGCTGGGGTCACTATACACAGTACATACTGTATATACCAACACTGATACTACCCATCAGTACTACAGTCAAAGTACATCACATCACTGTGTGCTGGGGTCACTATACACAGTACACACTGTATATACCAACACTGATACTGCCCATCAGTACTGCAGTCATAGTACATCACATCACTGTGTGCTGGGGTCACTATACACAGTACATACTGTATATACCAACACTGATACTACCCATCAGTACTACAGTCATAGTACATCACATCACTGTGTGCTGGGGTCACTATACACAGTACACACTGTATATACCAACACTGATACTACCCATCAGTACTACAGTCATAGTACATCACATCACTGTGTGCTGGGGTCACTATACACAGTACATACTGTATATACCAACACTGATACTACCCATCAGTACTACAGTCATAGTACATCATATCACTGTGTGCTGGGGTCACTATACACAGTACACACTGTATATATCAACACTGATACTACCCATCAGTACTACAGTCATAGTACATCACATCACTGTGTGCTGGGGTCACTATACACAGTACATACTGTATATACCAACACTGATACTGCCCATCAGTACTACAGTCATAGTACATCACATCACTGCTGGGGTCACTATACACAGTACATACTGTATATACCAACACTGATACTACCCATCAGTACTACAGTCATAGTACATCACATCACTGCTGGGGTCACTATACACAGTACATACTGTATATACCAACACTGATACTGCTCATCAGTACTACAGTCATAGTACATCACATCACTGTGTGCTGGGGTCACTATACACAGTACATACTGTATATACCAACACTGATACTACCCATCAGTACTACAGTCATAGTACATCACATCACTGTGTGCTGGGGTCACTATACACAGTACATACTGTATATACCAAGACTGATACTACCCATCAGTACTGCAGTCATAGTACATCACATCACTGTGTGCTGGGGTCACTATACACAGTACATACTGTATATACCAACACTGATACTACCCATCAGTACTACAGTCATAGTACATCACATCACTGCTGGGGTCACTATACACAGTACATACTGTATATACCAACACTGATACTGCTCATCAGTACTACAGTCATAGTACATCACATCACTGTGTGCTGGGGTCACTATACACAGTACACACTGTATATACCAACACTGATACTACCCATCAGTACTACAGTCATAGTACATCACATCACTGCTGGGGTCACTATACACAGTACATACTGTATATACCAACACTGATACTACCCATCAGTACTACAGTCATAGTACATCACATCACTGTGTGCTGGGGTCACTATACACAGTACATACTGTATATACCAACACTGATACTGCCCATCAGTATTACAGTCATAGTACATCACTGTGTGCTGGGGTCACTATACACAGTACATACTGTATATACCAACACTGATACTGCCCATCAGTACTACAGTCATAGTACATCACATCACTGTGTGCTGGGGTCACTATACACAGTACATACTGTATATACCAACACTGATACTACCCATCAGTACTACAGTCATAGTACATCACATCACTGCTGGGGTCACTATACACAGTACATACTGTATATACCAACACTGATACTGCCCATCAGTACTACAGTCATAGTACATCACATCACTGTGTGCTGGGGTCACTATACACAGTACATACTGTATATACCAACACTGATACTACCCATCAGTACTACAGTCATAGTACATCACATCACTGTGTGCTGGGGTCACTATACACAGTACATACTGTATATACCAACACTGATACTGCTCATCAGTACTACAGTCATAGTACATCACATCACTGCTGGGGTCACTATACACAGTACATACTGTATATACCAACACTGATACTACCCATCAGTACTACAGTCATAGTACATCACATCACTGTGTGCTGGGGTCACTATACACAGTACATCCTGTATATACCAACACTGATACTACCCATCAGTACTACAGTCATAGTACATCACATCACTGTGTGCTGGGGTCACTATACACAGTACATACTGTATATACCAACACTGATACTACCCATCAGTACTACAGTCATAGTACATCACATCACTGTGTGCTGGTGTCACTATACACAGTACATACTGTATATACCAACACTGATACTACCCATCAGTACTACAGTCATAGTACATCACATCACTGCTGGGGTCACTATACACAGTACATACTGTATATACCAACACTGATACTGCTCATCAGTACTACAGTCATAGTACATCACATCACTGTGTGCTGGGGTCACTATACACAGTACACACTGTATATACCAACACTGATACTACCCATCAGTACTACAGTCATAGTACATCACATCACTGCTGGGGTCACTATACACAGTACATACTGTATATACCAACACTGATACTACCCATCAGTACTACAGTCATAGTACATCACATCACTGTGTGCTGGGGTCACTATACACAGTACATACTGTATATACCAACACTGATACTGCCCATCAGTATTACAGTCATAGTACATCACTGTGTGCTGGGGTCACTATACACAGTACATACTGTATATACCAACACTGATACTGCCCATCAGTACTACAGTCATAGTACATCACATCACTGTGTGCTGGGGTCACTATACACAGTACATACTGTATATACCAACACTGATACTACCCATCAGTACTACAGTCATAGTACATCACATCACTGCTGGGGTCACTATACACAGTACATACTGTATATACCAACACTGATACTGCCCATCAGTACTACAGTCATAGTACATCACATCACTGTGTGCTGGGGTCACTATACACAGTACATACTGTATATACCAACACTGATACTACCCATCAGTACTACAGTCATAGTACATCACATCACTGTGTGCTGGGGTCACTATACACAGTACATACTGTATATACCAACACTGATACTGCTCATCAGTACTACAGTCATAGTACATCACATCACTGCTGGGGTCACTATACACAGTACATACTGTATATACCAACACTGATACTACCCATCAGTACTACAGTCATAGTACATCACATCACTGCTGGGGTCACTATACACAGTACATACTGTATATACCAACACTGATACTACCCATCAGTACTGCAGTCATAGTACATCACATCACTGTGTGCTGGGGTCACTATACACAGTACATACTGTATATACCAACACTGATACTACCCATCAGTACTACAGTCATAGTACATCACATCACTGCTGGGGTCACTATACACAGTACATACTGTATATACCAACACTGATACTGCTCATCAGTACTACAGTCATAGTACATCACATCACTGTGTGCTGGGGTCACTATACACAGTACACACTGTATATACCAACACTGATACTACCCATCAGTACTACAGTCATAGTACATCACATCACTGCTGGGGTCACTATACACAGTACATACTGTATATACCAACACTGATACTACCCATCAGTACTACAGTCATAGTACATCACTGTGTGCTGGGGTCACTATACACAGTACATACTGTATATACCAACACTGATACTACCCATCAGTACTGCAGTCATAGTACATCACATCACTGTGCTGGGGTCACTATACACAGTACACACTGTATATACCAACACTGATACTGCCCATCAGTACTGCAGTCATAGTACATCACATCACTGTGTGCTGGGGTCACTATACACAGTACATACTGTATATACCAACACTGATACTACCCATCAGTACTACAGTCATAGTACATCACATCACTGTGTGCTGGGGTCACTATACACAGTACACACTGTATATACCAACACTGATACTACCCATCAGTACTACAGTCATAGTACATCACATCACTGTGTGCTGGGGTCACTATACACAGTACATACTGTATATACCAACACTGATACTACCCATCAGTACTACAGTCATAGCACATCATATCACTGTGTGCTGGGGTCACTATACACAGTACATACTGTATATACCAACACTGATACTACCCATCAGTACTACAGTCATAGTACATCATATCACTGTGTGCTGGGGTCACTATACACAGTACACACTGTATATATCAACACTGATACTACCCATCAGTACTACAGTCATAGTACATCACATCACTGTGTGCTGGGGTCACTATACACAGTACATACTGTATATACCAACACTGATACTACCCATCAGTACTACAGTCATAGTACATCACATCACTGTGTGCTGGGGTCACTATACACAGTACATACTGTATATACCAACACTGATACAACCCATCAGTACTACAGTCATAGTACATCACATCACTGCTGGGGTCACTATACACAGTACATACTGTATATACCAACACTGATACTACCCATCAGTACTACAGTCATAGTACATCACATCACTGTGTGCTGGGGTCACTATACACAGTACATACTGTATATACCAACACTGATACTACCCATCAGTACTACAGTCATAGTACATCACATCACTGCTGGGGTCACTATACACAGTACATACTGTATATACCAACACTGATACTACCCATCAGTACTGCAGTCATAGTACATCACATCACTGTGTGCTGGGGTCACTATACACAGTACATACTGTATATACCAACACTGATACTACCCATCAGTACTACAGTCATAGTACATCACATCACTGCTGGGGTCACTATACACAGTACATACTGTATATACCAACACTGATACTGCTCATCAGTACTACAGTCATAGTACATCACATCACTGTGTGCTGGGGTCACTATACACAGTACACACTGTATATACCAACACTGATACTACCCATCAGTACTACAGTCATAGTACATCACATCACTGCTGGGGTCACTATACACAGTACATACTGTATATACCAACACTGATACTACCCATCAGTACTACAGTCATAGTACATCACTGTGTGCTGGGGTCACTATACACAGTACATACTGTATATACCAACACTGATACTACCCATCAGTACTGCAGTCATAGTACATCACATCACTGTGTGCTGGGGTCACTATACACAGTACATACTGTATATACCAACACTGATACTGCCCATCAGTACTACAGTCATAGTACATCAAATCACTGTGTGCTGGGGTCACTATACACAGTACATACTGTATATACCAACACTGATACCACCCATCAGTACTACAGTCATAGTACATCACATCACTGTGTGCTGGGGTCACTATACACAGTACACACTGTATATACCAACACTGATACTGCCCATCAGTACTGCAGTCATAGTACATCACATCACTGTGTGCTGGGGTCACTATACACAGTATATACTGTATATACCAACACTGATACTGCCCATCAGTACTACAGTCATAGTACATCACATCACTGCTGGGGTCACTATACACAGTACATACTGTATATACCAACACTGATACTGCCCATCAGTACTACAGTCATAGTACATCACATCACTGTGTGCTGTGGTCACTATACACAGTACATACTGTATATAGCAACACTGATACTACCCATCTGTACTACAGTCATAGTACATCACATCACTGTGTGCTGGTGTCACTATACACAGTACATACTGTATATACCAACACTGATACTGCCCATCAGTACTACAGTCATAGTACATCACATCATTGTGTGCTGGGGTCACTATACACAGTACATACTGTATATACCAACACTGATACTGCCCATCAGTACTACAGTCATAGTACATCACATCACTGTGTGCTGTGGTCACTATACACAGTACATACTGTATATACCAACACTGATACTGCCCATCAGTACTACAGTCATAGTACATCACATCATTGTGTGCTGGGGTCACTATACACAGTACATACTGTATATACCAACACTGATACTGCCCATCAGTACTACAGGCATAGTACATCACATCACTGTGTGCTGGGGTCACTATACACAGTACATACTGTATATACCAACACTGATACTGCCCATCAGTACTACAGTCATAGTACATCACATCACTGCTGGGGTCACTATACACAGTACATACTGTATATACCAACACTGATACTACCCATCAGTACTACAGTCATAGTACATCACATCACTGCTGGGGTCACTATACACAGTACATACTGTATATACCAACACTGATACTGCTCATCAGTACTACAGTCATAGTACATCACATCACTGTGTGCTGGGGTCACTATACACAGTACATACTGTATATACCAACACTGATACTACCCATCAGTACTACAGTCATAGTACATCACATCACTGTGTGCTGGGGTCACTATACACAGTACATACTGTATATACCAAGACTGATACTACCCATCAGTACTGCAGTCATAGTACATCACATCACTGTGTGCTGGGGTCACTATACACAGTACATACTGTATATACCAACACTGATACTACCCATCAGTACTACAGTCATAGTACATCACATCACTGCTGGGGTCACTATACACAGTACATACTGTATATACCAACACTGATACTGCTCATCAGTACTACAGTCATAGTACATCACATCACTGTGTGCTGGGGTCACTATACACAGTACACACTGTATATACCAACACTGATACTACCCATCAGTACTACAGTCATAGTACATCACATCACTGCTGGGGTGACTATACACAGTACATACTGTATATACCAACACTGATACTACCCATCAGTACTACAGTCATAGTACATCACATCACTGTGTGCTGGGGTCACTATACACAGTACATACTGTATATACCAACACTGATACTGCCCATCAGTATTACAGTCATAGTACATCACTGTGTGCTGGGGTCACTATACACAGTACATACTGTATATACCAACACTGATACTGCCCATCAGTACTACAGTCATAGTACATCACATCACTGTGTGCTGGGGTCACTATACACAGTACATACTGTATATACCAACACTGATACTACCCATCAGTACTACAGTCATAGTACATCACATCACTGCTGGGGTCACTATACACAGTACATACTGTATATACCAACACTGATACTGCCCATCAGTACTACAGTCATAGTACATCACATCACTGTGTGCTGGGGTCACTATACACAGTACATACTGTATATACCAACACTGATACTACCCATCAGTACTACAGTCATAGTATATCACATCACTGTGTGCTGGGGTCACTATACACAGTACATACTGTATATACCAACACTGATACTGCTCATCAGTACTACAGTCATAGTACATCACATCACTGCTGGGGTCACTATACACAGTACATACTGTATATACCAACACTGATACTACCCATCAGTACTACAGTCATAGTACATCACATCACTGTGTGCTGGGGTCACTATACACAGTACATCCTGTATATACCAACACTGATACTACCCATCAGTACTACAGTCATAGTACATCACATCACTGTGTGCTGGGGTCACTATACACAGTACATACTGTATATACCAACACTGATACTGCCCATCAGTACTGTAGTCATAGTACATCGCATCACTGTGTGCTGGGGTCACTATACACAGTACATACTGTATATACCAACACTGATACTGCCCATCAGTACTACAGTCATAGTACATCACATCACTGTGTGCTGGGGTCACTATACACAGTACATACTGTATATACCAACACTGATACTACCCATCAGTACTACAGTCATAGCACATCATATCACTGTGTGCTGGGGTCACTATACACAGTACATACTGTATATACCAACACTGATACTACCCATCAGTACTACAGTCATAGTACATCATATCACTGTGTGCTGGGGTCACTATACACAGTACACACTGTATATATCAACACTGATACTACCCATCAGTACTACAGTCATAGTACATCACATCACTGTGTGCTGGGGTCACTATACACAGTACATACTGTATATACCAACACTGATACTACCCATCAGTACTACAGTCATAGTACATCACATCACTGTGTGCTGGGGTGACTATACACAGTACATACTGTATATACCAACACTGATACAACCCATCAGTCCTACAGTCATAGTACATCACATCACTGCTGGGGTCACTATACACAGTACATACTGTATATACCAACACTGATACTACCCATCAGTACTACAGTCATAGTACATCACATCACTGTGTGCTGGGGTCACTATACACAGTACATACTGTATATACCAACACTGATACTACCCATCAGTACTACAGTCATAGTACATCACATCACTGCTGGGGTCACTATACACAGTACATACTGTATATACCAACACTGATACTACCCATCAGTACTGCAGTCATAGTACATCACATCACTGTGTGCTGGGGTCACTATACACAGTACATACTGTATATACCAACACTGATACTACCCATCAGTACTACAGTCATAGTACATCACATCACTGCTGGGGTCACTATACACAGTACATACTGTATATACCAACACTGATACTGCTCATCAGTACTACAGTCATAGTACATCACATCACTGTGTGCTGGGGTCACTATACACAGTACACACTGTATATACCAACACTGATACTACCCATCAGTACTACAGTCATAGTACATCACATCACTGCTGGGGTCACTATACACAGTACATACTGTATATACCAACACTGATACTACCCATCAGTACTACAGTCATAGTACATCACTGTGTGCTGGGGTCACTATACACAGTACATACTGTATATACCAACACTGATACTACCCATCAGTACTGCAGTCATAGTACATCACATCACTGTGTGCTGGGGTCACTATACACAGTACATACTGTATATACCAACACTGATACTGCCCATCAGTACTACAGTCATAGTACATCAAATCACTGTGTGCTGGGGTCACTATACACAGTACATACTGTATATACCAACACTGATACCACCCATCAGTACTACAGTCATAGTACATCACATCACTGTGTGCTGGGGTCACTATACACAGTACACACTGTATATACCAACACTGATACTGCCCATCAGTACTGCAGTCATAGTACATCACATCACTGTGTGCTGGGGTCACTATACACAGTACATACTGTATATACCAACACTGATACTGCCCATCAGTACTACAGTCATAGTACATCACATCACTGTGTGCTGTGGTCACTATACACAGTACATACTGTATATAGCAACACTGATACTACCCATCTGTACTACAGTCATAGTACATCACATCACTGTGTGCTGGTGTCACTATACACAGTACATACTGTATATACCAACACTGATACTGCCCATCAGTACTACAGTCATAGTACATCACATCACTGCTGGGGTCACTATACACAGTACATACTGTATATACCAACACTGATACTACCCATCAGTACTACAGTCATAGTACATCACATCACTGTGTGCTGGGGTCACTATACACAGTACATACTGTATATACCAACACTGATACTGCCCATCAGTATTACAGTCATAGTACATCACTGTGTGCTGGGGTCACTATACACAGTACATACTGTATATACCAACACTGATACTGCCCATCAGTACTACAGTCATAGTACATCACATCACTGTGTGCTGGGGTCACTATACACAGTACATACTGTATATACCAACACTGATACTACCCATCAGTACTACAGTCATAGTACATCACATCACTGCTGGGGTCACTATACACAGTACACACTGTATATACCAACACTGATACTGCCCATCAGTACTGCAGTCATAGTACATCACATCACTGTGTGCTGGGGTCACTATACACAGTACATACTGTATATACCAACACTGATACTGCCCATCAGTACTACAGTCATAGTACATCACATCACTGTGTGCTGTGGTCACTATACACAGTACATACTGTATATACCAACACTGATACTGCCCATCAGTACTACAGTCATAGTACATCACATCACTGTGTGCTGGGGTCACTATACACAGTACATACTGTATATACCAACACTGATACTGCCCATCAGTACTGCAGTCATAGTACATAACATCACTGCTGGGGTCACTATACACAGTACATACTGTATTTACCAACACTGATACTACCCATCTGTACTACAGTCATAGTACATCACATCACTGTGTGCTGGTGTCACTATACACAGTACATACTGTATATACCAACACTGATACTGCCCATCAGTACTACAGTCATAGTACATCACATCACTGTGTGCTGTGGTCACTATACACAGTACATACTGTATATACCAACACTGATACTGCCCATCAGTACTACAGTCATAGTACATCACATCACTGCTGGGGTCACTATACACAGTACATACTGTATATACCAACACTGATACTACCCATCAGTACTACAGTCATAGTACATCACATCACTGTGTGCTGGGGTCACTATACACAGTACATACTGTATATACCAACACTGATACTACCCATCAGTACTACAGTCATAGTACATCACATCACTGTGTGCTGGGGTCACTATACACAGTACACACTGTATATACCAACACTGATACTACCCATCAGTACTACAGTCATAGTACATCACATCACTGTGTGCTGGGGTCACTATACACAGTACATACTGTATATACCAACACTGATACTACCCATCAGTACTACAGGCATAGTACATCACATCACTGTGTGCTGGGGTCACTATACACAGTACATACTGTATATACCAACACTGATACTACCCATCAGTACTACAGTCATAGTACATCACATCACTGTGTGCTGGGGTTACTATACACAGTACATACTGTATATACCAACACTGATACTACCCATCAGTACTACAGTCATAGTACATCACATCACTGCTGGGGTCACTATACACAGTACATACTGTATATACCAACACTGATACTACCCATCAGTACTACAGTCATAGTACATCACATCACTGTGTGCTGGGGTCACTATACACAGTACATACTGTATATACCAACACTGATACTGCCCATCAGTACTACAGTCATAGTACATCACATCACTGTGTGCTGGGGTCACTATACACAGTACATACTGTATATACCAACACTGATACTACCCATCAGTACTACAGTCATAGTACATCACATCACTGCTGGGATCACTATACACAGTACACACTGTATATACCAACACTGATACTGCCCATCAGTACTACAGTCATAGTACATCACATCACTGTGTGCTGGGGTCACTATACACAGTACATACTGTATATACCAACACTGATACTACCCATCAGTACTACAGTCATAGTACATCACATCACTGTGTGCTGGGGTCACTATACACAGTACATACTGTATATACCAACACTGATACTACCCATCAGTACTACAGTCATAGTACATCACATCACTGCTGGGGTCACTTTGCACAGTACATACTGTATATACCAACACTGATACTACCCATCAGTACTACAGTCATAGTACATCACATCACTGCTGGGGTCACTATACACAGTACATACTGTATATACCAAAACTGATACTACCCATCAGTACTACAGTCATAGTACATCACATCACTGTGAGCTGGGGTCACTATACACAGTACATACTGTATATACCAACACTGATACTACCCATCAGTACTACAGTCATAGTACATCACATCACTGTGTGCTGGGGTCACTATACACAGTACATACTGTATATACCAACACTGATACTGCCCATCAGTACTACAGTCATAGTACATCACATCACTGCTGGGGTCACTATACACAGTACATACTGTATATACCAACACTGGTACTACCCATCAGTACTACAGTCATAGTACATCACATCACTGTGTGCTGGGGTCACTATACACAGTACATACTGTATATACCAACACTGATACTGCCCATCAGTACTACAGTCATAGTACATCACATCACTGTGTGCTGGGGTCACTATACACAGTACATACTGTATATACCAACACTGATACTACCCATCAGTACTACAGTCATAGTACATCACATCACTGTGTGCTGGGGTCACTATACACAGTACATACTGTATATACCAACACTGATACTGCCCATCAGTACTACAGTCATAGTACATCACATCACTGTGTTCTGGGGTCACTATACACAGTACACACTGTATATACCAACACTGATACTACCCATCAGTACTGCAGTCATAGTACATCACATCACTGTGTGCTGGGGTCACTATACACAGTACATACTGTATATACCAACACTGATACTGCCCATCAGTACTACAGTCATAGTACATCAAATCACTGTGTGCTGAGGTCACTATACACAGTACATAATGTATATACCAACACTGATAATACCCATCAGTACTACGGTCATAGTACATCACATCACTGTGTGCTGGGGTCACTATACACAGTACACACTGTATATACCAACACTGATACTACCCATCAGTACTACAGTCATAGTACATCACATCACTGTGTGCTGGGGTCACTATACACAGTACATACTGTATATACCAACACTGATACTACCCATCAGTACTACAGTCATAGTACATCATATCACTGTGTGCTGGGGTCACTATACACAGTACACACTGTATATATCAACACTGATACTACCCATCAGTACTACAGTCATAGTACATCACATCACTGTGTGCTGGGGTCACTATACACAGTACATACTGTATATACCAACACTGATACTACCCATCAGTACTACAGTCATAGTACATCACATCACTGTGTGCTGGGGTCACTATACACAGTACATACTGTATATACCAACACTGATACTACCCATCAGTACTACAGTCATAGTACATCACATCACTGCTGGGGTCACTATACACAGTACATACTGTATATACCAACACTGATACTACCCATCAGTACTGCAGTCATAGTACATCACATCACTGTGTGCTGGGGTCACTATACACAGTACATACTGTATATACCAACACTGATACTACCCATCAGTACTACAGTCATAGTACATCACATCACTGCTGGGATCACTATACACAGTACACACTGTATATACCAACACTGATACTGCCCATCAGTACTACAGTCATAGTACATCACATCACTGTGTGCTGGGGTCACTATACACAGTACATACTGTATATACCAACACTGATACTACCCATCAGTATTACAGTCATAGTACATCACATCACTGTGTGCTGGGGTTACTATACACAGTACATACTGTATATACCAACACTGATACTACCCATCAGTACTACAGTCATAGTACATCACATCACTGCTGGGGTCACTATACACAGTACATACTGTATATACCAACACTGATACTACCCATCCGTACTACAGTCATAGTACATCACATCCCTGTGTGCTGGGGTCACTATACACAGTACACACTGTATATACCAACACTGATACTACCCATCAGTACTACAGTCATAGTACATCACATCACTGCTGGGGTCACTATACACAGTACATACTGTATATACCAACACTGATACTACCCATCAGTACTACAGTCATAGTACATCACATCACTGTGTGCTGGGGTCACTATACACAGTACATACTGTATATACCAACACTGATACTGCCCATCAGTACTACAGTCATAGTACATCACTGTGTGCTGGGGTCACTATACACAGTACATACTGTATATACCAACACTGATACTGCCCATCAGTACTACAGTCATAGTACATCACATCACTGTGTGCTGGGGTCACTATACACAGTACATACTGTATATACCAACACTGATACTACCCATCAGTACTACAGTCATAGTACATCACATCACTGCTGGGATCACTATACACAGTACACACTGTATATACCAACACTGATACTGCCCATCAGTACTACAGTCATAGTACATCACATCACTGTGTGCTGGGGTCACTATACACAGTACATACTGTATATACCAACACTGATACTACCCATCAGTACTACAGTCATAGTACATCACATCACTGTGTGCTGGGGTCACTATACACAGTACATACTGTATATACCAACACTGATACTACCCATCAGTACTACAGTCATAGTACATCACATCACTGCTGGGGTCACTATACACAGTACATACTGTATATACCAACACTGATACTACCCATCAGTACTACAGTCATAGTACATCACATCACTGCTGGGGTCACTATACACAGTACATACTGTATATACCAACACTGATACTACCCATCAGTACTACAGTCATAGTACATCACATCACTGTGTGCTGGGGTCACTATACACAGTACATACTGTATATACCAACACTGATACTACCCATCAGTACTACAGTCATAATACATCACATCACTGTGTGCTGGGGTCACTATACACAGTACATACTGTATATACCAACACTGATACTGCCCATCAGTACTACAGTCATAGTACATCACATCACTGCTGGGGTCACTATACACAGTACATACTGTATATACCAACACTGGTACTACCCATCAGTACTACAGTCATAGTACATCACATCACTGTGTACTGGGGTCACTATACACAGTACATACTGTATATACCAACACTGATACTGCCCATCAGTACTACAGTCATAGTACATCACATCACTGTGTTCTGGGGTCACTATACACAGTACACACTGTATATACCAACACTGATACTACCCATCAGTACTGCAGTCATAGTACATCACATCACTGTGTGCTGGGGTCACTATACACAGTACATACTGTATATACCAACACTGATACTGCCCATCAGTACTACAGTCATAGTACATCAAATCACTGTGTGCTGGGGTCACTATACACAGTACATAATGTATATACCAACACTGATACTACCCATCAGTACTACAGTCATAGTACATCACATCACTGTGTACTGGGGTCACTATACACAGTACACACTGTATATACCAACACTGATACTACCCATCAGTACTACAGTCATAGTACATCACATCACTGTGTGCTGGGGTCACTATACACAGTACATACTGTATATACCAACACTGATACTGCCCATCAGTACTACAGTCATAGTACATCACATCACTGTGTGCTGTGGTCACTATACACAGTACATACTGTATATACCAACACTGATACTACCCATCAGTACTACAGTCATAGTACATCATATCACTGTGTGCTGGGCTCACTATACACAGTACACACTGTATATATCAACACTGATACTACCCATCAGTACTACAGTCATAGTACATCACATCACTGTGTGCTGGGGTCACTATACACAGTACATACTGTATATACCAACACTGATACTACCCATCAGTACTACAGTCATAGTACATCACATCACTGTGTGCTGGGGTCACTATACACAGTACATACTGTATATACCAATACTGATACTACCCATCAGTACTACAGTCATAGTACATCACATCACTGCTGGGGTCACTATACACAGTACATACTGTATATACCAACACTGATACTACCCATCAGTACTGCAGTCATAGTACATCACATCACTGTGTGCTGGGGTCACTATACACAGTACATACTGTATATACCAACACTGATACTGCCCATCAGTACTACAGTCATAGTACATCACATCACTGTGTGCTGTGGTCACTATACACAGTACATACTGTATATACCAACACTGATACTACCCATCAGTACTACAGTCATAGTACATCACATCACTGTGTGCTGGGGTCACTATACACAGTACATACTGTATATACCAACACTGATACTACCCATCAGTACTACAGTCATAGTACATCACATCACTGTGTGCTGGGGTCACTATACACAGTACACACTGTATATACCAACACTGATACTACCCATCAGTACTACAGTCATAGTACATCACATCACTGTGTGCTGGGGTCACTATACACAGTACATACTGTATATACCAACACTGATACTGCCCATCAGTACTACAGTCATAGTACATCACATCACTGTGTGCTGGGGTCACTATACACAGTACACACTGTATATACCAACACTGATACTGCCCATCAGTACTACAGTCATAGTACATCACATCACTGCTGGGGTCACTATACACAGTACATACTGTATATACCAACACTGATACTACCCATCAGTACTACAGTCATAGTACATCACATCACTGCTGGGGTCACTATACACAGTACATACTGTATATACCAACACTGATACTACCCATCAGTACTACAGTCATAGTACATCACTGTGTGCTGGGGTCACTATACACAGTACATACTGTATATACCAACACTGATACTACCCATCAGTACTACAGTCATAGTACATCACATCACTGTGTGCTGGGGTCACTATACACAGTATATACTGTATATACCAACACTGATACTGCCCATCAGTACTGCAGTCATAGTACATCACATCACTGTGTGCTGGGGTCACTATACACAGTACATACTGTATATACCAACACTGATACTGCCCATCAGTACTACAGTCATAGTACATCACATCACTGTGTGCTGGGGTCACTATACACAGTACATACTGTATATACCAACACTGATACTACCCATCAGTACTACAGTCATAGTACATCACATCACTGTGTGCTGGGGTCACTATACACAGTACATACTGTATATACCAACACTGATACTACCCATCAGTACTACAGTCATAGTACATCACATCACTGTGTGCTGGGGTCACTATACACAGTACATACTGTATATACCAACACTGATACTACCCATCAGTACTACAGTCATAGTACATCACATCACTGTGTGCTGGGGTCACTATACACAGTACATACTGTATTAACCAACACTGATACTACCCATCAGTACTACAGTCATAGTACATCACATCACTGTGTGCTGGGGTTACTATACACAGTACATACTGTATATACCAACACTGATACTACCCATCAGTACTACAGTCATAGTACATCACATCACTGCTGGGGTCACTATACACAGTACACACTGTATATACCAACACTGATACTGCCCATCAGTACTACAGTCATAGTACATCACATCACTGTGTGCTGGGGTCACTATACACAGTACATACTGTATATACCAACACTGATACTACCCATCAGTACTACAGTCATAGTACATCACATCACTGTGTGCTGGGGTCACTATACACAGTACATACTGTATATACCAACACTGATACTACCCATCAGTACTACAGTCATAGTACATCACATCACTGTGTGCTGGGGTCACTATACACAGTACATACTGTATATACCAACACTGATACTACCCATCAGTACTACAGTCATAGTACATCACATCACTGCTGGGGTCACTATACACAGTACACACTGTATATACCAACACTGATACTGCCCATCAGTACTGCAGTCATAGTACATCACATCACTGCTGGGGTCACTATACACAGTACACACTGTATATACCAACACTGATACTACCCATCAGTACTACAGTCATAGTACATCACATCACTGTGTGCTGGGGTCACTATACACAGTACATACTGTATATACCAACACTGATACTACCCATCAGTACTACAGTCATAGTACATCACATCACTGTGTGCTGGGGTCACTATACACAGTACATACTGTATATACCAACACTGATACTGCCCATCAGTACTACAGTCATAGTACATCACATCACTGTGTGCTGGGGTCACTATACACAGTACATACTGTATATACCAACACTGATACTGCCCATCAGTACTACAGTCATAGTACATCACATCACTGTGTGCTGGGGTCACTATACACAGTACACACTGTATATATCAACACTGATACTACCCATCAGTACTACAGTCATAGTACATCACATCACTGTGTGCTGGGGTCACTATACACAGTACATACTGTATATACCAACACTGATACTACCCATCAGTACTACAGTCATAGTACATCATATCACTGTGTGCTGGGGTCACTATACACAGTACACACTGTATATATCAACACTGATACTACCCATCAGTACTACAGTCATAGTACATCACATCACTGTGTGCTGGGGTCACTATACACAGTACATACTGTATATACCAACACTGATACTACCCATCAGTACTACAGTCATAGTACATCACATCACTGTGTGCTGGGGTCACTATACACAGTACATACTGTATATACCAACACTGATACTACCCATCAGTACTACAGTCATAGTACATCACATCACTGCTGGGGTCACTATACACAGTACATACTGTATATACCAACACTGATACTACCCATCAGTACTGCAGTCATAGTACATCACATCACTGTGTGCTGGGGTCACTATACACAGTACATACTGTATATACCAACACTGATACTACCCATCAGTACTACAGTCATAGTACATCACATCACTGCTGGGATCACTATACACAGTACACACTGTATATACCAACACTGATACTGCCCATCAGTACTACAGTCATAGTACATCACATCACTGTGTGCTGGGGTCACTATACACAGTACATACTGTATATACCAACACTGATACTACCCATCAGTATTACAGTCATAGTACATCACATCACTGTGTGCTGGGGTTACTATACACAGTACATACTGTATATACCAACACTGATACTACCCATCAGTACTACAGTCATAGTACATCACATCACTGCTGGGGTCACTATACACAGTACATACTGTATATACCAACACTGATACTACCCATCAGTACTACAGTCATAGTACATCACATCCCTGTGTGCTGGGGTCACTATACACAGTACACACTGTATATACCAACACTGATACTACCCATCAGTACTACAGTCATAGTACATCACATCACTGCTGGGGTCACTATACACAGTACATACTGTATATACCAACACTGATACTACCCATCAGTACTACAGTCATAGTACATCACATCACTGTGTGCTGGGGTCACTATACACAGTACATACTGTATATACCAACACTGATACTGCCCATCAGTACTACAGTCATAGTACATCACTGTGTGCTGGGGTCACTATACACAGTACATACTGTATATACCAACACTGATACTGCCCATCAGTACTACAGTCATAGTACATCACATCACTGTGTGCTGGGGTCACTATACACAGTACATACTGTATATACCAACACTGATACTACCCATCAGTACTACAGTCATAGTACATCACATCACTGCTGGGATCACTATACACAGTACACACTGTATATACCAACACTGATACTGCCCATCAGTACTACAGTCATAGTACATCACATCACTGTGTGCTGGGGTCACTATACACAGTACATACTGTATATACCAACACTGATACTACCCATCAGTACTACAGTCATAGTACATCACATCACTGTGTGCTGGGGTCACTATACACAGTACATACTGTATATATATACACTGATACTACCCATCAGTACTACAGTCATAGTACATCACATCACTGCTGGGGTCACTATACACAGTACATACTGTATATACCAACACTGATACTACCCATCAGTACTACAGTCATAGTACATCACATCACTGCTGGGGTCACTATACACAGTACATACTGTATATACCAACACTGATACTACCCATCAGTACTACAGTCATAGTACATCACATCACTGTGTGCTGGGGTCACTATACACAGTACATACTGTATATACCAACACTGATACTACCCATCAGTACTACAGTCATAATACATCACATCACTGTGTGCTGGGGTCACTATACACAGTACATACTGTATATACCAACACTGATACTGCCCATCAGTACTACAGTCATAGTACATCACATCACTGCTGGGGTCACTATACACAGTACATACTGTATATACCAACACTGGTACTACCCATCAGTACTACAGTCATAGTACATCACATCACTGTGTACTGGGGTCACTATACACAGTACATACTGTATATACCAACACTGATACTGCCCATCAGTACTACAGTCATAGTACATCACATCACTGTGTTCTGGGGTCACTATACACAGTACACACTGTATATACCAACACTGATACTACCCATCAGTACTGCAGTCATAGTACATCACATCACTGTGTGCTGGGGTCACTATACACAGTACATACTGTATATACCAACACTGATACTGCCCATCAGTACTACAGTCATAGTACATCAAATCACTGTGTGCTGGGGTCACTATACACAGTACATAATGTATATACCAACACTGATACTACCCATCAGTACTACAGTCATAGTACATCACATCACTGTGTACTGGGGTCACTATACACAGTACACACTGTATATACCAACACTGATACTACCCATCAGTACTACAGTCATAGTACATCACATCACTGTGTGCTGGGGTCACTATACACAGTACATACTGTATATACCAACACTGATACTACCCATCAGTACTACAGTCATAGTACATCACATCACTGCTGGGGTCACTATACACAGTACACACTGTATATACCAACACTGATACTGCCCATCAGTACTACAGTCATAGTACATCACATCACTGCTGGGGTCACTATACACAGTACATACTGTATATACCAACACTGGTACTACCCATCAGTACTACAGTCATAGTACATCACATCACTGTGTACTGGGGTCACTATACACAGTACATACTGTATATACCAACACTGATACTGCCCATCAGTACTACAGTCATAGTACATCACATCACTGTGTTCTGGGGTCACTATACACAGTACACACTGTATATACCAACACTGATACTACCCATCAGTACTGCAGTCATAGTACATCACATCACTGTGTGCTGGGGTCACTATACACAGTACATACTGTATATACCAACACTGATACTGCCCATCAGTACTACAGTCATAGTACATCAAATCACTGTGTGCTGGGGTCACTATACACAGTACATAATGTATATACCAACACTGATACTACCCATCAGTACTACAGTCATAGTACATCACATCACTGTGTACTGGGGTCACTATACACAGTACACACTGTATATACCAACACTGATACTACCCATCAGTACTACAGTCATAGTACATCACATCACTGTGTGCTGGGGTCACTATACACAGTACATACTGTATATACCAACACTGATACTGCCCATCAGTACTACAGTCATAGTACATCACATCACTGTGTGCTGTGGTCACTATACACAGTACATACTGTATATACCAACACTGATACTACCCATCAGTACTACAGTCATAGTACATCATATCACTGTGTGCTGGGCTCACTATACACAGTACACACTGTATATATCAACACTGATACTACCCATCAGTACTACAGTCATAGTACATCACATCACTGTGTGCTGGGGTCACTATACACAGTACATACTGTATATACCAACACTGATACTACCCATCAGTACTACAGTCATAGTACATCACATCACTGTGTGCTGGGGTCACTATACACAGTACATACTGTATATACCAATACTGATACTACCCATCAGTACTACAGTCATAGTACATCACATCACTGCTGGGGTCACTATACACAGTACATACTGTATATACCAACACTGATACTACCCATCAGTACTGCAGTCATAGTACATCACATCACTGTGTGCTGGGGTCACTATACACAGTACATACTGTATATACCAACACTGATACTGCCCATCAGTACTACAGTCATAGTACATCACATCACTGTGTGCTGTGGTCACTATACACAGTACATACTGTATATACCAACACTGATACTACCCATCAGTACTACAGTCATAGTACATCACATCACTGTGTGCTGGGGTCACTATACACAGTACATACTGTATATACCAACACTGATACTACCCATCAGTACTACAGTCATAGTACATCACATCACTGTGTGCTGGGGTCACTATACACAGTACACACTGTATATACCAACACTGATACTACCCATCAGTACTACAGTCATAGTACATCACATCACTGTGTGCTGGGGTCACTATACACAGTACATACTGTATATACCAACACTGATACTGCCCATCAGTACTACAGTCATAGTACATCACATCACTGTGTGCTGGGGTCACTATACACAGTACACACTGTATATACCAACACTGATACTGCCCATCAGTACTACAGTCATAGTACATCACATCACTGCTGGGGTCACTATACACAGTACATACTGTATATACCAACACTGATACTACCCATCAGTACTACAGTCATAGTACATCACATCACTGCTGGGGTCACTATACACAGTACATACTGTATATACCAACACTGATACTACCCATCAGTACTACAGTCATAGTACATCACTGTGTGCTGGGGTCACTATACACAGTACATACTGTATATACCAACACTGATACTACCCATCAGTACTACAGTCATAGTACATCACATCACTGTGTGCTGGGGTCACTATACACAGTATATACTGTATATACCAACACTGATACTGCCCATCAGTACTGCAGTCATAGTACATCACATCACTGTGTGCTGGGGTCACTATACACAGTACATACTGTATATACCAACACTGATACTGCCCATCAGTACTACAGTCATAGTACATCACATCACTGTGTGCTGGGGTCACTATACACAGTACATACTGTATATACCAACACTGATACTACCCATCAGTACTACAGTCATAGTACATCACATCACTGTGTGCTGGGGTCACTATACACAGTACATACTGTATATACCAACACTGATACTACCCATCAGTACTACAGTCATAGTACATCACATCACTGTGTGCTGGGGTCACTATACACAGTACATACTGTATATACCAACACTGATACTACCCATCAGTACTACAGTCATAGTACATCACATCACTGTGTGCTGGGGTCACTATACACAGTACATACTGTATTAACCAACACTGATACTACCCATCAGTACTACAGTCATAGTACATCACATCACTGTGTGCTGGGGTTACTATACACAGTACATACTGTATATACCAACACTGATACTACCCATCAGTACTACAGTCATAGTACATCACATCACTGCTGGGGTCACTATACACAGTACACACTGTATATACCAACACTGATACTGCCCATCAGTACTACAGTCATAGTACATCACATCACTGTGTGCTGGGGTCACTATACACAGTACATACTGTATATACCAACACTGATACTACCCATCAGTACTACAGTCATAGTACATCACATCACTGTGTGCTGGGGTCACTATACACAGTACATACTGTATATACCAACACTGATACTACCCATCAGTACTACAGTCATAGTACATCACATCACTGTGTGCTGGGGTCACTATACACAGTACATACTGTATATACCAACACTGATACTACCCATCAGTACTACAGTCATAGTACATCACATCACTGCTGGGGTCACTATACACAGTACACACTGTATATACCAACACTGATACTGCCCATCAGTACTGCAGTCATAGTACATCACATCACTGCTGGGGTCACTATACACAGTACACACTGTATATACCAACACTGATACTACCCATCAGTACTACAGTCATAGTACATCACATCACTGTGTGCTGGGGTCACTATACACAGTACATACTGTATATACCAACACTGATACTACCCATCAGTACTACAGTCATAGTACATCACATCACTGTGTGCTGGGGTCACTATACACAGTACATACTGTATATACCAACACTGATACTGCCCATCAGTACTACAGTCATAGTACATCACATCACTGTGTGCTGGGGTCACTATACACAGTACATACTGTATATACCAACACTGATACTGCCCATCAGTACTACAGTCATAGTACATCACATCACTGTGTGCTGGGGTCACTATACACAGTACACACTGTATATATCAACACTGATACTACCCATCAGTACTACAGTCATAGTACATCACATCACTGTGTGCTGGGGTCACTATACACAGTACATACTGTATATACCAACACTGATACTACCCATCAGTACTACAGTCATAGTACATCATATCACTGTGTGCTGGGGTCACTATACACAGTACACACTGTATATATCAACACTGATACTACCCATCAGTACTACAGTCATAGTACATCACATCACTGTGTGCTGGGGTCACTATACACAGTACATACTGTATATACCAACACTGATACTACCCATCAGTACTACAGTCATAGTACATCACATCACTGTGTGCTGGGGTCACTATACACAGTACATACTGTATATACCAACACTGATACTACCCATCAGTACTACAGTCATAGTACATCACATCACTGCTGGGGTCACTATACACAGTACATACTGTATATACCAACACTGATACTACCCATCAGTACTGCAGTCATAGTACATCACATCACTGTGTGCTGGGGTCACTATACACAGTACATACTGTATATACCAACACTGATACTACCCATCAGTACTACAGTCATAGTACATCACATCACTGCTGGGATCACTATACACAGTACACACTGTATATACCAACACTGATACTGCCCATCAGTACTACAGTCATAGTACATCACATCACTGTGTGCTGGGGTCACTATACACAGTACATACTGTATATACCAACACTGATACTACCCATCAGTATTACAGTCATAGTACATCACATCACTGTGTGCTGGGGTTACTATACACAGTACATACTGTATATACCAACACTGATACTACCCATCAGTACTACAGTCATAGTACATCACATCACTGCTGGGGTCACTATACACAGTACATACTGTATATACCAACACTGATACTACCCATCAGTACTACAGTCATAGTACATCACATCCCTGTGTGCTGGGGTCACTATACACAGTACACACTGTATATACCAACACTGATACTACCCATCAGTACTACAGTCATAGTACATCACATCACTGCTGGGGTCACTATACACAGTACATACTGTATATACCAACACTGATACTACCCATCAGTACTACAGTCATAGTACATCACATCACTGTGTGCTGGGGTCACTATACACAGTACATACTGTATATACCAACACTGATACTGCCCATCAGTACTACAGTCATAGTACATCACTGTGTGCTGGGGTCACTATACACAGTACATACTGTATATACCAACACTGATACTGCCCATCAGTACTACAGTCATAGTACATCACATCACTGTGTGCTGGGGTCACTATACACAGTACATACTGTATATACCAACACTGATACTACCCATCAGTACTACAGTCATAGTACATCACATCACTGCTGGGATCACTATACACAGTACACACTGTATATACCAACACTGATACTGCCCATCAGTACTACAGTCATAGTACATCACATCACTGTGTGCTGGGGTCACTATACACAGTACATACTGTATATACCAACACTGATACTACCCATCAGTACTACAGTCATAGTACATCACATCACTGTGTGCTGGGGTCACTATACACAGTACATACTGTATATATATACACTGATACTACCCATCAGTACTACAGTCATAGTACATCACATCACTGCTGGGGTCACTATACACAGTACATACTGTATATACCAACACTGATACTACCCATCAGTACTACAGTCATAGTACATCACATCACTGCTGGGGTCACTATACACAGTACATACTGTATATACCAACACTGATACTACCCATCAGTACTACAGTCATAGTACATCACATCACTGTGTGCTGGGGTCACTATACACAGTACATACTGTATATACCAACACTGATACTACCCATCAGTACTACAGTCATAATACATCACATCACTGTGTGCTGGGGTCACTATACACAGTACATACTGTATATACCAACACTGATACTGCCCATCAGTACTACAGTCATAGTACATCACATCACTGCTGGGGTCACTATACACAGTACATACTGTATATACCAACACTGGTACTACCCATCAGTACTACAGTCATAGTACATCACATCACTGTGTACTGGGGTCACTATACACAGTACATACTGTATATACCAACACTGATACTGCCCATCAGTACTACAGTCATAGTACATCACATCACTGTGTTCTGGGGTCACTATACACAGTACACACTGTATATACCAACACTGATACTACCCATCAGTACTGCAGTCATAGTACATCACATCACTGTGTGCTGGGGTCACTATACACAGTACATACTGTATATACCAACACTGATACTGCCCATCAGTACTACAGTCATAGTACATCAAATCACTGTGTGCTGGGGTCACTATACACAGTACATAATGTATATACCAACACTGATACTACCCATCAGTACTACAGTCATAGTACATCACATCACTGTGTACTGGGGTCACTATACACAGTACACACTGTATATACCAACACTGATACTACCCATCAGTACTACAGTCATAGTACATCACATCACTGTGTGCTGGGGTCACTATACACAGTACATACTGTATATACCAACACTGATACTGCCCATCAGTACTACAGTCATAGTACATCACATCACTGTGTGCTGTGGTCACTATACACAGTACATACTGTATATACCAACACTGATACTACCCATCAGTACTACAGTCATATTACATCATATCACTGTGTGCTGGGCTCACTATACACAGTACACACTGTATATATCAACACTGATACTACCCATCAGTACTACAGTCATAGTACATCACATCACTGTGTGCTGGGGTCACTATACACAGTACATACTGTATATACCAACACTGATACTACCCATCAGTACTACAGTCATAGTACATCACATCACTGTGTGCTGGGGTCACTATACACAGTACATACTGTATATACCAATACTGATACTACCCATCAGTACTACAGTCATAGTACATCACATCACTGCTGGGGTCACTATACACAGTACATACTGTATATACCAACACTGATACTACCCATCAGTACTGCAGTCATAGTACATCACATCACTGTGTGCTGGGGTCACTATACACAGTACATACTGTATATACCAACACTGATACTGCCCATCAGTACTACAGTCATAGTACATCAAATCACTGTGTGCTGGGGTCACTATACACAGTACATACTGTATATACCAACACTGATACTACCCATCAGTACTACAGTCATAGTACATCACATCACTGTGTGCTGGGGTCACTATACACAGTACACACTGTATATACCAACACTGATACTACCCATCAGTACTACAGTCATAGTACATCACATCACTGTGTGCTGGGGTCACTATACACAGTACATACTGTATATACCAACACTGATACTGCCCATCAGTACTACAGTCATAGTACATCACATCACTGTGTGCTGGGGTCACTATACACAGTACACACTGTATATACCAACACTGATACTGCCCATCAGTACTACAGTCATAGTACATCACATCACTGCTGGGGTCACTATACACAGTACATACTGTATATACCAACACTGATACTACCCATCAGTACTACAGTCATAGTACATCACATCACTGTGTGCTGGGGTCACTATACACAGTACATACTGTATATACCAACACTGATACTACCCATCAGTATTACAGTCATAGTACATCACATCACTGTGTGCTGGGGTCACTATACACAGTACATACTGTATATACCAACACTGATACTACCCATCAGTACTACAGTCATAGTACATCACATCACTGTGTGCTGGGGTCACTATACACAGTACATACTGTATTAACCAACACTGATACTACCCATCAGTACTACAGTCATAGTACATCACATCACTGTGTGCTGGGGTTACTATACACAGTACATACTGTATATACCAACACTGATACTACCCATCAGTACTACAGTCATAGTACATCACATCACTGCTGGGGTCACTATACACAGTACACACTGTATATACCAACACTGATACTGCCCATCAGTACTACAGTCATAGTACATCACATCACTGTGTGCTGGGGTCACTATACACAGTACATACTGTATATACCAACACTGATACTACCCATCAGTACTACAGTCATAGTACATCACATCACTGTGTGCTGGGGTCACTATACACAGTACATACTGTATATACCAACACTGATACTACCCATCAGTACTACAGTCATAGTACATCACATCACTGCTGGGGTCACTATACACAGTACATACTGTATATACCAACACTGATACTACCCATCAGTACTACAGTCATAGTACATCACATCACTGCTGGGGTCACTATACACAGTACATACTGTATATACCAACACTGATACTACCCATCAGTACTACAGTCATAGTACATCACATCACTGTGTGCTGGGGTCACTATACACAGTACATACTGTATATACCAACACTGATACTACCCATCAGTACTACAGTCATAGTACATCACATCACTGTGTGCTGGGGTCACTATACACAGTACATACTGTATATACCAACACTGATACTGCCCATCAGTACTACAGTCATAGTACATCACATCACTGCTGGGGTCACTATACACAGTACATACTGTATATACCAACACTGGTACTACCCATCAGTACTACAGTCATAGTACATCACATCACTGTGTGCTGGGGTCACTATACACAGTACATACTGTATATACCAACACTGATACTGCCCATCAGTACTACAGTCATAGTACATCACATCACTGTGTTCTGGGGTCACTATACACAGTACATACTGTATATACCAACACTGATACTACCCATCAGTACTACAGTCATAGTACATCACATCACTGTGTGCTGGGGTCACTATACACAGTACACACTGTATATACCAACACTGATACTGCCCATCAGTACTACAGTCATAGTACATCACATCACTGCTGGGATCACTATACACAGTACACACTGTATATACCAACACTGATACTGCCCATCAGTACTACAGTCATAGTACATCACATCACTGTGTGCTGGGGTCACTATACACAGTACATACTGTATATACCAACACTGATACTGCCCATCAGTTCTACAGTCATAGTACATCACATCACTGTGTGCTGGGGTCACTATACACAGTACATCCTGTATATACCAACACTGATACTATCCATCAGTACTACAGTCATAGTACATCACATCACTGTGTGCTGGGGTCACTATACACAGTACATACTGTATATACCAACACTGATACTGCCCATCAGTACTACAGTCATAGTACATCACTGTGTGCTGGGGTCACTATACACAGTACATACTGTATATACCAACACTGATACTACCCATCAGTACTGCAGTCATAGTACATCACATCACTGTGTGCTGGGGTCACTATACACAGTACACACTGTATATACCAACACTGATACTACCCATCAGTACTACAGTCATAGTACATCACATCACTGTGTGCTGGGGTCACTATACACAGTACATACTGTATATACCAACACTGGTACTACCCATCAGTACTACAGTCATAGTACATCACATCACTGTGTGCTGGGGTCACTATACACAGTACACACTGTATATACCAACACTGATACTGCCCATCAGTACTACAGTCATAGTACATCACATCACTGTGTGCTGGGGTCACTATACACAGCACACACTGTATATACAAACACTGATACTGCCCATCAGTACTGCAGTCATAGTACATCACATCACTGTGTGCTGGGGTCACTATACACAGTACATCCTGTATATACCAACACTGATACTACCCATCAGTACTACAGTCATAGTACATCACATCACTGTGTGCTGGGGTCACTATACACAGTACATACTGTATATACCAACACTGATACTGCCCATCAGTACTACAGTCATAGTACATCACTGTGTGCTGGGGTCACTATACACAGTACATACTGTATATACCAACACTGATACTACCCATCAGTACTACAGTCATAGTACATCACATCACTGTGTGCTGGGGTCACTATACACAGTACATACTGTATATACCAACACTGATACTACCCATCAGTACTACAGTCATAGTACATCACATCACTGTGTGCTGGGGTCACTATACACAGTACATACTGTATATACCAACACTGATACTGCCCATCAGTACTACAGTCATAGTACATCACATCACTGTGTGCTGGGGTCACTATACACAGTATATACTGTATATACCAACACTGATACTACCCATCAGTACTACAGTCATAGTACATCACATCACTGCTGGGGTCACTATACACAGTACACAATGTATATACCAACACTGATACTACCCATCAGTACTACAGTCATAGTACATCACATCACTGTGTGCTGGGGTCACTATACACAGTACATACTGTATATACCAACACTGATACTGCCCATCAGTTCTACAGTCATAGTACATCACATCACTGTGTGCTGGGGTCACTATACACAGTACATCCTGTATATACCAACACTGATACTATCCATCAGTACTACAGTCATAGTACATCACATCACTGTGTGCTGGGGTCACTATACACAGTACATACTGTATATACCAACACTGATACTGCCCATCAGTACTACAGTCATAGTACATCACTGTGTGCTGGGGTCACTATACACAGTACATACTGTATATACCAACACTGATACTACCCATCAGTACTGCAGTCATAGTACATCACATCACTGTGTGCTGGGGTCACTATACACAGTACACACTGTATATACCAACACTGATACTACCCATCAGTACTACAGTCATAGTACATCACATCACTGTGTGCTGGGGTCACTATACACAGTACATACTGTATATACCAACACTGATACTGCCCATCAGTACTACAGTCATAGTACATCACATCACTGTGTGCTGGGGTCACTATACACAGTACATACTGTATATACCAACACTGATACTGCCCATCAGTACTACAGTCATAGTACATCACATCACTGTGTGCTGGGGTCACTATACACAGTACATACTGTATATACCAACACTGATACTGCCCATCAGTACTACAGTCATAGTACATCACATCACTGTGTGCTGGGGTCACTATACACAGTACACACTGTATATACCAACACTGATACTACCCATCAGTACTACAGTCATAGTACATCACATCACTGTGTGCTGGGGTCACTATACACAGTACACACTGTATATACCAACACTGATACTACCCATCAGTACTACAGTCATAGTACATCACATCACTGCTGGGGTCACTATACACAGTACATACTGTATATACCAACACTGATACTACCCATCAGTACTACAGTCATAGTACATCACATCACTGTGTGCTGGGGTCACTATACACAGTACATACTGTATATACCAACACTGATACTACCCATCAGTACTACAGTCATAGTACATCACATCACTGCTGGGGTCACTATACACAGTACATACTGTATATACCAACACTGATACTACCCATCAGTACTACAGTCATAGTACATCACATCACTGTGTGCTGGGGTCACTATACACAGTACATACTGTATATACCAACACTGATACTACCCATCAGTACTACAGTCATAGTACATCACATCACTGTGTGCTGGGGTCACTATACACAGTACATACTGTATATACCAACACTGATACTGCCCATCAGTACTACAGTCATAGTACATCACATCACTGTGTGCTGGGGTCACTATACACAGTATATACTGTATATACCAACACTGATACTACCCATCAGTACTACAGTCATAGTACATCACATCACTGCTGGGGTCACTATACACAGTACACAATGTATATACCAACACTGATACTACCCATCAGTACTACAGTCATAGTACATCACATCACTGTGTGCTGGGGTCACTATACACAGTACATACTGTATATACCAACACTGATACTGCCCATCAGTTCTACAGTCATAGTACATCACATCACTGTGTGCTGGGGTCACTATACACAGTACATCCTGTATATACCAACACTGATACTATCCATCAGTACTACAGTCATAGTACATCACATCACTGTGTGCTGGGGTCACTATACACAGTACATACTGTATATACCAACACTGATACTGCCCATCAGTACTACAGTCATAGTACATCACTGTGTGCTGGGGTCACTATACACAGTACATACTGTATATACCAACACTGATACTACCCATCAGTACTGCAGTCATAGTACATCACATCACTGTGTGCTGGGGTCACTATACACAGTACACACTGTATATACCAACACTGATACTACCCATCAGTACTACAGTCATAGTACATCACATCACTGTGTGCTGGGGTCACTATACACAGTACATACTGTATATACCAACACTGATACTGCCCATCAGTACTACAGTCATAGTACATCACATCACTGTGTGCTGGGGTCACTATACACAGTACATACTGTATATACCAACACTGATACTGCCCATCAGTACTACAGTCATAGTACATCACATCACTGTGTGCTGGGGTCACTATACACAGTACATACTGTATATACCAACACTGATACTGCCCATCAGTACTACAGTCATAGTACATCACATCACTGTGTGCTGGGGTCACTATACACAGTACACACTGTATATACCAACACTGATACTACCCATCAGTACTACAGTCATAGTACATCACATCACTGTGTGCTGGGGTCACTATACACAGTACACACTGTATATACCAACACTGATACTACCCATCAGTACTACAGTCATAGTACATCACATCACTGCTGGGGTCACTATACACAGTACATACTGTATATACCAACACTGATACTACCCATCAGTACTACAGTCATAGTACATCACATCACTGTGTGCTGGGGTCACTATACACAGTACATACTGTATATACCAACACTGATACTACCCATCAGTACTACAGTCATAGTACATCACATCACTGCTGGGGTCACTATACACAGTACATACTGTATATACCAACACTGATACTACCCATCAGTACTACAGTCATAGTACATCACATCACTGTGTGCTGGGGTCACTATACACAGTACATACTGTATATACCAACACTGATAGTACCCATCAGTACTGCAGTCATAGTACATCACATCACTGTGTGCTGGGGTCACTATACACAGTACATACTGTATATACCAACACTGATACTACCCATCAGTACTACAGTCATAGTACATCACATCACTGCTGGGGTCACTATACACAGTACATACTGTATATACCAACACTGATACTGCCCATCAGTACTACAGTCATAGTACATCACATCACTGCTGGGGTCACTATACACAGTACATACTGTATATACCAACACTGATACTGCCCATCAGTACTACAGTCATAGTACATCACATCACTGTGTGCTGGGGTCACTATACACAGTACATACTGTATATACCAACACTGATACTACCCATCAGTACTACAGTCATAGTACATCACATCACTGCTGGGGTCACTATACACAGTACATACTGTATATACCAACACTGATACTACCCATCAGTACTACAGTCATAGTACATCACATCACTGTGTGCTGGGGTCACTATACACAGTACATACTGTATATACCAACACTGATACTACCCATCAGTACTGCAGTCATAGTACATCACATCACTGTGTGCTGGGGTCACTATACACAGTACATACTGTATATACCAACACTGATACTACCCATCAGTACTACAGTCATAGTACATCACATCACTGCTGGGGTCACTATACACAGTACATACTGTATATACCAACACTGATACTGCCCATCAGTACTACAGTCATAGTACATCACATCACTGCTGGGGTCACTATACACTGTACATACTGTATATACCAACACTGATACTGCCCATCAGTACTACAGTCATAGTACATCACATCACTGCTGGGGTCACTATACACAGTACATACTGTATATACCAACACTGATACTACCCATCAGTACTACAGTCATAGTACATCACATCACTGTGTGCTGGGGTCACTATACACAGTACATACTGTATATACCAACACTGATACTGCCCATCAGTACTACAGTCATAGTACATCACATCACGGTGTGCTGGGGTCACTATACACAGTACATACTGTTTATACCAACACTGATACTACACATCAGTACTACAGTCATAGTACATCACTGTGTGCTGGGGTCACTATACACAGTACATACTGTATATACCAACACTGATACTACACATCAGTACTACAGTCATAGTACATCACTGTGTGCTGGGGTCACTATACACAGTACATACTGTATATACCAACACTGATACTGCCCATCAGTACTACAGTCATAGTACATCACATCACTGTGTGCTGGGGTCACTATACACAGTACACACTGAATATACCAACACTGATACTACCCATCAGTACTACAGTCATAGTACATCACATCACTGTGTGCTGGGGTCACTATACACAGTACATACTGTATATACCAACACTGATACTACCCATCAGTACTACAGTCATAGTACATCACATCACTGCTGGGGTCACTATACACAGTACATACTGTATATACCAACACTGATACTACCCATCAGTACTACAGTCATAGTACATCACATCACTGTGTGCTGGGTTCACTATACACAGTACATACTGTATATACCAACACTGATACTGGCCATCAGTACTACAGTCATAGTACATCACATCACTGCTGGGGTCACTATACACAGTACATACTGTATATACCAACACTGATACTACCCATCAGTACTACAGTCATAGTACATCACATCACTGTGTGCTGGGGTCACTATACACAGTACATACTGTATATACCAACACTGATACTACCCATCAGTACTACAGTCATAGTACATCACATCACTGCTGGGGTCACTATACACAGTACATACTGTATATACCAACACTGATACTACCCATCAGTACTACAGTCATAGTACATCACATCACTGTGTGCTGGGGTCACTATACACAGTACATACTGTATATACCAACACTGATACTACCCATCAGTACTACAGTCATAGTACATCACATCACTGCTGGGGTCACTAAACACAGTACATACTGTATATACCAACACTGATACTGCCCATCAGTACTACAGTCATAGTACATCACATCACTGTGTGCTGGGGTCACTATACACAGTACATACTGTATATACCAACACTGATACTACCCATCAGTACTACAGTCATAGTACATCACATCACTGTGTGCTGGGGTCACTATACACAGTACATACTGTATATACCAACACTGATACTACCCATCAGTACTACAGTCATAGTACATCACATCACTGTGTGCTGGGGTCACTATACACAGTACATACTGTATATACCAACACTGATACTACCCATCAGTACTACAGTCATAGTACATCACATCACTGTGTGCTGGGGTCACTATACACTGTACATACTGTATATACCAACACTGATACTGCCCATCAGTACTACAGTCATAGTACATCACATCACTGCTGGGGTCACTATACACAGTACATACTGTATATACCAACACTGATACTACCCATCAGTACTACAGTCATAGTACATCACATCACTGTGTGCTGGGGTCACTATACACAGTACATACTGTATATACCAACACTGATACTGCCCATCAGTACTACAGTCATAGTACATCACATCACGGTGTGCTGGGGTCACTATACACAGTACATACTGTTTATACCAACACTGATACTACACATCAGTACTACAGTCATAGTACATCACTGTGTGCTGGGGTCACTATACACAGTACATACTGTATATACCAACACTGATACTACACATCAGTACTACAGTCATAGTACATCACTGTGTGCTGGGGTCACTATACACAGTACATACTGTATATACCAACACTGATACTGCCCATCAGTACTACAGTCATAGTACATCACATCACTGTGTGCTGGGGTCACTATACACAGTACACACTGAATATACCAACACTGATACTACCCATCAGTACTACAGTCATAGTACATCACATCACTGTGTGCTGGGGTCACTATACACAGTACATACTGTATATACCAACACTGATACTACCCATCAGTACTACAGTCATAGTACATCACATCACTGCTGGGGTCACTATACACAGTACATACTGTATATACCAACACTGATACTACCCATCAGTACTACAGTCATAGTACATCACATCACTGTGTGCTGGGTTCACTATACACAGTACATACTGTATATACCAACACTGATACTGGCCATCAGTACTACAGTCATAGTACATCACATCACTGCTGGGGTCACTATACACAGTACATACTGTATATACCAACACTGATACTACCCATCAGTACTACAGTCATAGTACATCACATCACTGTGTGCTGGGGTCACTATACACAGTACATACTGTATATACCAACACTGATACTACCCATCAGTACTACAGTCATAGTACATCACATCACTGCTGGGGTCACTATACACAGTACATACTGTATATACCAACACTGATACTACCCATCAGTACTACAGTCATAGTACATCACATCACTGTGTGCTGGGGTCACTATACACAGTACATACTGTATATACCAACACTGATACTACCCATCAGTACTACAGTCATAGTACATCACATCACTGTGTGCTGGGGTCACTATACACAGTACATACTGTATATACCAACACTGATACTACCCATCAGTACTACAGTCATAGTACATCACATCACTGCTGGGGTCACTATACACAGTACATACTGTATATACCAACACTGATACTACCCATCAGTACTACAGTCATAGTACATCACATCACTGTGTGCTGGGGTCACTATACACAGTACATACTGTATATACCAACACTGATACTACCCATCAGTACTACAGTCATAGTACATCACATCACTGTGTGCTGGGGTCACTATACACAGTACATACTGTATATACCAACACTGATACTACCCATCAGTACTACAGTCATAGTACATCACATCACTGTGTGCTGGGGTCACTATACACAGTACATACTGTATATACCAACACTGATACTGCCCATCAGTACTACAGTCATAGTACATCACATCACTGCTGGGGTCACTATACACAGTACATACTGTATATACCAACACTGATACTGCCCATCAGTACTACAGTCATAGTACATCACATCACTGTGTGCTGGGGTCACTATACACAGTACACACTTTATATACCAACACTGATACTACCCATCAGTACTGCAGTCATAGTACATCACATCACTGTGTGCTGGGGTCACTATACACAGTACATACTTTATATACCAACACTGATACTGCCCATCAGTACTGCAGTCATAGTACATCACATCACTGTGTGCTGGGGTCACTATACACAGTACATACTGTTTATACCAACACTGATACTACACATCAGTACTACAGTCATAGTACATCACATCACTGTGTGCTGGGGTCACTATACACAGTACACACTGAATATACCAACACTGATACTACGCATCAGTACTACAGTCATAGTACATCACATCACTGCTGGGGTCACTATACACAGTACACACTGTATATACCAACACTGACACTACCCATCAGTACTGCAGTCATAGTACATCACATCACTGTGTGCTGGGGTCACTATACACAGTACATACTGTATATACCAACACTGATACTGCCCATCAGTACTGCAGTCATAGTACATCACATCACTGCTGGGGTCACTATACACAGTACATACTGTATATACCAACACTGATACTACCCATCAGTACTACAGTCATAGTACATCACATCACTGTGTGCTGGGGTCACTATACACAGTGCATACTGTATATACCAACACTGATACTACCCATCAGTACTACAGTCATAGTACATCACATCACTGTGTGCTGGGGTCACTATACACAGTACATACTGTATATACCAACACTGATACTACCCATCAGTACTACAGTCATAGTACATCACATCACTGCTGGGGTCACTATACACAGTACATACTGTATATACCAACACTGATACTACCCATCAGTACTACAGTCATAGTACATCACATCACTGTGTGCTGGGTTCACTATACACAGTACATACTGTATATACCAACACTGATACTACCCATCAGTACTACAGTCATAGTACATCACATCACTGCTGGGGTCACTATACACAGTACATACTGTATATACCAACACTGATACTGGCCATCAGTACTACAGTCATAGTACATCACATCACTGCTGGGGTCACTATACACAGTACATACTGTATATACCAACACTGATACTGCCCATCAGTACTACAGTCATAGTACATCACATCACTGTGTGCTGGGGTCACTATACACAGTACATACTGTATATACCAACACTGATACTACCCATCAGTACTACAGTCATAGTACATCACATCACTGCTGGGGTCACTATACACAGTACATACTGTATATACCAACACTGATACTACCCATCAGTACTACAGTCATAGTACATCACATCACTGTGTGCTGGGGTCACTATACACAGTACATACTGTATATACCAACACTGATACTGCCCATCAGTACTACAGTCATAGTACATCACATCACTGCTGGGGTCACTATACACAGTACATACTGTATATACCAACACTGATACTACCCATCAGTACTACAGTCATAGTACATCACATCACTGTGTGCTGGGGTCACTATACACAGTACATACTGTATATACCAACACTGATACTACCCATCAGTACTACAGTCATAGTACATCACATCACTGCTGGGGTCACTATACACAGTACATACTGTATATACCAACACTGATACTGCCCATCAGTACTACAGTCATAGTACATCACATCACTGTGTGCTGGGGTCACTATACACAGTACATACTGTATATACCAACACTGATACTACCCATCAGTACTACAGACATAGTACATCACATCACTGCTGGGGTCACTATACACAGTACATACTGTATATACCAACACTGATTCTGCCCATCAGTACTGCAGTCATAGTACATCACATCACTGTGTGCTGGGGTCACTATACACAGTACATACTGTATATACCAACACTGATACTACCCATCAGTACTACAGTCATAGTACATCACATCACTGCTGGGGTCACTATACACAGTACATACTGTATATACCAACACTGATACTACCCATCAGTACTACAGTCATAGTACATCACATCACTGCTGGGGTCACTATACACAGTACATACTGTATATACCAACACTGATACTACCCATCAGTACTACAGTCATAGTACATCACATCACTGTGTGCTGGGGTCACTATACACAGTACATACTGTATATACCAACACTGATACTACCCATCAGTACTACAGTCATAGTACATCACATCACTGCTGGGGTCACTATACACAGTACATACTGTATATACCAACACTGATACTGCCCATCAGTACTACAGTCATAGTACATCACATCACTGTGTGCTGGGGTCACTATACACAGTACATACTGTATATACCAACACTGGTACTACCCATCAGTACTACAGACATAGTACATCACATCACTGCTGGGGTCACTATACAGAGTACATACTGTATATACCAACACTGATTCTGCCCATCAGTACTGCAGTCATAGTACATCACATCACTGTGTGCTGGGGTCACTATACACAGTACATACTGTATATACCAACACTGATACTACACATCAGTACTACAGTCATAGTACATCACTGTGTGCTGGGGTCACTATACACAGTACATACTGTATATACCAACACTGATACTACACATCAGTACTACAGTCATAGTACATCACTGTGTGCTGGGGTCACTATACACAGTACATACTGTATATACCAACACTGATACTGCCCATCAGTACTACAGTCATAGTACATCACATCACTGTGTGCTGGGGTCACTATACACAGTACATACTGTATATACCAACACTGATACTACCCATCAGTACTACAATCATAGTACATCACATCACTGTGTGCTGGCGTCACTATACACAGTACATACTGTATATACCAACACTGATACTACCCATCAGTACTACAGTCATAGTACATCACATCACTGCTGGGTTCACTATACACAGTACATACTGTATATACCAACACTGATACTGCCCATCAGTACTGCAGTCATAGTACATCACATCACTGTGTGCTGGGGTCACTATACACAGTACATACTGTATATACCAACACTGATACTGCCCATCAGTACTACAGTCATAGTACATAACATCACTGTGTGCTGGGGTCACTATACACAGTACATACTGTATATACCAACACTGATACTACCCATCAGTACTACAGTCATAGTACATCACATCACTGCTGGGGTCACTATACACAGTACATACTGTATATACCAACACTGATACTGCCCATCAGTACTACAGTCATAGTACATCACATCACTGTGTGCTGGGGTCACTATACACAGTACACTCTGTATATACCAACACTGATACTACCCATCAGTACTACAGTCATAGTACATCACATCACTGTGTGCTGGGGTCACTATACACAGTACATACTGTATATACCAACACTGATACTACCCATCAGTACTACAGTCAAAGTACATCACATCACTGTGTGCTGGGGTCACTATACACAGTACACAGTGTATATACCAACACTGATACTACCCATCAGTACTGCAGTCATAGTACATCACATCACTGTGTGCTGGGGTCACTATACACAGTACATACTGTATATACCAACACTGATACTGCCCATCAGTACTACAGTCATAGTACATCACATCACTGTGTGCTGGGGTCACTATACACAGTACATACTGTATATACCAACACTGATACTACCCATCAGTACTACAGTCATAGTACATCACATCACTGCTGGGGTCACTATACACAGTACATACTGTATATACCAACACTGATACTGCTCATCAGTACTACAGTCATAGTACATCACATCACTGTGTGCTGGGGTCACTATACACAGTACACACTGTATATACCAACACTGATACTACCCATCAGTACTACAGTCATAGTACATCACATCACTGCTGGGGTCACTATACACAGTACATACTGTATATACCAACACTGATACTACCCATCAGTACTACAGTCATAGTACATCACATCACTGTGTGCTGGGGTCACTATACACAGTACATACTGTATATACCAACACTGATACTGCCCATCAGTATTACAGTCATAGTACATCACTGTGTGCTGGGGTCACTATACACAGTACATACTGTATATACCAACACTGATACTGCCCATCAGTACTACAGTCATAGTACATCACATCACTGTGTGCTGGGGTCACTATACACAGTACATACTGTATATACCAACACTGATACTACCCATCAGTACTACAGTCATAGTACATCACATCACTGCTGGGGTCACTATACACAGTACATACTGTATATACCAACACTGATACTGCCCATCAGTACTACAGTCATAGTACATCACATCACTGTGTGCTGGGGTCACTATACACAGTACATACTGTATATACCAACACTGATACTGCCCATCAGTACTACAGTCATAGTACATAACATCACTGTGTGCTGGGGTCACTATACACAGTACATACTGTATATACCAACACTGATACTACCCATCAGTACTACAGTCATAGTACATCACATCACTGTGTGCTGGGGTCACTATACACAGTACATACTGTATATACCAACACTGATACTACCCATCAGTACTACAGTCATAGTACATCACATCACTGCTGGGGTCACTATACACAGTACATACTGTATATACCAACACTGATACTACCCATCAGTACTACAGTCATAGTACATCACATCACTGCTGGGGTCACTATACACAGTACATACTGTATATACCAACACTGATACTGCCCATCAGTACTACAGTCATAGTACATCACATCACTGTGTGCTGGGGTCACTATACACAGTACACTCTGTATATACCAACACTGATACTACCCATCAGTACTACAGTCATAGTACATCACATCACTGTGTGCTGGGGTCACTATACACAGTACATACTGTATATACCAACACTGATACTACCCATCAGTACTAGAGTCATAGTACATCACATCACTGTGTGCTGGGGTCACTATACACAGTACATACTGTATATACCAACACTGATACTACCCATCAGTACTACAGTCATAGTACATCACATCACTGTGTGCTGGGGTCACTATACACAGTACATACTGTATATACCAACACTGATACTACCCATCAGTACTACAGTCATAGTACATCACATCACTGTGTGCTGGGGTCACTATACACAGTACATACTGTATATACCAACACTGATACTACCCATCAGTACTACAGTCAAAGTACATCACATCACTGTGTGCTGGGGTCACTATACACAGTACACAGTGTATATACCAACACTGATACTACCCATCAGTACTGCAGTCATAGTACATCACATCACTGTGTGCTGGGGTCACTATACACAGTACATACTTATATACCAACACTGATACTGCCCATCAGTACTACAGTCATAGTACATCACATCACTGTGTGCTGGGGTCACTATACACAGTACATTCTGTATATACCAAGACTGATACTACCCATCAGTACTACAGTCATAGTACATCACATCACTGTGTGCTGGGGTCACTATACACAGTACATACTGTATATACCAACACTGATACTACCCATCAGTACTACAGTCATAGTACATCACATCACTGCTGGGGTCACTATACACAGTACATACTGTATATACCAACACTGATACTGCCCATCAGTACTACAGTCATAGTACATCACATCACTGTGTGCTGGGGTCACTATACACAGTACATACTGTATATACCAACACTGATACTACCCATCAGTACTGCAGACATAGTACATCACATCACTGCTGGGGTCACTATACACAGTACATACTGTATATACCAACACTGATACTACACATCAGTACTACAGTCATAGTACATCACTGTGTGCTGGGGTCACTATTCACAGTACATACTGTATATACCAACACTGATACTGCCCATCAGTACTGCAGTCATAGTACATCACATCACTGTGTGCTGGGGTCACTATACACAGTACATACTGTATATACCAACACTGATACTGCCCATCAGTACTACAGTCATAGTACATAACATCACTGTGTGCTGGGGTCACTATACACAGTACATACTGTATATACCAACACTGATACTACCCATCAGTACTACAGTCATAGTACATCACATCACTGTGTGCTGGGGTCACTATACACAGTACATACTGTATATACCAACACTGATACTACCCATCAGTACTACAGTCATAGTACATCACATCACTGCTGGGGTCACTATACACAGTACATACTGTATATACCAACACTGATACTGCCCATCAGTACTACAGTCATAGTACATCACATCACTGCTGGGGTCACTATACACAGTACATACTGTATATACCAACACTCATACTGCCCATCAGTACTACAGTCATAGTACATCACATCACTGTGTGCTGGGGTCACTATACACAGTACACTCTGTATATACCAACACTGATACTACCCATCAGTACTACAGTCATAGTACATCACATCACTGTGTGCTGGGGTCACTATACACAGTACATACTGTATATACCAACACTGATACTACCCATCAGTACTACAGTCATAGTACATCACATCACTGTGTGCTGGGGTCACTATACAAAGTACATACTGTATATACCAACACTGATACTACCCATCAGTACTACAGTCATAGTACATCACATCACTGTGTGCTGGGGTCACTATACACAGTACATACTGTATATACCAACACTGATACTACCCATCAGTACTACAGTCATAGTACATCACATCACTGTGTGCTGGGGTCACTATACACAGTACATACTGTATATACCAACACTGATACTACCCATCAGTACTACAGTCAAAGTACATCACATCACTGTGTGCTGGGGTCACTATACACAGTACACAGTGTATATACCAACACTGATACTACCCATCAGTACTGCAGTCATAGTACATCACATCACTGTGTGCTGGGGTCACTATACACAGTACATACTGTATATACACAACACTGATACTGCCCATCAGTACTACAGTCATAGTACATCACATCACTGTGTGCTGGGGTCACTATACACAGTACACACTGTATATACCAACACTGATACTGCCCATCGGTACTACAGTCATAGTACATCACATCACTGTGTGCTGGGGTCACTATACACAGTACATTCTGTATATACCAAGACTGATACTACCCATCAGTACTACAGTCATAGTACATCACATCACTGTGTGCTGGGGTCACTATACACAGTACATACTGTATATACCAACACTGATACTGCCCATCAGTACTACAGTCATAGTACATCACATCACTGTGTGCTGGGGTCACTATACACAGTACATACTGTATATACCAACACTGATACTGCCAATCAGTACTACAGTCATAGTACATCACATCACTGTGTGCTGGGGTCACTATACACAGTACATACTGTATATACCAACACTGATACTGCCCATCAGTACTACAATCATAGTACATCACATCACTGCTGGGGTCACTATACACAGTACATACTGTATATACCAACACTGATACTGCCCATCAGTACTACAGTCATAGTACATCACATCACTGTGTGCTGGGGTCACTATACACAGTACATACTGTATATACCAACACTGATACTGCCCATCAGTACTACAGTCATAGTACATCACATCACTGTGTGCTGGGGTCACTATACACAGTACATACTGTATATACCAACACTGATACTACCCATCAGTACTACAGTCATAGTACATCACATCACTGTGTGCTGGGGTCACTATACACAGTACATACTGTATATACCAACACTGATACTACCCATCAGTACTACAGTCATAGTACATCACATCACTGTGTGCTGGGGTCACTATACACAGTACATACTGTATATACCAACACTGATACTGCCCATCAGTACTACAGTCATAGTACATCACATCACTGTGTGCTGGGGTCACTATACAAAGTACATACTGTATATACCAACACTGATACTACCCATCAGTACTACAGTCATAGTACATCACATCACTGTGTGCTGGGGTCACTATACACAGTACATACTGTATATACCAACACTGATACTACCCATCAGTACTACAGTCATAGTACATCACATCACTGTGTGCTGGGGTCACTATACACAGTACATACTGTATATACCAACACTGATACTACCCATCAGTACTACAGTCAAAGTACATCACATCACTGTGTGCTGGGGTCACTATACACAGTACACACTGTATATACCAACACTGATACTACCCATCAGTACTACAGTCATAGTACATCACATCACTGCTGGGATCACTATACACAGTACACACTGTATATACCAACACTGATACTGCCCATCAGTACTACAGTCATAGTACATCACATCACTGTGTGCTGGGGTCACTATACACAGTACATACTGTATATACCAACACTGATACTACCCATCAGTACTACAGTCATAGTACATCACATCACTGTGTGCTGGGGTCACTATACACAGTACACAGTGTATATACCAACACTGATACTACCCATCAGTACTGCAGTCATAGTACATCACATCACTGTGTGCTGGGGTCACTATACACAGTACATACTGTATATACCAACACTGATACTGCCCATCAGTACTACAGTCATAGTACATCACATCACTGTGTGCTGGGGTCACTATACACAGTACACACTGTATATACCAACACTGATACTGCCCATCGGTACTACAGTCATAGTACATCACATCACTGTGTGCTGGGGTCACTATACACAGTACATTCTGTATATACCAAGACTGATACTACCCATCAGTACTACAGTCATAGTACATCACATCACTGTGTGCTGGGGTCACTATACACAGTACATACTGTATATACCAACACTGATACTGCCCATCAGTACTACAGTCATAGTACATCACATCACTGTGTGCTGGGGTCACTATACACAGTACATACTGTATATACCAACACTGATACTGCCAATCAGTACTACAGTCATAGTACATCACATCACTGTGTGCTGGGGTCACTATACACAGTACATACTGTATATACCAACACTGATACTGCCCATCAGTACTACAGTCATAGTACATCACATCACTGCTGGGGTCACTATACACAGTACATACTGTATATACCAACACTGATACTGCCCATCAGTACTACAGTCATAGTACATCACATCACTGTGTGCTGGGGTCACTATACACAGTACATACTGTATATACCAACACTGATACTGCCCATCAGTACTACAGTCATAGTACATCACATCACTGCTGGGGTCACTATACACAGTACATACTGTATATACCAACACTGATACTGCCCATCAGTACTACAGTCATAGTACATCACATCACTGTGTGCTGGGGTCACTATACACAGTACATACTGTATATACCAACACTGATACTGCCCATCAGTACTACAGTCATAGTACATCACATCACTGCTGGGGTCACTATACACAGTACATACTGTATATACCAACACTGATACTGCCCATCAGTACTACAGTCATAGTACATCACATCACTGTGTGCTGGGGTCACTATACACAGTACACTCTGTATATACCAACACTGATACTACCCATCAGTACTACAGTCATAGTACATCACATCACTGCTGGGGTCACTATACACAGTACATACTGTATATACCAACACTGATACTGCCCATCAGTACTACAGTCATAGTACATCACATCACTGTGTGCTGGGGTCACTATACACAGTACATACTGTATATACCAACACTGATACTACCCATCAGTACTACAGTCATAGTACATCACATCACTGTGTGCTGGGGTCACTATGCACAGTACATACTGTATATACCAACACTGATACTGCCCATCAGTACTACAGTCATAGTACATCACATCACTGCTGGGGTCACTATACACAGTACATACTGTATATACCAACACTGATACTGCCCATCAGTACTACAGTCATAGTACATCACATCACTGCTGGGGTCACTATACACAGTACATACTGTATATACCAACACTGATACTACCCATCAGTACTACAGTCATAGTACATCACATCACTGTGTGCTGGGGTCACTATACACAGTACATACTGTATATACCAACACTGATACTACCCATCAGTACTACAGTCATAGTACATCACATCACTGTGTGCTGGGGTCACTATACACAGTACATACTGTATATACCAACACTGATACTGCCCATCAGTACTACAGTCATAGTACATCACATCACTGCTGGGGTCACTATACACAGTACATACTGTATATACCAACACTGATACTGCCCATCAGTACTACAGTCATAGTACATCACATCACTGTGTGCTGGGGTCACTATACACAGTACATACTGTATATACCAACACTGATACTGCCCATCAGTACTACAGTCATAGTACATCACATCACTGCTGGGGTCACTATACACAGTACATACTGTATATACCAACACTGATACTGCCCATCAGTACTACAGTCATAGTACATCACATCACTGTGTGCTGGGGTCACTATACACAGTACATACTGTATATACCAACACTGATACTGCCCATCAGTACTACAGTCATAGTACATCACATCACTGCTGGGGTCACTATACACAGTACATTCTGTATATACCAACACTGATACTGCCCATCAGTACTACAGTCATAGTATATCACATCACTGTGTGCTGGGGTCACTATACACAGTACACTCTGTATATACCAACACTGATACTACCCATCAGTACTACAGTCATAGTACATCACATCACTGCTGGGGTCACTATACACAGTACATACTGTATATACCAACACTGATACTGCCCATCAGTACTACAGTCATAGTACATCACATCACTGTGTGCTGGGGTCACTATACACAGTACATACTGTATATACCAACACTGATACTACCCATCAGTACTACAGTCATAGTACATCACATCACTGTGTGCTGGGGTCACTATGCACAGTACATACTGTATATACCAACACTGATACTGCCCATCAGTACTACAGTCATAGTACATCACATCACTGCTGGGGTCACTATACACAGTACATACTGTATATACCAACACTGATACTGCCCATCAGTACTACAGTCATAGTACATCACATCACTGCTGGGGTCACTATACACAGTACATACTGTATATACCAACACTGATACTACCCATCAGTACTACAGTCATAGTACATCACATCACTGTGTGCTGGGGTCACTATACACAGTACATACTGTATATACCAACACTGATACTGCCCATCAGTACTCAGCCCCTCCTCACAGTGACACCAGGATTTCATATGTTGACACTGCTCAGTCTCCTGACATGTCTCATTCTGTGCTGTCTCTTAGACGTACACTGGGAGGTCTCTCAGTGCCCATTGCAGACATAGCAGATGGCTGCCCAGGAGGCAGAGGGAGGCCAGGGATGGCTTGTGTGTAACATACACACAGATCAGTCCTGGACACGCGTGTGGTATACACACACACAGGGGCTACATGTTGTGTTCCCACATGTCACACAAACCTACTGTCACTGAGCTGTGTCTCATCTACAGAGATCCTCAATCTTCCAAACAGTTTATATATTAAAATATTGACCATTAGTAACAGCAGAACCAACTTCTATCAATCTTCATGTTTGTAAATAAACATTACTTTTCTATGAACAGTTATAAGGTCTCACGCCCAGGTCACACGCCCAGGTCACACGTCCAGGTCACACGTCCTGGTCACACGTCCTGGTCACACGCCCAGGTCACACGTCCAGGTCACACGTCCAGGTCACACGTCCAGGTCACACGCCCTGGTCACACGCCCAGGTCACACGTCAGGTCACACGCCCAGGTCACACGTCCAGGTCACACGTCAGGTCACACGTCCAGGTCACACGTCAGGTCACACGTCCAGGTCACACGTCCAGGTCACACGTCCAGGTCACACGTCAGGTCACACGTCCAGGTCACACGTCTAGGTCACACGTCACGGTCACACGTCCAGGTCACACGTCCAGGTCACACGTCCAGGTCACACGCCCTGGTCACACGTCAGGTCACACGTCCAGGTCACACGTCCAGGTCACACATCCAGGTCACACGTCACGGTCACACGTCACGGTCACACGTCCAGGTCACACGTCACGGTCACACGTCCAGGTCACACGTCCAGGTCACACGCCCAGGTCACACGTCCTGGTCACACGTCACGGTCACACGTCCGGGTCACACGTCCGGGTCACACGTCACGGTCAAACGTCCAGGTCACACGTCACGGTCACATGTCCGGGTCACACGTCCGGGTCACACGCCCAGGTCACACGTCAGGTCACAAGTCCAGGTCACACGCCCAGGTCACACGTCAGGTCACACGTCCAGGTCACACGTCCAGGTCACACGTCACGGTCACACGTCCAGGTCACACGTCCAGGTCACACGTCCAGGTCACACGTCCAGGTCTCACGCCCTGGTCACACGTCCAGGTCACACGTCCAGGTCACACGTCACGGTCACACGTCCTGGTCACACGTCCTGGTCACACGCCCTGGTCTCACGTCCAGGTCACACATCCAGGTCACACGTCCAGGTCACACGTCCTGGTCACACGCCCTGGTCACACGTCCAGGTCACACGTCCAGGTCACACGTCACGGTCACACGTCCTGGTCACACGTCCTGGTCACACGCCCTGGTCTCACGTCCAGGTCACACATCCAGGTCACACGTCCAGGTCACACGCCCAGGTCACACGCCCAGGTCACACGTCCAGGTCACACGTCATGGTCACACGTCCGGGTCACACGTCCGGGTCACACGCCCAGGTCACACGCCCAGGTCACACGTCCTTGTCACACGCCCAGGTCACACGCCCAGGTCACACGTCAGGTCACACGTCCAGGTCACACGTCACGGTCACACGTCCAGGTCACACGTCCAGGTCACACGTCCAGGTCACACGTCACGGTTACACGTCCAGGTCACACGTCCAGGTCACACGTCACGTCACACGTCCGGGTCACACGTCCAGGTCACATGCCCAGGTCACACGTCCAGGTCACACGTCACGGTCACACGTCCGGGTCACACGCCCTGTCTCTATACACTGATCCCTATCAGGAGAATCTCTCTGTACACTGATCAATATTGTGACAATCTCTCTGTACACTGATCCCTATTAGGGGAATCTCTCTGGACACTGATCCCTATTGGAAGAATCTTTCTGTACACTGATCCCTATTAGGACAATTTCTCTGGACACTCATCCCTATTGGAAGAATCTCTTTGGACACTGACCCCTATTAGAAGAATCTCTCTACACTGATCCATATTAGAAGAATCTCTCTGTACACTGATCCCTATTAGAAGAATCTCTCTGTACACTGATGCCTATTAGGATAATCTCTCTGTACACTGATCCCTATTAGGAGAATCTCTCTGTACACTGAACCCTATTAGGAGAATCTCTCTTGACACCGATCCCTATTAGGAGATTCTCTCTGTACACTGATCCCTCTCAGGAGAATCTCTCTGTACACTGATCCCTATTACTAGATTCTATCTGTACACTAATCCCTATTAGGAGAATCTCTCTGTACACTGATCCCTATTAGGAGATTCTATCTGTACACTGATCCCTATCAAGAGATTTTGTCTCTATACACTGATCCCTATTAGGAAATTCTCTCTGTACACTGATCCCTATTAGGAGAATCTCTCTGTACACTGATCAATATTAGGACAATCTCTCTGCACAATGATCCTTATTAGGATAATCTCTCTGGACACTGATCCCTATTGGAAGAATCTCTCTGTACACTGATCCCTATTAGGAGAATCTCTCTGTACACTGATCCCTATTAGGAGAATTTCCTCGGACACAGATCCCTATCGGAAGAATCTCTCTGGACACTGATCCCTATTAGAAGAATCTCTATGTACACTGATCCCTATTAGAGGAATATCTCTGTACACTGATCCCTATTCGGAGAATATCTCTGTACACTGATCCCTATTAGGAGAATCTCTCTGGACACTGATCCCTATTGGAAGAATCTCTCTGTACACTGATCCCTATTAAGACAATCTCTCTGGACACTGATCCCTATTGGAAGAATCTCTCTGGACATTGATCCCTATTAGAAGAATCTCTCTGGACACTGATCCCTATCAGGAGAATCTCTCTGTACACTGATCCCTATTAGGAGATTCTCTATGGACACTGATCCCTATCAAGAGATTCTGTCTCTATACACTGATCCCTATTAGGAGATTCTCTCTGTACACTGATCCCTATTAGGAGAATCTCTCTGGACACTGATCCCTATTAGGAAAATCTCTCTGTACACTGATCCCTATTAGGAGAATCTCTCTTGACACTGATCCCTATTAGGAGATTCTCTCTGTACACTGATCCCTATTAGGAGAATCTCTCTGTACACTGATCCCTATTAGGAGAATCTCTCTGTACACTGATCCCTATCACTATGTGAGTGTTGCTCATCTGCCCAAATTATATTTTTGGCAAATTGCAGCATTAAAAGATTTTTGAAAAAACCAGTCGTATTGTTGGAGCATGAAGAGTACTGATAATTACCTCTCACAATCACACAGCACTAACACATAACACAATCACACAGCAGTGACACAATCACACAGTACTAACACGTAACACAATCACGCAGCACTAGCACGTAACACAATCACACAGCACTAACAGATAACACACTCACACATCACTAACAGATAACACAATCACACAGCACTAACACAATCACACAGCACTAACACATAACACAATCGCACAGCACTAAGAAATAATACAATCACACAGCACTAACACAATCACACAGCACTAATACATAACACAATCACACAGCACTAACACAATCACAGAGCACTAACACATAACACAATCACACAGCACTAACACAATCACACAGCACTAACACATAACACAATCACACAGCACTAACACATAACACAATCACACAGCACTAACACATAACACAATCACACAGCACTAACACATAACACAATCGCACAGCACTAAGACATAATACAATCACACAGCACTAACACAATCACACAGCACTAACACATAACACAATCACACAGCACTAACACATAACACAATCACACAGCAGTGACACAATCACACAGCACTAACACATAACACAATCGCACAGCACTAAGACATAATACAATCACACAGCACTAACACAATCACACAGCACTAACACATATCACAATCACACAGCACTAACACATAACACAATCACACTGCACTAACACATAACACATCAGTAACACAATCACACTGCAGTAACAATCACACACATCATCCTAAAGACCCAGCTGAGATCTACAGATCATGATAAACTAGAACACAGAGAGGGAAAAGGGTCTGGGGGATTTGTGTGTAAAAGAGGAATATTGGGGAGGGGTGACATCCGGATCAATACAGGGTGCATTATGTAATAAGAGCCACTTCCTAAGAGCACTTTATAGCCCTATCCCAGGGGGCCGCTCACTGCTGTCCATTAACCCTTTCACTGACAGTAGTGTCTCACTCTGTACTAATAATAATATCTAATCCTGATCCATTAACCCTGTCACAGCAATATCTCACTGTGTACCAAAGACATTAACCCCTTCCCTGACAGCTATAGACCTCCTTCCATCTCCAGCTGTAGTGCAGTGATCTACTGATATATAATTAGACATATGTAACCTTAGTATAGTATAATTACTGAGTGCTTTGCTGGAGGCTAAAGGCTGATCTATGAGGAAGAGAATGTTATGTGACCTCTAGGGATGGAACCTTCCTTATAGGTCCTTGGGCCATTTCTGTGGGTGAATTTATTGCGTATATGACAGAAACACATTCTGGGGTCCTGACCTGTAGATTGTGCTCCCTGGTCTGCTCTCTGCATCCACAGAATCAGGGTGGAGACTGTGTATATGTGGAATTGTCCCAGATTGTATACAGCGTGCAGACATTGGCCATAAACCCACATCCATACGTCACTTCGACCTGTTACCTCCTCACACTGTACCTCGTCATACGTGACCTAATCCTCTGCTACCTCGTCATATGGGACCTCATCCTCTGCTACCTCGTCATACGTGACCTCATCCTCTGCTACCTCGTCATACGTGACCTCATCCTCTGCTACCTCGTCATACGTGACCTCATCCTCTGCTACCTCGTCATACGTGACCTCATCCTCTGCTACCTCGTCATACGTGACCTCATCCTCTGCTACCTCGTCATACGTGACCTCATCCTCTGCTACCTCGTCATACGTGACCTCATCCTCTGCTACCTCGTCATACGTGACCTCATCCTCTGCTACCTCGTCATATGTGACCTCATCCTCTGCTACCTCGTCATACGTGACCTCATCCTCTGCTACCTCGTCATATGTGACCTCATCCTCTGCTACCTCGTCATACGTGACCTCACCCTCTGCTACCTCGTCATATGGGACCTCATCCTCTGCTACCTCGTCATATGGGACCTCATCCTCTGCTACCTCGTCATATGGGACCTCATCCTCTGCTACCTCATCATATACGTGACCTCATCCTCTGCTACCTCGTCATACGTGACCTCATCCTCTGCTACCTCGTCATATGGGACCTCATCCTCTGCTACCTCGTCATACGTGACCTCATCCTCTGCTACCTCGTCATATGTGACCTCACCCTCTGCTACCTCGTCATACGTGACCTCATCCTCTGCTACCTCGTCATATGGGACCTCATCCTCTGCTACCTCATCATATACGTGACCTCATCCTCTGCTACCTCGTCATACGTGACCTCATCCTCTGCTACCTCGTCATACGTGACCTCATCCTCTGCTACCTCGTCATATGTGACCTCACCCTCTGCTACCTCGTCATACGTGACCTCATCTTCTGCTACCTCGTCATATGGGACCTCATCCTCTGCTACCTCGTCATATGGGACCTCATCCTCTGCTACCTCGTCATATGGGACCTCATCCTCTGCTACCTCATCATATGGGACCTCATCCTCTGCTACCTCATCATATACGTGACCTCATCCTCTGCTACCTCGTCATACGTCACATCACCCTAGTCCTGCTCAGTAGACATTAACAACATTGGAAGAAAAAAAACACTTTTTTCCCCACCTGTTATGTCTTTATTATATTATAACCAGGTGACGTTAATTCAATATTTTTTTTCTAGTTTCCTGCTTGTTCTTTTGAGATTTTATAATCACATTGTTATTGGACACATCCTGCTGCCCCGGGGTAAGAGAGCCCAGCAGATCTGCCCCCATATATAGAGATCCGTGTCTTGATGTATTCAGGGGTACGCAATGTCTAGGTACGTATAATACTGAACGCTGGATCCGCATTGAATACGTGACTTGATGAATCAGGCCCTAGATCCCCTCTGGCTCTGTTCCTGCAGCGTCTGCCATGTCTCGGGCAGATGTTGAGGGGATGACACCCTCCGGCTCTTTCTGATTTACACAATCTGCACAGTTTCAGATTACAGTATTGTGTGTCCTTCCCATAGACTAGAATTCAGATAACAGATTACGGGTAATCAATGTATTTTGAGGAACAAGCATTGTATGACACTATATATTCATATAGGACACATTTTCCTGTTACGCTTAACTAGATTCTATTGCAAGACAAGGTTAATTTTACATCACTGTGTGAGATAAATGCACTAATTGGCCTCTTTATTAGTGTGGCTGGATCATGTAGAAATAGCTTATTATTTTAATTAGGGGTGCAGGGCACCGCTGTATATCATTGCAAAAGTACTTAATTTTATATATTGTATTGTATTTCAGTATAGGAAATGTATTTATTTCTGAGACAGGGCCAGGTGAGGAAATTGGATTTGCATAACTTTTCTGGGGAAAGCCTCATGCTAATTAATTCTGTTCATGTGAAGTGACTGACCTTATTAGCCTAAAAGCACAGCAGGGAGTCATTACCTGTTACTCTGCCCTGTTAAACTGAAACGAAACCTCTGAACAATGTGATTTATGATATCAAAGATTGGTGTAAATTTTGTTAACTTTGCATTGCATTAAATCCACGTTTGGAGAACATATTACATATCCTGATACTAAATATCTGATGTGATATCTCAGGCTTTGCGGAGCCAGCTAGGATCAGGGGGCGGTGTTACTCCCTGCTTACATGTGTGTCAGAATATGTATAAAAGGAGCACTGATTAACTATGTAATATATTATTATTCCATCTGTAACTTCTATATATCACTAGTACCACAAACTGGCGTGTAACTGTCCTTATAAGGGCTACTTAAGCTCATAAAATATCACTGCTAAAGATCCTGCTTTGATGCCTACTTACCTGCTGAAATTCCTGTGACCTACAGATTAGACCAACCTAATCCGTTATCCGGCTGTTCTGAGGTTTGGACCCAGCATCCAGTACCAACGCTCTGCCCACTACCTGCAGCTCTGACCACTGTGATAGAGCAGGCGGAACCATCCAGAGCCACCCTGATCCATAGTAAGAGGTCAGGGGTACCAGCCCAGGTACATAAGCAACGTGGTACCCTCGCAGCGTCAGTTATCCAGAAGGTAGAAGTTCTAGGTGCCGGTGTAGCAGCCTAGTGTGGGCAGCAAGCTCCTCCTACTGCGACAGGAGGGTCACATTTGGGATAAAGAAAGGGAATGGTGGCAACTGGCAAGGCAAACCCAGCCGGTCCACAGCAACATGGACAGGGTGGCATAGTAGGTCCATCCTGTCACAATTAGGTACACCTTTCTAGTACTGGGTAGGACCTCTCTATGTCCCCAGAACAGCATGAATTTTTCGTGGCATAGATACAACAAGGTGCTGGAAACCTTCCTCAGAGATTCTGGTCCTTGGCGACACTATCACATCACACAGTTACTGCACAAACCTGCTGCAAATCTCCTGTTCCACCACGTCCCAAAGGTTCTCTACAGACCTGGTGACTGTGGAGGCCATTGGAGTATACTGTCAACTCATTGTCATGTTCATGGAACCAGCTTGGTATGACGTGTGCTTTATGACATGCCGCGTTATACTGCTGGATGATCGGCAGAGTGTAGCCATAAAACGATGCACACGGTCAGCAACAATACTCAGGTAAATTGTGAAATTTAAATGAAACTCAACTGGTATTAAGAGGCCTAATGTGTGCCAAGAAAACATCCCCGCACCATTACACCAGCACCGTCACCCACCGGCATCTCTGACACAAGGCAGGATGTGTTCATGGATTCATGTCACGGATTCTGACCCTACCATCTGCATATCGCAGCAGAAATCAGAATTCATCAAAATGTGGTCATTCTGCAACTGTCCGGAGAAGCGGTGCCCAGTGCAGCCTCAGTTTCCTGTTCTAGCTGACAGGAGCCGGAGCCCATTCACTTCCAAGGTTTGATGTGCTGCGTGTTCAGAGATGTAACGCAAGGTTATTTCAGTTACTGTCTCCTTCCTACCAGCTTGAACCATACTGGACAGTCTCCTCTGACTGTTCCCATTAATCAGGCATTATTGTCCACAGAACTGCCGCTCACTGACGTTCTCTGTTTTGTGCACCATTCTCTGCAAACTCTGCTGTATGTGAATACCCCAGGAGATGAGCGGAGCTCAACCACACGCCTGGCACCAGCAATCATTCCACGGTCAAAATCACATTCTTCATCATCCTCGTATTTGGTCTGAACAACAACTAAACCTCTTGACCACGTCTGCATGCTTTTATACATAGAGTTGTTGCCTCACAATTGGGTGATTAGATATTTGGATTAACTTGTATTGTGGCCACTGAGTGTAGATATATTCAATACTATGATTATTCTGCATGTAGCTGTAACATTTTATCGAGATAAAGTCCTCATAATATATGGGATAATGTATCCAGTACTGTAAATTATAAGGATATTACAAGTCACCAAGGAGAAGTGAGACCATATAATGAAAGGAATATTTTACTGATCCTGAAGCTCTGAGACAACGTCTAATATCCATATAACCTAATCAATGCAGTATTCACTGAAATCATGTACAAAACTTACACTTTCCAGCAATGCCCCTCTTAACAATTTTTCGCCTCCCTGCAAACTTAGGTGCACTTGGCACAAAAATCAAAAACATTTGCAGAGTGGAAACGGCCGAGTGGATGGAACGGCCGGAAATATAATTAAACTACTCTCACTCCACACATAAAAATCTTGCTGCAACTTCTCCATACAATCCCCTCTTTCCCCACATTGGCCGGGAGAGGCGCCTATTCTGCCATCTCAGGGCATAGGATAGAATATCTCAGCACAGTACAGTGACACTATATAGATATTCTATAGTCTTATATGTATTATAATCATCTTGAGTAACACAAATTAGATGTATGAGGTCCTTCACTGACAGTTACATGATATCATGGGAGCTTTCAGACTGTCATGTGACACAAACTATCTGCATAAATGATGACTCTGTCTGTTAGTCTTGGCACCAGCTGTAACTCTGCATGTTAGTCCTGATACCAGCTGTAACTCTGCATGTTAGTCCTGGCATCAGGTGATGCTCTGCATGTTAGTCTTGGCGCCAGCTGATACTCTGCATGTTAGTCCTGGCACCAGCTGATACTCTGCATGTTAGTCTTGGCACCAGGTGATACTCTGCATGTTAGCCCTGGCACCAGCTGATACTCTGCATGTTAGCCCTGGCACCAGCTGTAACTCTGCATGTTAGTCCTGGCACCAGCTGATACTCTGCATGTTAGTCTTGGCACCAGGTGATGCTCTGCATGTTAGTCCTGGCACCAGCTGATACTCTGCATGTTAGTCTTGGCACCAGGTGATACTCTGCATGTTAGTCTTGGCACCAGCTGATACTCTGCATGTTAGTCTTGGCACCAGGTGATACTCTGCATGTTAGTCTTGGCACCAGGTGATACTCTGCATGTTAGTCTTGGCACCAGGTGATACTCTGCATGTCAGCCTTGGCACCAGCTGATACTCTGCATGTTAGTCTTGGCACTAGGTGATACTCTGCATGTTAGTCTTGGCACCAGGTGATGCTCTGCATGTTAGTCTTGGCACCAGCTGATACTCTGCATGTTAGTCTTGGCACTAGGTGATACTCTGCATGTTAGTCTTGGCACCAGGTGATGCTCTGCATGTCAGCCTTGGCACCAGCTGATACTCTGCATGTTAGTCTTGGCACCAGGTGATGCTCTGCATGTTAGTCTTGGCACCGGATGATACTCTGCATGTCAGCCTTGGCACCAGCTGATACTCTGCATGTTAGTCTTGGCACTAGGTGATACTCTGCATGTTAGTCTTGGCACCAGGTGATGCTCTGCATGTTAGTCTTGGCACCAGCTGATACTCTGCATGTTAGTCTTGGCACTAGGTGATACTCTGCATGTTAGTCTTGGCACCAGGTGATGCTCTGCATGTTATTCTTGGCACCAGCTGTAACTCTGCATGTTAGTCCTGATACCAGCTGTAACTCTGCATATTAGTCTTGGCACCAGCTGATACTCTGCATGTTAGTCTTGCCACCAGCTGTAACTCTGCATGTTAGTCTTAGCACCAGCTGATACTCTGCATGTTAGTCTTGGCACTAGGTGATACTCTGCATGTCAGCCTTGGCACCAGCTGATACTCTGCATGTTAGTCTTGGCACTAGGTGATACTCTGCATGTTAGTCTTGGCACCAGGTGATGCTCTGCATGTTAGTCTTGGCACTAGGTGATACTCTGCATGTTAGTCTTGGCACCAGGTGATGCTCTGCATGTTAGTCTTGGCACCAGCTGATACTCTGCATGTTAGTCTTGGCACTAGGTAATACTCTGCATGTCAGCCTTGGCACCAGCTGATACTCTGCATGTTAGTCTTGGCACTAGGTGATACTCTGCATGTTAGTCTTGGCACCAGGTGATACTCTGCATGTCAGCCTTGGCACCAGCTGATACTCTGCATGTTAGTCTTGGCACTAGGTGATACTCTGCATGTTAGTCTTGGCACCAGGTGATGCTCTGCATGTTAGTCTTGGCACCAGGTGATACTCTGCATGTTAGTATTGACACCAGGTGATACTCTGCATGTTAGTCTTGGCACCAGGTGATACTCTGCATGTTAGTCTTGGCACCAGGTGATGCTCTGCATGTTAGTCTTGGCACCTGGTGATGCTCTGCATGTTAGTCTTGGCACCAGGTGTGGCTCTGCATGTTAGTCTTGGCACCAGGTGATACTCTGCATGTTAGCCCTGGCACCAGCTGTAACTCTGCATGTTAGTCTTGGCACCAGGTGTGGCTCTGCATGTTAGTCTTGGCACCAGGTGATGCTCTGCATGTTAGTCTTGGCACCAGGTGTGGCTCTGCATGTTAGTATTGGCACCAGGTGATACTCTGCATGTTAGCCCTGGCACCAGCTGTAACTCTGCATGTTAGCCCTGGCACCAGCTGTAACTCTGCATGTTAGTCTTGGCACTAGGTGATACTCTGCATGTTAGTCTTGGCACCAGGTGATGCTCTGCATGTTAGTCTTGGCACTAGGTGATACTCTGCATGTTAGTCTTGGCACCAGGTGATGCTCTGCATGTTAGTCTTGGCGCCAGCTGATACTCTGCATGTTAGTCCTGGCACCAGGTGATACTCTGCATGTTAGTCTTGGCACCAGGTGATACTCTGCATGTTAGTCTTGGCACCAGGTGATGCTCTGCATGTTAGTCTTGGCACCTGGTGATGCTCTGCATGTTAGTCTTGGCACCAAGTGTGGCTCTGCATGTTAGTCTTGGCACCAGGTGATACTCTGCATGTTAGCCCTGGCACCAGCTGTAACTCTGCATGTTAGTCTTGGCACCAGGTGTGGCTCTGCATGTTAGTCTTGGCACCAGGTGATGCTCTGCATGTTAGTCTTGGCACCAGGTGTGGCTCTGCATGTTAGTCTTGGCACCAGGTGATACTCTGCATGTTAGCCCTGGCACCAGCTGTAACTCTGCATGTTAGTCTTGGCACCAGGTGATGCTCTGCATGTTAGTCTTGGCACCAGCTGATACACTGCATGTTAGTCTTGGCACCAGGTGATGCTCTGCATGTTAGTCTTGGCACCAGCTGATACTCTGCATGTTAGTCTTGGCACTAGGTGATACTCTGCATGTTAGTCTTGGCACCAGGTGATGCTCTGCATGTTAGCCCTGGCACCAGCTGTAACTGCATGTTAGTCTTGGCACCAGGTGTGGCTCTGCATGTTAGTCTTGTCACCAGGTGATGCTCTGCATGTTAGTCTTGGCACTAGCTGATACTCTGCATGTTAGTCTTGGCACTAGGTGATACTCTGCATGTTAGTCTTGGCACCAGGTGATGCTCAGCATGTTAGTCTTGGCGCCAGCTGATACTCTGCATGTTAGTCCTGGCACCAGGTGATACTCTGCATGTTAGTCTTGGCCCCAGGTGATACTCTGCATGTTAGTCTTGGCACCAGCTGATACTCTGCATGTTAGTCTTGGCACCAGGTGATGCTCTGCATGTTGGTCTTGGCGCCAGCTGATACTCTGCATGTTCGTCCTGGCACCAGGTGATACTCTGCATGTTAGTCTTCGCACCAGGTGATGCTCTGCATGTTAGTCTTGGCACCAGCAGATACTCTGCATGTTAGTCTTGGCGCCAGCTGATACTTTGCATGTTAGTCCTGGCACCAGGTGATACTCTGCATGTTAGTCTTGGCACCAGGTGATACTCTGCATGTTAGTCTTGGCGCCAGCTGATACTCTGCATGTTAGTCCTGGCACCAGCTGATACTCTGCATGTTAGTCCTGGCACCAGCTGATACTCTGCATGTTAGTCTTGGCACCAGCTGATACTCTGCATGTTAGTCTTGGCGCCAGCTGATACTCTGCATGTTGGTCCTGGCACCAGGTGATACTCTGCATGTTATTCTTGGCACCAGCTGATGCTCTGCATGTTAGTCTTGGCACCAGCTGATACTCTGCATGTTGGTCCTGGCACCAGCTGATACTCTGCATGTTGGTCCTGGCACTAGGTGATACTCCTGCATGTTAGTCTTGGCGCCAGCTGATATCCTGCATGTTAGTCTTGGCACTAGGTGAGAGTCTGCATGTTAGTCTTGGCGCCAGCTGATACTCTGCATGTTGGTCCTGGCACCAGGTGATACTCTGCATGTTATTCTTGGCACCAGGTGATGCTCTGCATGTTAGTCTTGGCACCAGCTGATACTCTGTATGTTAGTCCTGGCACCAGCTGATACCCTGCATGTTGGTCCTGGCACCAGGTGATGCTCTGCATGTTAGTCTTGGCACCAGCTGATACTCTGTATGTTAGTCCTGGCACCAGCTGATACCCTGCATGTTGGTCCTGGCACCAGCTGATACCCTGCATGTTGGTCCTGGCACCAGGTGATACTCTGCATGTTAGTCTTGGCACCAGCTGATACTCTGTATGTTAGTCCTGGCACCAGCTGATACCCTGCATGTTGGTCCTGGCACCAGCTGATACCCTGCATGTTGGTCCTGGCACCAGGTGATACTCTGCATGTTATTCTTGGCACCAGGTGATGCTCTGCATGTTAGTCTTGGCACTAGCTGATACTCTGTATGTTAGTCCTGGCACCAGCTGATACCCTGCATGTTGGTCCTGGCACCAGCTGATACCCTGCATGTTGGTCCTGGCACCAGGTGATACTCTGCATGTTATTCTTGGCACCAGGTGATGCTCTGCATGTTAGTCTTGGCACCAGCTGATACTCTGTATGTTAGTCCTGGCACCAGCTGATACCCTGCATGTTGGTCCTGGCACCAGCTGATACCCTGCATGTTGGTCCTGGCACCAGGTGATACTCTGCATGTTATTCTTGGCACCAGGTGATGCTCTGCATGTTAGTCTTGGCACCAGCTGATACTCTGTATGTTAGTCTTGGCGCCAGCTGATACTCTGCATGTTGGTCCTGGCACCAGCTGATACTCTGCATGTTGGTCCTGGCACCAGGTGATACTCTACAAGTTAGTCTTGGCACTAGGTGAGAGTCTGCATGTTAGTCTTGGCACTAGGCGATGCTCTGCATGTCAGTCTTGGCACCAGGTGATACTCTGCATGTTAGTCTTGGCGCCAGCTGATACTCTGCATGTTAGTCTTGGCACCAGCTGATACTCTGCATGTTGGTCCTGGCACCAGCTGATACTCTGCATGTTGGTCCTGGCACCAGGTGATACTCTACAAGTTAGTCTTGGCACTAGGTGAGAGTCTGCATGTTAGTCTTGGCACTAGGCGATGCTCTGCATGTCAGTCTTGGCACTAGCTGTGACTCATTCTAAACCATTTACAATGTCATACACTACACATCAAATGACACACTAATATTTCACACACAGTTTGTTTTTTCATCTTTCCCCCATTTTTTAAGGTGTCACAAAAGAAAAAAGTGTAAAAACACAAAAAGTGCACAAAGTTGTAGTGTTTGTGCTGTGTACTTGCATATTCTGCATATTACTACAAGTGACGCAGACAGGCAGATCCTGTAACAAGCAGCAGCTTCTGTTATTTCCACAGACATTTTGGCAGCTCTCCCCTCCCCCCAGTTCCCGGCAGCCAGCGGTCAGTCTCATACTTGGTCCATGAGCTGTGTAGCACCTGTCTGTCTGTGTCTGAGCAGAATGTGACGCAGTGTTTATTTAAACCTCCCTGGTGTCCTGGGGCAGACAATGGCATTCCTTCTCTCACTGCCTGTACAGAATGTTCCATGATGGAAAACTGGAATCCAGAGTGTTTCAGGAAGACATGGAAGTAATCTATATGTCATGGTTATTATAATATAAGTAATACAATGATATGTGCGCATGGTTACATAGGTAGAGAAAGACTCTGGTCCAACCTTTCAGCTGTCTGTTTACCCTCAGAATAAGCAGGCCGGGGATTGGTTCACCAAGTGCCAGTAGTTCTACATCCAAACACTCAGTGGCGGACTGGACCGCCATTGTGGTACACTACAGCTGGGACCTGACAAAATGTTTCATTTAAACTATTTTTTACTTTATTAACCCACTCCCACCACTCCAGCGGTGTGGAAATAACCCTAGTGCTATTCAGCATGGGGCTGGTGGTACGATGGCATAGGGACGCAAGAGTTATGCTGCTTCCTAACCTATATAGTATGTAAGTTGTCTGAACACTTACTGTACTCGGACTACAACAGTATTTTTCATACATTTTTGGTAATAATTGGTGATAAAAATTAGTTATAGGGGGAATATTAACAAACAATAATCTCCTCCTGTGTTAGAAACATTTACTGGTCTCCATAGTTGGTTTCTAGGCAACCAGTTTCCAGGTATTATACATTGTTTGTGAGATGTAAAACACATATATACATATTAGCTTTCTGTTTACTTTTTATTAGTTTTATTAGTTTATCTGTTAGTAGCCAATAATAGACGCTTTCCTTTATGTTTATGTACTAGAAATGCATTTACCTTTCACAACGCGTTTTACAGCTTCATTCTTGGGTAACCGGATTGATTTTTAGATATCTTGTTACATTCGTTCCAGAGTGAATTTTTAGCCGCTATTTATGGGTAAATTTATCAATCACAGAAAATAAAAGGTGTTTTCCCGGGTATAGGGCCTCTCGCTATTAATGGCAGCCATCATTTAGATTCCATCATACTGGCACAGAAGTGGTAATAGTTTACTGCTGCTGGTCAGGTCTTCTTGATAAATTAATGCAATAGGAGGTTTACTGCGACAAGCACGATAGAGGACAGAGCCACAGGCTCTGGATACCAGGTAGCTTCATACACCATGGTGAAGATCTACCTTTGCCCCAATCTACTGGGCACAGCAGGTGAACTTCCACAGCCACTATCTGGAAAGGTTCCCCAACTGTTGGCAAGGACCTGAGGGGAGCACGAGCACTGAGGCGCCCACCTCACAGGACTTACAGTAGTGTCAGATGTCATCCAACACTCCAGGGCAGAAAAATTGCCTCCAGGTGCTTCAGTGTTCGGTCACTCCCTCGGTGCCCGGACATAGGGATTTTGTGGGCAACTGACATCTGTGGCACGCAAAATCTCTGTGGAACCACTAGTTGATACTTTTTTCCAGTCAGGCCTTTCACCCTTTATTTTCTTAGCTACCCAGTACAGCAGCTCATTTCTGCCAGTCACACTCCCCACCTCCTGACCTTAACGGCTGCTGCCAAACTGGTGCCTTATGTCCTCCATGAAGGAATCAGAAAGCTGAGGTGTCCTGAACTCTTTCCTGCAGACTTCACTTTATCCTAAGTTGGACATTCCACACAGGGGTCTACGTTGGGGCTACTCAGGATGGGGTCAGTCATAGAGAGGTCATGGTACTGCAGCAGGATCATCAAAGTAGAGGTTCTCCAAAGTGAAGGAGGCCCCTGGTTCTCTTAGTCATTCTCCCTGTACGGGTCCCACTAGGACAGGCTGCCGGTGCTTCCACATAATTATGGGTGGACTTTTGGTTTTACATGTAATGATTTTCACTGAGTCACTGCATGGTACTGCCTGGGGCAGTCTCTGTTGGCTCACCTGTCTTAGGTAAGTACACTGGCCTCCAGGACCCAGATTAGGGGCACAACTGTGTCGTGGGACATCCTCAGGTGACTGGTTTTCTTGCAGCCATAACACATCCCCTCCAGTCGGGGGTCCAGTGATCTCTGATGACTTCCAGGGTCAGGAAAGAGTGGGATCTGGCTAGAAACAACGGCTTGTGGGTACTTGCTCGGGGGAGTGATGAACATAAGAGGGGTATTGCATTGTTCAACAGTCCATTGGAACTGGTTGCTAGACTGGAAATTCTGCCAGTGCGGCTAAAATGCCACATACCTAGCCACCATCTGTGCCGCTGCTTCCAATGTTGCTGGTTTACGGTCCAGCACCAACTGCTCCATCTCCAGTGCGCACCAGTAGTGAAACTGCTCTTCACAAATTAAATCTATTAATTCCTCTCAGGTTTTGGAGTCAGATCCATTTACCCACTTCATCATAAACTGCTGCAGCTGATTATCAAATTTCTCATGGGTGACATGAGGGCTTTTGTCCAAGTCCTGGAACTACTGCCTGTAGGTTATCGGGGTAACAGCATAGTATGACAGGATGGACCTCCTATGCATCCCTGCCTGTGTTGCTGAGCACGGGCTGGGCTTGCCTTGCCACTGTCCCCTTTCCTTATCCCAAATGTGCCCCTCCTGTCGCAGTAAGAGGAGCCTGCTGCCACCACTAGACTCCTACACTGGCACCTAGAACCGCTTCCATCTGTGTAACTGTCGCTGCTGGTGTACCCCTTCACTGGGCACCTGGGCTGGTACCCCTGACCTCTTCCTGTAGATCAGGGTTGCTGTGGATGGTTTCCCCTGGCCTATCACACTGGCCAGAGCTGCAGGGTAGCGGGCAAAGTGCTGGTACTGGATGCTGGGTCTCAACCTCAGAACAGCTGGATAATGGATTAGATTGGTCTAACCTGTAGGTGTGGCTGGATCAATTATAAATAATATAATGTATGAATTTATTTAAAGGAAAAAGTGCAGGGCACTTATTTATATATTTGCAGATGTACTGGTTCTGTTGTATCATGTGGCACTTTGTATAGGAAATGCATTCCTTTCTGAGGTATATGTCTGATGCAATAAGCATTTGTTTGAGGAGTCTGTTGTGTAGCTCGAGAGGAAGTCCTCATTAAGGCTAATTAAGTCTATTCAATGTTAGTGACCAACACTTGAATACACAACAGGGAGTCGTTACCTGTATCCTGCCTGGATAAAAGAAAAGGAACCTGAACGTAGGAGGCGGAGACCCTTTTCAGGGGGTTTACCTTGGACGTCTGCTCTTGACTTGTGTGCTTTAGTAGTTGTTGTTGCCGTTATGGGTGCTACGGGCGTTCTGATTCCCGTGGATGTGGTTTCTGGTATCGTCATTTCTGCCCTGGCGCACCCCTTTTTTCTCCACTTTAGGCACCCCAGGTTGCACCACGGCAGAAATGATGATAAAAGAAAAGGAACCTGTCTGAACATTGTAAACAGCACGTGATGTAGGATATCACATATAAGTGTACATTTTGTTAAGTATATATTGCATTTAAATCCATGTTTGGGGAAACATTTTGCATCCTGATACTACAAATAACTCAGACTTTTTGGGGACAGGAAAGAGTTCAGGGGTCTGGCTTACCCCCTGCTAGGCTCTGTCCAAAACTGTATAAAACAGCACTGGTCTGTATTGAATGTATCATTATTTTTCCATCTGACTTTTTGATCACTGGGACCTTCAACCGATGTGAACTGTCCTTCAGGGCACTTAAACAAATAAACATCACTTGCTTCAAACTTCTTTCATGCTGAAATTCCTGTGACCTACAAATTAGACCCAACTCTAATCCGTTCCCGGCTGTTTCTGGGGTGTGGACCCAGCTTTCCGGCACTACCGCTCTGCCCTCTACCCAGAAGCTCTGGCCAGTGTGATAGACCAGGGGGGATCCATCCACAGCCACCCTGATCTATAGGAAGCGGTCAGGGGTACCAGCCCAGGTGCACCAGCAAGGGGGTAGAGTAGCAGTGACAGTTACCCAGAAGGAATGCGGTTCTGGATGCCGTTAAGGAGTCCAGTGGTGGCAGCAGCTTAAGCCCCTCCTACCACAGTTAGAGGGCACAATAGGGATAAAGAAAGGGAACGGTGGCCCAGCCGGTTCTCAGCAGCAACAGACAGGTTGGCATAGGTGGTCCATCCTGTCACAGTAGGTCACAGTAGGAATTACAGCAGGTAAGTAGACAGCAAAGCAAGAAATGATGTTTATTAGTTCAAGTAGTCCTAATAAGGACAGTAACACACACTAGTTTTTGGTACTAGCGATCTTTTCAGAAGTGTACAGATGGAACAATGCTACATTACATGGTCAAACGGTGCTCCTTTTATACACATTCTGACACATATGTTAGCAGGGGGTAACAAAGCCCCGTGATCCTAGATGGCTCCACAAAGACTGAGATATAATATCAGTTATTTAGTACCGGGATGCAGTATATTCTCCAAAAGTGATTTAAAAGAATGAAAAGTAAACAAAATTTACAGCAATCTGTGATATCCTAAATCACATTGTTCAGGTTTCCTTTCACTTTAACAAAGCAGTATAACAGGTAACGACTCCCTGATGTGCTTTCAGGCTAAAAAGACATGTTGGTCACTTCACATGAAAATAATTAACTAGCAGGAGGATTCCTTTAGAAAGTTATGAAAATCCAATTTCCTCCCCTGGCCCTGTCTCAGAAATAAATACATTTCCTATGCAAAAGTACAACACAATATAATAAAATCAGTATATTTGCAATGATATACAGAGTTGCACTGCATCTCTAATTAAAATAAATATAAATAAGTTATTTCTACATGATCGAGCCACACATAGCGCTTAGCGAGGGCCCTCATTACGGCACAGTGCTCAGGAGACACTTCACGGCAGGAATTCATTGCACATATTTGCCCTAAAACTTGATAACAAGAAAGCACTCTGCCTTAGTTGCCTTGTCTCCCAAGGATGCCAGCTATCTTGTTAGTACAGCAGTTATATTGGGATCTGTTTTGTATGGAAATGTCTTGTTTGGGATTGTAACTTTTTAAGTGGAGGAAATGCATTTATTTCTGAGGCATATACCAGGGGAGGAAATGTGTATTCTGCAACTGTCTGAAGAAAGGACCCCATGTTAATGCCATGTTAATTAGAGCTTTTCATGTGTGAATGTCCAACACACCGAAGACACAGGTTTAATTAGATTTGCTGTTAGATTTCCTCTGTCTCAGGATGCAGGAAATCACAGCAAGTTTTAGGATATCACATATAAGTGTATATTTTGTTAAGTATAAATTGCATTTAAATACATGTTTGGGGAAACACATTGCATCCTGATACTAAAAATAGCTCAGATTTCAGGGGCTGGCTTATCCCCTGCGAGGCTGTTGGCATAACTGTATAAAACAGCACTAGTTTGTGCTGAAATGTATCATTCTTGTTTCTTCTGACCTCTTTATCACTGGTACCTTAAACCGGTGTAAACTCTCCCTATAAGGGCATTTGAGCAAAAAACATCACTTGCTTCAAAGACCTGCCTGATAACTTCTTCCATGCTGAAATTCCTGTGACCTACAGATTAGACCCAACTCTAATCCGTTCCCGGCTGTCCTGAGGTTAGGACCCAGCATCCAGTACCACCGCTCTACCCGCTACCCAGTAGCTCTGGCCAGTGTGATAGACCAGGGGGGGATCCATCCACAGCAACCCTGATCTATAGGAAGAGGTCAGGGGTACCAGCTCAGGTACACCAGTAATAGGGTGCACTAGCAGTGACAGTTACCCAGAAGGAACGTGTTTTTATGCTATTAAGGAGTCCAGTAATGGCAGCATTTGTAAGCCCCTCCTACATGGGTTAGAGGACACATTTGGGATAAAGAGAGGGAACGGTAAGACCAGCCGGTTCCCAGCAGCAACAGACAGGGTGGCATAGGCGGTCCAACCTGTCACACCCACATATGCCTCTAGGGTTGGTGTTGGCCTTTCCTCTTGGTAATTGACGAAGTCAGCTTCATCCTCAACTGACCTGTGCTGCTCATACCAGGCCATTAACATAAGAGTTTTGAGATTGCAGCCACGTGAAGGATTGGCTGCCAGGGAGCTCCTGCTGCCTCCACCCCATCACTATGGATGGGGGACATTTCTGGATCTACATTGCTCTGGTCTCCTTGGACTGGAACTGGAGTGGCAGAAATCCACTGCGTTTATTAAGTATACATTTTTTCCACCATGGATAATGGTTAAGGGGATTAACACATTCAGTGCTGTAGCATCAAGTATTAACTATTGCATTGCAGCGGAAATTTTATAATACCTGGGTCAGAGAAGATGATCCGCGCTATATCCCCCATTATATATACCTGGAGACAGCGGACTATTACCTCTCTATCCCCCATTATATATACCTGGAGACAGCGGACTATTACCTCTCTATCCCCCATTATATATACCTGGAGACAGCGGACTATTACCTCTCTATCCCCCATTATATATACCTGGAGACAGCGGACTATTACCTCTCTATCCCCCATTATATATACCTGGAGACAGCGGACTATTACCTCTCTATCCCCCATTATATATAACAGGAGACAGTGGATGATTACCTCTCTATCCCCCATTATATATAACAGGAGACAGTGGATGATTACCTCTCTATCCCCCATTATATATACCTGGAGACAGCGGACTATTACCTCTCTATCCCCCATTATATATACCTGGAGACAGCGGACTATTACCTCTCTATCCCCCATTATATATACCTGGAGACAGCGGACTATTACCTCTCTATCCCCCATTATATATACCCGAGAGACAGGGGATTATTACCTCTCTATCCCCCATTATATATACCTGGAGACAGGGGATTATTACCTCTCTATCCTCAATTATATATACCTGGAGACAGCGGACTATTACCTCTCTATCCCCCATTATATATACCTGGAGACAGGGGATTATTACCTCTCTATCCTCCATTATATATACCCGAGAGACAGGGGATTATTACCTCTCTATCCTCCATTATATATAACAGGAGACGGGGGACTATTACCTCTCTATCCCCCATTATATATAACAGGAGACAGCGGACTATTACCTCTCTATCCCCCATTATATATACCTGGAGACAGCGGACTATTACCTCTCTGTCCCCCATTATATATACCCGAGAGACAGGGGATTATTACCTCTCTATCCTCAATTATATATACCCGAGAGACAGCGGACTATTACCTCTCTATCCCCCATTATATATACCTGGAGACAGCGGACTATTACCTCTCTATCCCCCATTATATATACCTGGAGACAGCGGACTATTACCTCTCTGTCCTCAATTATATATACCTGGAGACAGCGGACTATTACCTCTCTATCCTCCATTATATATACCTGGAGACAGCGGACTATTACCTCTCTATCCCCCATTATATATACCTGGAGACAGCGGACTATTACCTCTCTGTCCCCCATTATATATACCCGAGAGACAGGGGATTATTACCTCTCTATCCTCAATTATATATACCCGAGAGACAGCGGACTATTACCTCTCTATCCCCCATTATATATACCTGGAGACAGCGGACTATTACCTCTCTATCCCCCATTATATATACCTGGAGACAGCGGACTATTACCTCTCTGTCCCCCATTATATATACCCGAGAGACAGGGGATTATTACCTCTCTATCCTCCATTATATATACCTGGAGACAGCGGACTATTACCTCTCTGTCCCCCATTATATATACCCGAGAGACAGGGGATTATTACCTCTCTATCCTCCATTATATATACCCGAGAGACAGGGGATTATTACCTCTCTATCCTCAATTATATATACCCGAGAGACAGCGGACTATTACCTCTCTATCCCCCATTATATATACCTGGAGACAGCGGACTATTACCTCTCTATCCCCCATTATATATACCTGGAGACAGCGGACTATTACCTCTCTATCCTCCATTATATATACCCGAGAGACAGCGGACTATTACCTCTCTATCCCCCATTATATATACCTGGAGACAGCGGACTATTACCTCTCTATCCCCCATTATATATACCTGGAGACAGCGGACTATTACCTCTCTATCCCCCATTATATATACCTGGAGACAGCGGACTATTACCTCTCTATCCCCCATTATATATACCTGGAGACAGCGGACTATTACCTCTCTGTCCCCCATTATATATACCCGAGAGACAGGGGATTATTACCTCTCTATCCTCCATTATATATACCCGAGAGACAGGGGATTATTACCTCTCTATCCTCAATTATATATACCCGAGAGACAGCGGACTATTACCTCTCTATCCCCCATTATATATACCTGGAGACAGCGGACTATTACCTCTCTATCCCCCATTATATATACCTGGAGACAGCGGACTATTACCTCTCTGTCCCCCATTATATATACCCGAGAGACAGGGGATTATTACCTCTCTATCCTCCATTATATATACCCGAGAGACAGGGGATTATTACCTCTCTATCCTCAATTATATATACCCGAGAGACAGCGGACTATTACCTCTCTATCCCCCATTATATATACCTGGAGACAGCGGACTATTACCTCTCTATCCCCCATTATATATACCTGGAGACAGCGGACTATTACCTCTCTATCCCCCATTATATATACCCGAGAGACAGGGGATTATTACCTCTCTATCCCCCATTATATATACCTGGAGACAGGGGATTATTACCTCTCTATCCCCCATTATATATACCCGAGAGACAGGGGATTATTACCTCTCTATCCCCCATTATATATACCCAAGAGACAGGGGATTATTACCTCTCTATCCTCCATTATATATAACAGGAGACAGTGGATTATTACCTCTCTATCCTCCATTATATATACCATGAGACAGGGGATTATTACCTCTCTATCCCCCATTATATATACCATGAGACAGGGGATTATTACCTCTCTATCCTCCATTATATATAACAGGAGACAGTGGATTATTACCTCTCTATCCTCCATTATATATACCCGAGAGACAGGGGATTATTACCTCTCTATCCCCCATTATATATACCCAAGAGACAGGGGATTATTACCTCTCTATCCTCCATTATCTATAACAGGAGACAGGGGATTATTACCTCTCTATCCTCCATTATCTATAACAGGAGACAGTGGATTATTACCTCTCTATCCTCCATTATATATAACAGGAGATAGGGGATTATTACATCTCTATCCTCCATTATATATAACAGGAGACAGGGGATTATTACCTCTCTGTCTTCATTATATATAACAGGAGACAGGGGATTATTACCTCTCTATCCTCCATTATATATATAACAGGAGACAGTGGATTATTACCTCTCTATCCTCCATTATATATAACAGGAGACAGTGGATTATTACCTCTCTATCCTCCATTATATATAACAGGAGACAGGGGATTGTTACCTCTCTATCCTCCATTATATATACAATGAGACAGGGGATTGTTACCTCTCTATCCTCCATTATATATAACAGGAGACAGGGGATTATTACCTCTCTATCCTCCATTATATATAACAGGAGACAGGGGATTGTTACCTCTCTATCCTCCATTATATATAACAGGAGACAGGGGATTATTACCTCTCTATCCTCCATTATATATAACATGAGACAGTGGATTATTACCTCTCTATCCTCCATTATCTATAACAGGAGACAGGGGATTATTACCTCTCTATCCTCCATTATATATACCATGAGACAGGGGATTATTACCTCTCTATCCTCCATTATTTATATAACAGGAGACAGGGGATTATTACCTCTCTATCCTCCATTATATATAACATGAGACAGTGGATTATTACCTCTCTATCTTCCATTATATATAACAGGAGACAGTGGATTATTACCTCTCTATCCTCCATTATCTATAACAGGAGACAGGGGATTATTACCTCTCTATCCTCCATTATCTATAACAGGAGACAGGGGATTATTACCTCTCTATCCTCCATTATATATAACAGGAGACAGTGGATTATTACCTCTCTATCCTCCATTATATATAACAGGAGACAGGGGATTATTACCTCTTTATCCTCCATTATATATACCATGAGATAGGGGATTATTACCTCTCTATCTTCCATTATATATAACAGGAGACAGGGGATTATTACCTCTCTATCCTCCATTATATATAACAGGAGACAGTGGATTATTACCTCTCTATCCTCAATTATATATACCATGAGACAGGGGATTATTACCTCTCTATCCTCCATTATATATAACAGGAGACAGTGGATTATTACCTCTCTATCCTCCATTATATATAACAGTAGACAGTGGATTATTACCTCTCTATCCTCATTATATATAACATGAGACAGGGGATTATTACCTCTCTATCCTCCTATCTGTACCTTAGTAATCACAGAGATCTTTGATATAATATAGTGACATTTTCATTATGTAATAATATCATGAGCTTTAATAGTAGGTGTATAGGTGAATTATGGACAAGACTACTGAGTGCACCACTACATGGTGAGCTACTATCATTGTATGTCATTTCATAATTATCAGTTATTTGTAAGGTCCTACAGCTGAGCTTAACAATCATACAAAATTATCGTTCATAACAAATCAAAACAAATGCATTCGATCTCATAGAGTAATGACATGCCTAATATAATAGTCTTCTCATTTCATCATGTGCTATAACATTGAATGTGTCATTTCATCATTTTCTATAATAGTAAGTGTGACAGGATGGACCCCCTATGTCATCCTATCTGTTGCTGGGAACCAGCTGGGCTTACTGTGCCACCATTCTCTTTCATTATCCCAAATGCGCCCTCTTGCCGCAGTAGGAGGGGCTTACAATGCTGCCACCACTGGATTCCTTACCGGCATCCAGTACCAGGTTTCTTCTGGGTAACTGACGCTGCGAGTGTACCCCGTTACTGGTGTACCTGGGCTGGTACCCCTGACCTCTTACTATGGATCAGGGGTGCTGTGGATGGATCCCCCTTGGCCTATCACACTGACCAGGGCTGCAGGGTAGCGGGCAGAGCGGTGGTACTGGATGCTGGGCTCAAACCACAGACACAGCCGGAGAACGGATTTGATTTAGGGTCTAGTCTGCAGATCACAGGAATACAGCAATATTGAAGATGTTTTCAAACAGGTCTTTGAAGAAAGATGTCTATTTGCTCTCACTGGTTAAAGTTACCAGTGATCAGGTCAGTTGAAATCAGAAGAACAAGTTTTCAATACAATTTATATAAATAAGCACCCTGCGCTATTTCCTTTAAATAAATTTATACCATAAAGTCATTTATATGTGATCCAGTCACAGTAAGTGTGTAATTTCATCATGCTCTATAACAGTGAGTGTGTCATTTCATCATGAACTCTAATAGTGAGTGTGTTATTGCATTGTGAACTATAATGGTGATTTCATCATTTCATCCTGAGCTATAATATATAATAAGCGCTACGGAATATGTTGGCACTATATAAATAAATGATGATGATGATAATAGTGAGTGTGTTATTTAATCCTGAGCTATAATAGTGATTGTTATTTGTCATTGTGAACTATAATGGTGATAGTGTCATATCATCAGGCTTTATAACAGTGTTTCTCAAACCCCGTCCTCAGGACCCCTAACAGTGCAGGTTTTCCAGGTGACAAGGTAAATAATTACACCACCTGTGTAGTCAGTAATGAATACAGCTGTGCTAAAGGAAGGAGATATGGAAAACATGCACTGTTAGTGGTCCTGAAGACCAGCTTTAAGAAACACTGCTCTATATAATTTTTAGTGATTGTGTCATTTCATCATGGGCTTTAGTAGTGAGTTTTACCTTTAATCACATGTATATAACAGTGAGTTTGTCATTTTACAATAGCCTAACATCACAAGTGTGTCATGATGTGTCTATAATTGTAAATTAAACACCTCATCAGCTTATCATATAATAAAAATACCTTGATGTACACAAGCAGTGAACCTTCATGGAGCACCAATCACCATACCCACAATCCCACTGAATGTTGGACATCTCACCGGCACAAGGTAAATTACCCAGCATCTATACACAATGTGTCACCCTTAGAGGAGGTTTGTGTGGAGAGAAGACAAACTGAGGTGATCAGAAATCTCACAATTATTAATCCCTTTATTTCACCATTTAATGCCGTTTGGACCTTCCGGCCAGAGTGAGCTGTCAGTGAAGACAAACTTACCTCTACCATTGTTCTGAATGAATTGGATGATACTACCCACATCTTCGTCTTCTGGGTACGTCTGGTGCCGCACTGTTAAATTGCTGTTCTCCAAGGCAAGGAAGACACCTTCAATGATGAAGAAGTGCGGCCGGTGGTCCTTCTTTACGTCGTGGTAAACCAGCGCAGTCCGAGAGCTCCAGTTAAAGTGCTGATGGAGTTGGGACACAAATTCTCCGAGCTTGTTTGCCGTGGGCCCAGTCCTCACCGTTGTGTTGTATTGATCATCATCTGGTTTAAAGCCAAAGGCCAAAGCACCAGCAGTTATAAGGGGGAGGCGCCAGTGAGCAGCGAAGCGGGCGACAGAAGCGGCAGGGTACACACATCCTGGACCAAAGAGTACATCTGGGTTGTGATAGAGTTTCAGATCCACAGCTTTGAGCGGGGCCACATATTCCGAACAGGCCCCGTCCAGCTCCGAGCTGAGAAAGACAATTTGTATCTTGTACCCGGGCAGGAGATGAAGTTCATTCTCTACTCGTTTCACTGCCATATGCAGAGCAGGAGACACGCGGGGCCAGGACCAGGCATAGAGCAGGTTGCTCTCAGGTAGCAGCACAGCCAGTGTAAGAGTACGGTTCACAGGTGGGCTCTGGTGAGTGCGCAGTGGGCGGAAGGACAGAAAGAGAAAGAACAGACAGGTAGACAAGGTGCTGAGTCTCAGTGCTGGGGGGTACTCCAATATGGGCATTGTAATATAAAGGAGAAGGATCTCTTGGTAGACCAGGAACAGACGACTCACATTCACGTAAGTACATGGGCCATAACCTCCACACCCGAAGGGTAACGTCAGCTTGGGCCTCCCCTGGGCAGACAGGAGTACAGAGCACGGCTATCCCAGAGTACAGTGAACACAGCTATAAGACAACTCTCCTCCTACTTCACAGCCCCCTTCACCTCTCATCCAGATGTCATACCACAAACACAGGGAGAGCCATCCCAAAGAGAGGGGCACAACTCCCCCTGCAGGACACATACAGGAACTGACACTTACACAGCCTGGAATGTATGTTGCTTCGCAACAATCTAAACCACGATCTCTTGCTCTATATGCTGCTGTCTGAGACCCTGAGCAATCTACCCGCAGCCAACAGACCCTGACCCCGGTCTGTGACACAGGTGTCCTAGATAAGTCTCATTACAGGATACAGGACACAAAGTACTACCAGTACTTCTAATGCTTTATAATAACTAATAATACTACTTCTAATGCTTAATAATAACTAAAAATACTACTACTAATAATACTACTACTAAGAGTAATAATAATAATACTGCTATAAGTAATAATAATAGTAGTCACCTATACGTTATTTTGCCTCCTGCCCATGTGACTGGTGTGTTTCTTTCATCTCATTTTCCTTATTTACTTTCAGATTGTCAGCTCTTCTCAGCGCTTGTCAATTCTTATGTTATAGTAATCAATGCCCCCCCCTCCTTCCGCTCAAGCTGTACATCGTTGCGGACTATGATAGCGCTATATAAATAAGATGTATTATTATGGATTAGAAACTTCCTTCTCCTTTATGTGATTTCTTCATTTTTGGAGGAAATGTTCATGTAACAAAGTAGAATTTTATTCAATTTATTCATTTAAAAAATGTCCAGGGGCTAAATACATTGAGAGTTAGCTCTTGTGTCCAGTATGTCCTAGGCACAGTTATTATGGCTACAGACACAAACATACTTATAATATATTTATATCATTTGTGTCATATTATAATATCTGGAGATAGACTGTTCCAGACTTGTGTCAATAAATAAGATTGTTACCATAATGGAGCCCCCTGCTAGGCCCATTACGGGGTCAGTAACTGGCACCAGCGCTAAGACCCCAGACAGCAAAGGTGCACTGCTGCCCCCTGCTGTCCGCCTCAGGTATGACTCATTTACTCAGCCTCTCACTATATATATATATATATTAGAGATGAGCGCACTCGGATTTTGTGAATCCGAGCCCACCCGAACCTTTCCGATCCGAGACAGATCCGGGTATTGGCACCAAATGAAAACTTGAAACCGAGGCTCTGAGTCATAATCCCGCTGTCGGATCTCGCGATACTCGGATCCTATAAATTCCCCGCTAATCGCCGCCATCTTCACTCGAGCATTGATCAGGGTAGAGGGAGGGTGTGTTAGGTGGTCCTCTGTCCTGGTAGATCTCGTGCTGTGCTGTTTACTTCTGTGCTGTGCTGTGCTGTTTAGTTCTGTGCTGTGCTGTGTTTTGCAGTATCAGTCCAGTGGTGCTGTGTGCTGTGCTCTGTCAATTTTGAGTTCAGTGGTGCTGCTGGGTCCTGTGCTGTGTCCTGTTCAGTCCAGTGGTGCTGTGTCCTGTGCTCTGTGCTTCTAAGGGCATAGTTATTTCCCCAATATTCCCAAGTCTTTAAAAAATGAAAAAAAAGTTATAAAAAAAATACAAAAAAAAATTAAAAAAAAATTAATTACAACAAAATTTGCAAAACCAATCCTGCAGTATAAGTCCATTGGTACTGTCTGCAATATTACCAGGTTCACACATTCTGCAGTATCTTGTGCTACATATAATGGAGACCAAAAATTTGGAGGATAAAGTAGGGAAAGATCCAGACCCACTTCCTCCTAATGCTGAAGCTGCTGCCACTAGTCATGACATAGACGATGAAATGCCATCAACGTCGTCTTCCAAGCCCGATGCCCAATCTCCTAGTACAGGCCATGTAAAATCCAAAAAGCCCAAGTTCTCAAAAAAAAGCAAAAAGAGAAACTTAAAATCATCTGAGGAGAAACGTAAAGTTGGCAATATGCCATTTACGACACGGAGTGGCAAGGAACGGCTTAGGCCCTGGCCCGTGTTCATGACTAGTGGTCCATCTTCACCCAAGGATTTTAGCCCTCCTCCTCCCCCGCCTACAAAAAATTGAAGAGAGTTATGCTGTCAGCAACAAAACAGCAAACAACTCTGCCTTCTAAAGAGAAATTATCACAAATCCCCAAGGCGAGTCCAAGGGTGTTGGTGGTTGTCAAGCCTGACCTTAACATCACTGTACGGGAAGAGGTGGCTCGGGAGGAGGCTATTGATGATGTAGCTGGCGCTGTGGAGGAACTTGATGATGAGGATGGTGATGTGGTTATTGTAAATGAGGCACCAGGGGGAAAAACAGCTGATGTCCATGGGATGAAAAAGCCCATCGTCATGCCTGGTCAGAAGACCAAAAAATGCACCTCTTCTGTCTGGAGTTATTTTTATCCAAATCCGGACAACCAATGTATGGCCATATGTAACTTATGTAAAGCTCAAATAAGCAGGGGTAAGGATCTTGCCCACCTAGGGACATCCTCCCTTATACGTCACCTGAATAACCTTCATAGTTCAGTGGTTAGTTCAGGAACTGGGGCTAGGACCGTCATCGGTACAGGGACACATAAATCCCGTGGTCCAGTTGGATACACACCACCAACACCCTCCTCGTCAACTTCCTCCACGATCTCCATCAGATTGAGTCCTGCAGCCCAAGTCAGCAGCCAGACTGAGTCCTCCTCAATACGGGATTCATCCGAGGAATCCTGCAGCGGTACGCCTACTACTGCCACTGCTGCTGTTGCTGCTGTTAGTCGGTCATCTTCCCAGAGGGGAAGTCGTAAGACCGCTACGTCTTTCACAAAACAATTGACCGTCCAACAGTCGTTTGCCATGACCACAAAATACGATAGTAGTCACCCTATTGCAAAGCGTATAACTGCGGCTGTAACTGCAATGTTGGTGTTAGACGTGCGCCCGGTGTCCGCCATCAGTGGAGTGGGATTTAGAGGGTTGATGGAGGTATTGTGTCCCCGGTACCAAATCCCGTCGAGATTCCACTTCACTAGGCAGGCGATACCAAAAATGTACAGAGAAGTACGATCAAGTGTCCTCAGTGCTCTGAAAAATGCGGTTGTACCCACTGTCCACTTAACCACGGACATGTGGACAAGTGGTTCTGGGCAAACGAAGGACTATATGACTGTGACAGCCCACTGGGTAGATGCATCGCCTTCCGCAGCAACAGCAACAGCTGCATCAGTAGCAGCATCTACAAAATGGCTGCTCGTGCAAAGGCAGGCAACATTGTGTATTACAGGCTTTAATAAGAGGCACAACGCTGACAACATATTAGAGAAACTGAGGGAAATTATCTCCCAGTGGCTTACCCCACTTAGACTCTCATGGGGATTTGTGGTGTCAGACAATGCCAGTAACATTGTGCGGGCATTAAATATGGGCAATTTCCAGCACGTCCCATGTTTTGCCCACACCATTAATTTGGTGGTGCAGCATTACCTCAAGAGTGACAGGGGTGTGCAGGAGATGCTTGCGGTGGCGCGCAAAATTGCTGGACACTTTCGGCATTCATCCAGTGCCTACCGCAGACTAGAGGCACATCAAAAAAGCATGAACCTGCCCTGCCATCACCTCAAACAAGAGGTTGTGATGTGCTGGAACTCCACCCTCTATATGCTGCAGAGGATGGAGGAGCAGCAAAAGGCCATTCAGGCCTACACAGCCACCTACGACATAGGCAAAGGAGTGGGGATGCGCCTGAGTCAAGCGCAGTGGAGACTGATTTCCGTGTTGTGCAAGGTTCTCCAGCCGTTTGAACTTGCCACACGAGAAGTCAGTTCCGACACTGCCAGCTTGAGTCAGGTCATTCCCCTGATAAGGCTGTTGCAGAAGCAGCTGGAGAAAGTGAGGGAGGAGCTGGTAAAGCATTGCGATTCCACCAAGCATGTAGCTCTTGTGGATGAAGCCCTTCGTACACTTTGCCAGGATCCGAGGGTGGTCACTCTTTTAAAGTCAGAGGAATACATTCTGGCCACCGTGCTCGATCCTCGGTTTAAAGCGTATGTTGTGTCCCTGTTTCCGGCGGACACAAGTCTACAGCGGTGCAAAGACCTTCTGGTCATGAGATTGTCCTCTGAAGAGGACCGTGACATGCCAACAGCTCCACCCTCATTTTCTTTCACATCTATGGCTGCGAGGAAAAAGCTCAGTTTTCCTAAAAGAGCCGCTGGCGGGGATGCTGATAACATCTGGTCCGGACTGAAGGACCTGCCAACCATTGCAGACATGTGTACTGTCGCTGCATTGGATGCTGTCACAATTGAAAAAATGGTGGAGGATTATTTTGCTGACACCATCCAAGTAGACTTGTCAGACAGTCCATATTGTTACTGGCAGGAAAAAAAGGCAGTTTGGAAGCCCCTGTACAAACTGGCTCTATTTTACCTGAGTTGTCCCCCCCCAGTGTGTACTCGGAAAGAGTTTTTAGTGCAGCGGGGAACCTGGTCAGTGAGCGGCGAAGGAGGTTGCTTCCTCACAACGTTGAAAAAATGATGTTTATAAAAATGAATAATCAATTCCTCAATGAAGTACATCACTGCCCTCCAGATAGTACAGAGGGACCTGTGGTTGTGGAGTCCAGCGGGGACGAATTGATAATGTGTGAGGAGGAGGAAGTACACACTGTAGGGGGAGAGGAATCAGAGGTTGAGGATGAGGACAACATCTTTCCTCAGTAGAGCCTGTTTAGTTTGTACAGGGAGAGATGAATTGTTATTTTGGTGTGGGGGCCCAAACAAACCAATCATTTCAGCCACAGTTGTTTGGTAGTCCCTGTCGCTGAAATGATTGGTTTGTTAAAGTGTGCCTGTCCTATTTCAACAACATAAGGGTGGGTGGGTGGGAGGGCCCAAGGACAATTCCATCTTGCAACTATTTTTTTGGCATTATGTGACCATTCAACAGTCGTTTGCCATGTTCAAAAAGTAAAAGAAAATGTCAACAAATTCCAAAAATTTAATCAAAAGTTAAATGCCCTGTCATTATTTAAAACAAGAGGGTTTGACGTGCTAGAATTAGTGTAGTGTTAATATGTTATAAACACTACACTTGGAACTTGGAGGAGGTATTGTGGGCCAGGTATCAAATTTAGTACCGGGGCCACCCCACTACACAGTCCAGAATTTTTTTTGGGGAAATTCAGACCCGTGGAGGGTTTTTTATTAATTATATTGTGGTGACCACTCCTCTACGCAGTCCAGATACATTTATTGGTGCGAATCATACAAGTTCAGGGTTTTTAAATTATATTGTGGTGACCCACTCCTCTACGCAGTCCAGATACATTTATTGGTGCGATTCACACAAGTTCAGGGTTTTTAAATTATATTGTGGTGACCCACTCCTCTACGCAGTCCAGGTACATTTTTTGGTGCGATTAAGACCAGTTGATGGTTTTCTTATTATATTGTGGGGACCACTCCACTACGCAGTCCAGAAAGATACCTTGTTGCAACGTTTTGGACTAATAACTATATTGTGAGGTGTTCAGAATACACTGTAAATTAGTGGAAATGATTGTTATTGAATGTTATTGAGGTTAATAATAGCGTAGGAGTGAAAATAAGCCCAAAAACTTGATTTTTGAACTTTTTATGCTTTTTTCAAAAAAAATCCGAATCCAAAACCTTAAATCCGAACCAAAACCTTTCGGCAGGTGTTTTGCGAAACAAATCCGAACCCAAAACATCGCGAAAATCCGAATCCAAAACACAAAACACGAGACACCAAAAGTCGCCGGTGCACATCCCTAATATATATATATTAGAGATGAGCGGGCTCGGATTTCGCTAATCCGAGCCCACCCAGAACAGTGCGGATCCGACGGGATCCGAGCACTGTTCGGGAACTTCCGGGCGCCAAATGCATCCAAACTGAGGCTATGACATCCAAGTCTCGTGTCGGATCTCGCGAGACTCGGATCTCATAAATGCCCCGCTCGCGGCCGCCATCTTCATTCTCCCTGTGGTTAGTGAAGAGGGAGGTTGATGTGCTCTGTCCTGAACTTTACTAAAGTGGTGCTTTGTCCTGCTGAGTCCAGTAGTACTTTTTCCAGTGCTCTGTCCTGCTGATTCCAGTGGTGCTTTGGCCAGTGTCTGTCCTGCTGAGTCCAGTGGTGCTTTTGTCCTGTATTTGTTTCTGATAAGTCCATAGCAATTTGTTAAGCAGCCAAAAATCTTTAAAAAAAAAAAAAAAAAATCTCTAAAAAATATTAAAAAAAAAATATTAAAAAAATATAAAAAAATAATTGAAAAAGTATAAAAAATATTATAGAGCAATATATTCTTGCAGTCCAAAAAAAAGAGGACCTGCCATTTCTATTACTATGTTCATTGTTTCTGTAGTTCCAAAAAAGGGGAACTGACATTTTTAATACTATGTTCTTTGTTTTTATCTGTGCAGTGAAATTCAGACCAGTTGAGGGTGATATATTGTGGCCCCGGTACCAAATTGGGTACCTGGGCCACTCCACTACGCAGTCCAGATAGCTGCGTATCAGATATTAAACTACATTCAGTGTTGGGGCCAAATCCAAAAATAATTAATATGCACTGTCATGATCGAAAACAAAAGGTATTGACGCGCTAGAACTACACCCTGTATATGCTGCAAAAGATGTAGGAGCAGCCATATGTGCAGTGGAATTGAGACCAGTTGGAGGAGGTATTGTGGCCCCGGTACCAAATTGGGTACCAGGCCCACTCCACTACGCAGTCCAGAAAGCTACCTCAGTGCAATGTTTTGGACTAAAAACAATATTGTGAGGTGTTCAGAATAGACTGGAAATTAGTGGAAATGATTGTTATTGAATGTTATTGAGGTTAATAATAGCGTAGGAGTGGAAAACAACCAAAAAACTGGATTTTAGTGCTTTTTATGCTTTTTTAAACATAAATCAGAACCAAAACCTTTCGTCAGGTGTTTTGGCAAAACAAATCAGAACCCAAAACCTCAAGCAAATCAGAACCCAAAACCCAAAACACTAAAAGTGGCCGGTGCACACCCCTAATATATATATATATATATATATATAACAGACACAGGACATTCATGTGATAGTAAAGGGTTCATCCACCGTGCTGAGTTCAGGAGAGAAATTAATCAACTGTTTTTTCGTGTATCGCACAAATATCAACTTTAAATTTCAGTGTACAAATAAGCTATCAAGTATTTGTGTGTTACATGCAAAAAACAGTCAATATTTAACTTATGTGCAAAACATAATGCTAATTTGCACCCCTTGTATTGTAATATGGTTTTGTCCAGGAGACTGAAATAAGAAGTTTCTCAGGTTAAGATCCTTAATGAATCAGGCCCTGGTTATTATATGTGTGTATATACCTTTTCGAGGTTATTATATGTATATCTATATATACACCAAATTATTATACGTGTATATCTGTATCTATACCAGGTTATTATAGATGTGTGTATATATCTACACAGTGTATTATATGTGTGTATATATCTTCACCAGGTTATTATATGTGTGTATATATCTTCACCAGGTTATTATATGTGTATGTCATACTTGTGTAAGTTTTCAATTTGTTTTCCGAGAGGTTCAAGAGCAGGTTGGCGCGTGGGGCCGGGACTCAGAGAATTGTGTCACTAAGCCCCGCCCCCTAGGGGATCATCACCATTTTGCCCCTTATACCAGCAGCGACGGGGCTACGATGACGCATGAATCACGTCACTAAGTCCTGCCCCCTCCATTTAACTTAACAAACTGGCCAGGCCCCCTAGAGGACTCCCAGAAATTCTGGAGTTTCCCAGAGATTCCAGGAGAGTAGGGAACTATGTTGTATATATCTACACTAGGTTATTATATGTGTATATATATGTCTACACCATCATCATCATCATCATTTATTTATATAGTGCCAACATATTCTGTAGCGCTTTACAATTGGAAACAAACATAGTAAACTAATAAACAAACTGGGTAAAACAGACAAAGAGGTGAGAAGGCTGCTCGCAAGCTTACAATCTATCTCTACACCAGGTTTATTAAAGATGCTCGAGCTCGGTTTTCCAAAAACCGAGCCCACCCGAACATCGGAGACTTTCACGCGCCCTCTGAACTGAAAACGTGGCAAGAAGACATTGTTGCACTGTCGGATCTTGCGAGTTTTGGATTCTATAAGTACTGCCCTCCACGGAGATCCGGCGCCATTTCACAGAGAGACACAGAAGGGGTAGCAGGGTTTTTGACAGTCTCCAATGCAGTTGGGCAGCGTCATTTATGAAAAAGAAAGAGGAGGGGTGGCAGTGTTCTTAAAATTCTCCAGTCACATTGCTCTGTGCCATAGTTCACACAGGAACAGGAGAGGTGGCAGTGTTCTTGCCAGTCTACAGTGTATGTGCCATTGCTTATTGTCAGTGTTGAAACAGAAATAATAGGGCTGGCAGTGTTCTTAAAAGTCTCCAGTCACATTGCTCTGTGACATCGATATGGATTCACCTCAGTCCACAGAAGATCAGAAGCACCAAGCAGCTGCTGGCACCAGTCATGATGATAGTAATCCCTCTACGTCATCTGCTAAAGCCTATGTTAAAGTGCATAGTGGTTTTAAGTCATGGAAACAAAGATGTAGAAAAACAGCTTTAACCTTGGTAAAGAAAAAAGCATCTGTAATCAAGGCAAAGTTAACTGCAGAAAAAATAAAATAGCCAACATGCCATTCTAAACACGCAGTGACAAGGAAAGAATCAGCCGTTCGCCTTTCTCTATGAGTGCTAGTTCTGCAACTGTCAGTGAGGAATCTTCTTGTAAGGTCAGTCATTACGATGCAAGACCTTGTCATTCTGACTCAAAAAGTGGCGCTCAAATACTTTTAAGTGTAAAAGCCGAGCTGGAAGAAAACAGTAAGACATTATAAGAAACTGTATGGTCAGATTCAGAAATGAGAGTCTATCCACGAGTGCTATGTGTAAGCCTGACCTTTCTGAAACTACTCATAAAGAAGCCTCCTTTCAGCATTTCTGAAGATGTGTGGATGAGGAGCCCAAGTGTAGCCGGTGATACACAAATTGAGGATGCCACTTTGGAGTTGCAACAGGATGAGGGGGATATTTGTGTAGCTGACAAGGGCGCTAATGAGGATGTTGATGAGGATGATGTTGTTTGTGTAAGTCCTGCACCAGTGGAAGCAGTTCTTGCCAGTGATAAGAAGATGGCCATTGTCATGCCTGGACATAAGACCAAAAAATCCACCTCTTTGTGTCGAATTATTTTTACCCAAATCCTGACAACAGTTGTGTAGCCATTTGTAGCATTTGTAAAGCCACAGTCAGTAGAGGTGGGGACCTTAACCATCTAGGATCCTCATCCATGTTACGCCATTTGAAGCGGGTTCATGACAAGCTGTTGGGAAAATCAGAAACTTATGCTAAAAAAATAACAACAAGCAGTCCAGCATCAGCTACCTCCCTTCTCTCACCTACATCCCGATGCCTGCAATCTACACCAACAACACCGTCCTCATCAATATCTTCAGTAGCGATCGTAGTTAGTCCTGCATCCAAGTTGCTAAGGCTGGATGACTCCTGCACTATCCTTGATTCCTCTGAAGAATTATTGAGCGTTAGTCCCCATGCTGCTGCTGGGGGTGGATTGTCATCCCAGAAGCAGACCAAGAATAAGACTACTAGTAGTTTACAACAATTGACTGTTAAACAAACCTTTGCAAGTGGAAGCAAGTATAAAAGCTGTTACCCAGTCGCATATGCCATGGCAACTTTGCTAGTATTAGATCCTCGTCCAATATCCACTATTAATGCAGCTGGTTTTAGACAGTTAATTGAGGTCTTCTGTCCCTATTACCAAATTCCTTCACAACACCATTTTACTAGAAAAGCTATTTCTCACCTCTACCAGAAATTTCCATAAAATGTAATTAATGGGCTGCAAAATGCCATTCTACCCACTGTACACTTAACCACAGATATGTGGACAAGTGGAACTAGGCAAACTAAAGATTATATGACTGTGACAGCCCACTGGGTTGGTGATTCACCTTCACCAGCAGGAACAGCAGCAGCATGTACCCAAGTACGTCAAATTTGTCAGAGGCAGCTACTCTGTGTATCACCGGCTTCACTAAAAGGCATACAGCTGACAATCTGTTATAAAAACTAAGGAATGTCATTGCAACGGCTTATCCTGCTTGGACTCTCCTCAGGTTATGTCATTTCTGATAACGCCACCAATTTTGTGAGAGCATTACAGCTGGATGAATTCCATTGCATTCCCTGTTTTGCTTACACAATAAGCTTGGTGGTGCAGAGCTTTTTAAAAAAATGACAGGGACATGCAGGAGATGCTGTCTGTGGCCCGTAAAATATCTGGACATTTCCTGCATTCTGCAACAGCATGTAGGAGATTGCAGCAGCTACAAGAGCAATTTAATTTGCCCAGCCACCAACTGAAGCAAGAGGTGGTGACAAGGTGGAATTCCACCCTGTATATGCTTCTGCGAATGGGGGAACAGCGAAAAGCCAACCACGCTTGCTTCACAAGCCATGACATTGGGAAAGGAGGGGGTATGTATTTTACTCAAGCGCAGTGGAGAATACTTTCCATGTTGTGTAAGGTGCTGAAACCATTCAAAGTAGTCCCCTGTGAAGTGAGTTCAGACACTGCTAGCTTGAGTCAAGTGATTCCCTTAATTAGACTTTTGGAAAAGCAGCTTGAGAAACTGAAGGAGGAGATTAAACAAAGCAATTTCGCAAAGTTTGTCGGACTTGTAGATCAAGTACTTTATTCGCTTCGTCAGGATTCAAGAGTTATCAAAACCTTGATATAGGATCATTACATTTTGATCCTAGCTTTAAGAGCTATGACTTCTCTTTGTTTCCAACTAACCCAAATCTGAAGAGATGCAAGGAACTCCTGGTGAGCCAGAGGACAGCTCAATTGTTATGTGACAGAACGGTGTCTCCTCCTTCAGTTTCCCACTCAACTGCGGCTAGCAAAAAACGTAGCTTTCCCAAGAGACCCAGGGATGATGCAGATGACTCAGCACAACATTTTGACATCTGGCCTGGTCTAAAAGAATTGACCAATAAAACGTGACACCTCTGCCGCATCTCCACCTGATACTACTATCAACATCCAAAGATTGGTGGAGGATTATTTTAACGACACCTTAGAAATAGACACATCACACAGTCCCTTTACATGGGAGGTAAAAAAGGGAATTTGGAGACCCATGTACCAACTCGCTTTGCACTGCCTAAGCTGCCCACCCTCCAGAACAGCCGGGAACCATGTCCAAATATTTTGTAATTCCAAAGTCCCTGCTTGTAAATATCTTCTGTTCTTCTTGGCCAAAAAGGCCCCTTGTTGCTTGGAGTCTTTTGTTCTTCAGCCCAGGAGGTGCCCCATATTTGTAATCCAAATCCAGAACATGCTTGAGAAAAATAATAATGCCAGTTTGCAGATGATGCAATTTCTGCTTGTCCAATATATAAGCAGACCAACGCTACTGCATAGAATCCAGCTATTCATAGTCTATGGGGAATCCCCATGACAGCGTGGGAAATCCATATATATAAATCCATATAAATCAATACAACGCTTTGTAAAGTACATTGTAACATAGTAACATACTAACATAGTTGATGAAGTTGAAAAAAGACACCAGTCCATCAAGTTCAACCTATTTTGGATCTCCTGCAAACCTGCACTTATATTTGAAATTGATCCAGAGTAAGCAACCGCCAATCTGTTTCTATTGTGAAAATCCCCCCAGACTCAATATTGCAGTCCTATTTTTACCCTATATCCACTACTATCCTTCATTTTAATTAACGGTGGTATCGCTGGATACACCTTTCCGCTAAAAATTTGTCTAACCCTTTCTTAAACATATCTATTGAATCTGCCATCACAACCTTCCCTGGCAATGAATTCCATATCTTGACTGCCCTTACTGTAAAGAACCTCTTCCTTTGCTGGTTGTGAAATTTCCTCTCCTCTAACCTTAGGGGATGACCACGTGTCCTGTGTATGGTCCTTGGAGTAAAAAGTTCCCATGGAAGTTCTCTGTATTGACCCTAAATGTATTTGTACATAGTAATCATATCTCCCCTTAGACGCCTCTTTTCTAAAGTAAACATGCCTAAACTGGCTAACCTTTCCTCATAACTTAATGACTCCATACCCTTTATCAATTTTGTTGCCCTTCTCTGAACCCTTTCTAGTTCCAAATTATCTGTTTTATAGAGTGGTGCCCAGAACTGTACTCCATATTCAAGATGAGGTCTTACCAACGATTTATACAGTGGAAAAATTACACTGTCTTCCCTTGCATCTATGCCTCTTTTTATGCATGCCAATACTTTATTTGCCCTTGCAGCTGCTGCTTGACATTGAGCTCTATTGCAAAGTCTACTGTCTACGAGCACTCCCAAATCCTTTTCCATTATAGATTCTCCTAAATTAATTCCATTTAATTTATAGATTGCTTTCTTGTTTTTGATCCCTAAATGCATAACCTTACATTTATCTATGTTAAACCTCATATTCCATTTGGCCGCCCAATCCTCCAGTTTATTTAAGTCCCTCTGTAGAGAAGCTACATCTTGCTCTGATTTTATTACCTTACAGAGTTTAGTGTCATCTGCAAAAATAGAAACTTTACTCTCTAAACATCACCCAGGTCATTAATAAATATATTAAAAAGGAGTGGTCCCAGCACGGAACCTTGAGGTACTCCACTTAAAACTTTTGACCAATTAGAAAATGTTCCATTTATCACAACTCTCTGTTCCCTATTCTCGAACCAGTTTTTGATCCAAGTACAAATGTTTCCTAGACCCAGTTCCCTTATTTTGTGAACCAACCTCTTGTATGGCACTGTATCAAAGGCCTTTGCAAAATCTAAGTAGACCACATGTACTGTGCTGCCCTGGTCTAAGTTCCCACTAACTTCCTCATAGAAACTAATTAGATTAGTTTGACATGACCTATCCCTCACAAAACCATGTTGATTCCCACTAATAATTTTATGGCGTACCAAGTAATCCTGAATACTATCCCTTAAAATACCTTCCAGTAGTTTCCCCACTATTGATGTCAGGCTTACAGGTCTATAATTCCCTGGTTGTGATCTTGTCCCATTTTTAAACAACGGCACCACATCTGCTATTCCCCAATCCCTTGGTACTGAGCCTGATGAGATTGAATCTCTGAAAATTAAGAATAGCGGTCTAGCTATTTCTGAGTTTAGCTCCATAAGAACCCTTGGGTGTATGCCATCTGGACCTGGAGCTTTATTTATCTGAATATTCTTCAGTTTCTTTTGGACTTCTTCCTCTGTCAACCAAGTATTAATTAATGGCATGGTTTCATTTCCATTTTTATGTATTATTCCTACCATTTGTTCTTCTCTAGTAAACATTGAAGAAAAGAAAGTATTTAATACCTCTGCTTTTTTCTTAGTATCATTTATCAATTCACCCATTTCACTACTTAGGGGTCCTATATAATCTTTTTTAATTCCTTTGCCATTTCTATATTTAAAAAACTTTTGGGGGTTTGTCTTACTTTCTTTTGCAACTTGTTTTTCATTTTCTAATTTAGCCAATCTAATTTCCTTTTTGCATGTTTTATTACATTCCTTGTACCTACGGAAGGACACCTCTGACCCTTCAGACTTAAACAATTTAAATGCACGCTTCTTCCTTTGCATTTCTTCCCTTACCTTTTTATTTAGCCACATTGGTTTAGACTTAATTCTTTTACATTTATTTCCCAAAGGAATGAACTTATACGTGTATGTTTCCAACAATATTTAAAGACAGCCCACTTTTCTTCCGTATTTTTTCCTTCAAAAACTTTGCCCCAGTCTATGCTCTTTATAGACTCCTTTAGCATATTAAAATTTACCTTTCTAAAGTTTAAAGTCCTAGTTGACCCTTTATACCGTTGCTTCTGGAAACTAATTTCTAGTTCCTAGTTGGTCCCTCTACTAATTGAGATATGTTATGGTCTTTTAGCCTGCTCAGAAACCAATTTCCCTTAGCTGTACCGCAGGTCTTAGTGCTCCAATCAATGTCCAGATAATTAAAATCCCCCATAATTATAACCTGACTTATTTGTGTAGTCTTTTCAATGTGCTGTAGAAGTTGGGCTTCCTCAATCGTACTAATATCTGGCGGTTTATAGCATATCCCTATCAGCAACTTTCCTAAACTTTTTCCTCCGCTGAATATTTCCCCCCACAATGCCTCTATATTATCACCAATATTCTTATAAATAACTTCTGGAATACCTGGTTTTAATTCTGGCTTAATATAAAGACATACTCCTCCTCCCCTTTTTTCAACCACATCCCTCCTGAAGAGAGTATAGCCTTCCAAGTTGACTGCCCAGTCATGTGTATCATCCCACCAGGTCTCCGTAATACCTATAATATCATACTGCTCATTCATTGCTACTAGTTCTAACTCCCCCATTTTACCTGTCAGGCTTCTTGCATTTGCAGCATACACATAAGTCTATAGCCTCCCTTAGGTATTCCTTTTTGTTTTAAAAAGGGCCTCTCCCTATCGGCTACACTTCCCTTTCCCCCATCTCCACCCCGTTGACTCTTGTTAAATTCCTCCTCACTACTCTCAATGTCTATCCCATAAATACATGCTTGCCCCTCCACCCCCGAAGCCTAGTTTAAAATCTCCAACCTTCTAACCATCCTCCCCCCTAGAACAGCAGCCCCCTCCTCATTCAGGTGCAATCCATCTCAACAATAAGGATGGCAACTGACCGAGAAATCAGCCCAGTGCTCCAAGAATCCAAAACCCTCCTTCCCACACCAAACTTTTAGCCACACATTAACCTCCTTAATCTCCCACTGCCTCCCTGGACTAGCATATGGTACAGGTAGTATTTCCGAAAATACTACCTTGGATATCCTTGCCTTAAGTTAGCGACCGATGTCCCTGTAAGTATTCTTTAGGACACCCCTTCTTCCTCTAACTTGGTCATTGGTGCCAACATGCACCAAAACTGCTGAGTCATTCCCAGCCCCTCCCAACAATCTGTCCACCCGATCCGCAATATGCTGAGCCTGAGCACCCGGGAGACAACACACTGTTCGCCATGCACGGTTCTGGAATCAGATTGCCCTCTCTACCTTCCTAATAATTGAATCCCCTACCACCACAATCTGCCTGGGTTCCTGAATAACTTTGGTCCCCTCTATGCTGGAGAGACCATTCCCCTGGTTTCTAGAGGAAGCAGTCTCACCCAACTCTACCAATTCTAAACTGCCTTCCACAGTTTCTTCATCAAATCTGGCAAATCTGCTGGGATTGCTTAGCTCAGAACTGGCCTGCCTCTTCCTCCTTCTGCTAGTAACTGTTACCCAGCTGCCGACCTGTGCATCCTCCTCTGTCTCTGCTCCACCCTGCTCAGCTAACGCATAAAAGGTAAGCTACAAACTCTGCTCCAGGTTGGCAATCGCTCTCAATGTTGCAATGGGCACATATTTACATTACCCCCTTAACAGCAGTGAGAACAGTTCCGCGGATGTAAGTGTCACCATGAAGTGGCGCCGGGTTCTTCATTCATTGGGATTGCTTCCAGTCGCTTTCCACATCAGTCGTCATCGATCCTCGTCGGGAAGGAGCCCATCGGTGTCAAGATGTCAGGGTAAGTGTTGTCGGGGTAGTCAGCATCGATATGCTGACTACCACTGGTCTACTCTGCTGCACATCAATCATATTATGTCAATCCAACATAAGTTTGATTGGGAGTTCTGAAGTACAATTTCATCTTGCACCACTTTTCTTTTCTGCTACTGCTGTGTGGCAATGTTTCCTACATGTGCTATGAACTACCATGTGTTTGTGTTGTTACTAATCGACAGAGCAACCAGGCAGCTCGCTGAAGTCTTACTAAGCTGCAGGTTTGAAAAAGTGGGGATGATGCCTATAGCAACCAATCAGATTCTAGCTGTCATTTTGTAGAAAGTACTAAATTAATGAAAGTGTCACGGGCACTAGGAGTCTTTGCCCAGGATATCACCAGATGATGATCTTACCAGAGTAGTGTGGGTTACACAGTGACCCTCTGGTAGCAGGGTGACTAGCGGAACATATGACTCAGCAGATGGTGAGAGGATGCAAATAGAAAAGTCAATGACTAGCAGCAATCTGGTTAAAGATTAGGTAGATATGAACACGAGGATCTTGATGGACGTGAAGAAGTGCAGGAAGATAACGGGGAAGTCAGTGGTCTGCGGACAGCAAGTTGTACCACTGCTATAGTGAGAAGACTTGTCCAGGTGTAGGTAGCTAACGGGGAAGTCAGTGGTCTGCGTACAGCAAGTTGTACCACTGCTATAGTGAGAAGACTTGTCCAGGTGTAGGTAGGTAACGGGGAAGTCAAAGGTCTGCGTACAGCAAGTTGTACCACTGCTTGTAGTGAGAGGACTTGTTACTGGTGCAGGTAGGTAACTGGGAGTCAGTGGTCTGCGTACAGCAAGTTGTACCACTGCTATAGGTGGGGATAGGTACAGGTGTCGATGAGTGGAAACATAGAATGTAGACACTGAGAGCACAAGGAACTTGATCCCAAACAATATGCACAAGTCTATGTTGGTGTGGCAGGCGCTGCTTGACAGAGACGAATTCACTACTGGAATCCAGGCTAATAGCAGAAGGTCAATTAGCATATGTATCTCACGACTGAACAAAGAGGTAAACTTCCCAGCAGATATGCGGAGTAATAACACAGTCTCAGGGAGATAGAGGATTCCGTGGGTAAGTGGAGAACAGTCCAAGCGGATAAGCAGTAAATGAATACAGTCAATAGAAAGTAAGCATACCGCGGTTCAGTTGAGCAGGCTGTCCACGAGAGGATACAGGAACAGCTGAGCGGCTGCACGCCAGCACGAGTAAAGAAACCACAGGTGAGTGGTAGCGGTAATCTGGGTCCGGGTCAGTACACAGGCAGAGAACTTGACACGGGTAGAACAACGATGAGCAATGCAGGAATCACTGGAGATAGCGAACATGAGTAGAACACTGGAGGTAATAGCGGACTGGAAGCCGCAGATGATTAGAGCAGGAATCAGCAGGAAGCTGAAGACATAGTAGAACACGGCAGACTTGTAGCGGTCTGGAAACCGGCAGGAATCAGCAGGGAACTGAAGACATAGTAGAACACAGGACCCTTGAAGCGGTATGGAAACCGGCAATGAGTTGAGCAGGAATCAGCAGGAAGCTGAAGACACGGAGAATTACACAGGAACACCTTCAGAGACTCACAGGGAATGAGACTCCAAGATCAGGCAACGAGGTAATGAACACAGGTGCTTTAAATAGGGAACGTTGCCTGATCAACCAATTAACTAAAAGCAAAGGTCAGAAGAGTTCTTAGGAACTGCGCATGCGCAGACCATCAGGATGGTGGGCGGCCACGGTTCAGGATAGGTGCTGGCAGGAATACTGGAGAGCCACGCACCAGTGAAGAGGCACTCACGGTCCGGTGAGTGACAGATAGCTAGAATCTGATTGGTTGCTATAGGCAACATCCCCACTTTTTTAAACCCGCAGCTTAGTAAATCTAGCCCTTAGTGTTTATTGACAGCACTGTTAGCTTACTGCCTTAAGACCATTGTTAGCTTATTGTGTGGGAGCCCAAACAAACTAAGTACATCAGCCACAAAAGTGTCAGTCCTTGTCACCGAAGTGCTTGGATTGTTAAAGTGTGCATGTACTTTTTACATAAGGGTGGGTGAGAGGGTTCAAGGATAATTCTTGCACCACTTTTTCTTTCAGCTACCGCTGTGTGCCAATATTGCCTAGATGTGCTATAAACTGTTGTGTGCTTTATAAAACTTAGCTTTCGCCAAGACACCCATTGTTGATGCAGATGACTCAGCACAACATTTTCATATCTGGGGGTAAATGTATCAAGGTGCGATTTTCTCGGGAGAGTTGAAACTCGCAGATGTATGAAGCTGAGATTTCTTGCAAAATCGCCAGAGTTCTGCTTCTGTCAAAATCGCTATTTGCAAAATCTTCAGAGATCAAACTCCCGAGAGTTTGCTTTCAAACACGCCAGATACGACACGCTGCTTGCTAGCAGCGTGTTGTATAAACACATCACTGTTACACTGCCTGTCAGAGTAAAAAACTGTAAAGAATAGATTAAAGTATAAAAAAAAAAGCGTGGGGTCCCCCCTCTATTCATGCTTAACCCTAGTGCTGCCTGACTACTGCTGGTTCCGTGAAAATCGGGGAAAATTTTTGCGTGGGGTCCCCCCCATTTTCACTTAACCAGCACTAGGCAAACCAGCCGGGGTTGGTGGCACTATAGCAGGGGGTCCCTCTGCCATAATGACTAACCAACCCCAGGCTGTTCAGTGCTGGGCTGGATTCCCTAGGGAGTAGGGTCCGCCGGAAAAATACGAGCGGGCCCATCCCTAGGGACACCCAGCCCAGTGCTGATAGCACTAGGGCTCTTCCTACACCCCTGGTTGGTGGGTGTAGGGTAATAAGGGCGCGTATATGGTTAAAAAAACAAACAGACACCATTTTGTTTTGTGGAACTACAAGTCCCAGCCAGCCAGGTTGCCCAAAATATTGTGGCCATGCTGGTGCTTGTATAACTACAAGCACCAGCATACCCACGGCAGCCAGGGCATGTTGGCACTTCGAGAACCACAAGTGCCAACATGCCCTGACACCCAGGGCTGGCTGTGACCTGTAGTTCCACAAAAGAAAATGTTTACAAAACCACCACACCCTCATTAAAACCACTAGGATTTATTAAAAATAATAAACCCACAATAAACACAGTAAACACCCTCATTTACAACATATTTTTTATTAAAAATAAATGGCAACAATATTTTGGGCAACCTGGCTATAGTGCCTCTAACCCCGGCTGGTTTGCCTAGTGCTGGTTAAGTGAAAATGGGGGAAACCCCACGCAAATTTTTTTCCCCAATTTTCACGGGACCAGCAGTAGTCAGGCAGCACTAGGGTTAAGCTGGAATAGAGGGGGGGACCCCACGCTTTTTTTTTTTTTTTTTTTTTTAAAAAAAACAACCTTTTATCTATTCTTTACAGTTTTTACAGCTGCCGGAGCTCCGGCAGCTGTAACAGTGATGTGTATACAACACGCTGTTACAACACAGGAGTTTGGCAAACATGGGAGTGTTTGAAATCGCTGTAAATCGCTGGAGATGACCAGCGATTTTGAAGTTCAAGGTAAAAATCGCAGCTTGATACATTTGATGAGTTTGGAACTAAAATCGCAGATTAACACCCGCGATTTGCTGCGATTTTAACATGCTGGCAAAATCAGACCTTAATACATTTACCCCCTGGTCTGCTCTACTCTAAAAGAATTGGCCAAAATTAGTGACACCTCTGCCGTAACTCCACCTGATCCTACTATCAACTATCAACATCAAAAAAATGGTGGAGGATTATTTTAATGACAGCGTACAAATAGACATGTCAGACAGTCCCTTTACATACTTAGAGAAAAAAAGGCAAGTTGGAGACCCATGTACACACTCACTTTGCAATACCTAAGCTGCCCACCCTCCAGTGTGTACTCAGAAAGAGTTTTTAACACAGTTTACACCTGATTACTATAGATACTATAATATAGATTACTATATGTGTGTGTATAAATCTACACCTGATTATTATATGTGTTTATCTATATCTACACCAGGTTATTATATGTGTATATCTATCTATCTATCTATCTATCTATCTATCTATCTATCTATCTATCTATCTATATCTATCTATCTATCTATCTATCTAACTATCTATCTATCTATCTATCTATCTATCTATCTATCTATATCTATCTATCTAACTATATATCTATATATCTATCTATCTATCTATCTATCTATCTATCCATCTATCTATCTATCTATCTATCTATCTATCTATCTATATCTATCTATCTAACTATATATATATATATATATATAGATAGATAGATAGATAGATAGATACAGATATAGATAGATAGATAGATAGATGGATGGATAGATAGATAGATAGATAGATAGATAGATAGATAAAAAAAATCTTAATTCATAATAGCAAAATGAATTTCATAACCCACCTTCAGCAATTTTCATTACCCCACCTGTAGCCGTTGCCCTCCCCCCCTGTAGCCACTTTCCTTACTCCCCCCTGAAGATATTTTCATTACTCCCTCCCACAGCCATTCCCCCCCAGTCATTTTTACTTACTCCCCCCTGCAGGTATTTCTTCGCTCCTTCCCTGCAGTTATGTTTATTTACTCCCCCCTGCAGGTATTTCCTTACCCTCCCTTACAGCCATTGCCCCCCCTCTCAGTCATTTTTACTTACTCCCCCTTGTAGGTATTGGATTACCCCCTCCTACAGCCGATGCCCCACATACAATAATTTTTACTTTTTTACTTCTTCAACCCCCCATTCCCCCGCCCGCAGGTATTTCCTTGCCTTGTAATCCCCTCTGCTCTACCCTGTGGGCCTTATTTATTAAGAGATTTTTGCCCGTTAATTATTTTTCGGCTCAATTTAATATAGAAGTCATGTTGGGAAAGGGCGTGTGATAGGAGGCTGTCCTGGCGATTACATTTTTAATGCAGACTGCGAGTTCTGACCTGGAGTCTTTACTGTGCATGAGCAATTTGCGGTAAAGAACAGCAACACTGCTGGAGAGAGAGCTGAAGATCCCTCTGCTGCAATGCTCTCCACATAGGATCTCTGAGCTTGATAAAACTGCCCAGACTGCAGTCCCTATTGAGTATTATGGGAACTGCGGTTAATGCAGTAATTTGCATAATGCAGGAGATATTTCCAATATGTGTCAGGATACCAGGTTTATGGTTAGCTCAGTTTAACCCTCTGCATTGAACAGAGAGGGATTACAGTTGTAACGATTAACAAATAACATAACTGTGGTGAATAAAGCACAATCATCAGGGACTGCATTGAAAATATTGAATCCATTTATAATTTGTGTTTCTCTGTAAGTTAAATGCAGACAAACTGCTCTCAAAGGGTTAATGATCTAATTCCTTGTGTAAAATGTGTTATGTGCGTATTGTCGCTAACCAATAACGATTGTCGAACCTCGATTTGTGTTTCCAACGCACAAAGATTTATTCGCAATAAGTAGAATAATATGCTCAAGCGAAGTAATAGTAAATACAGCCGTTACTTATCGCAGGCGCTCTGGATCCAGTGCAGTCATTCAATCCTGAAGTCTGGGGACAAGATGTCTGCACACTGGATCACAAGCTGCTGCTTCTATACACAATCAAATACAGTAATACAATGGAGATGTTATAGCTTGCATCTATTGGTCCAGGTCTCAGGAAGGTCCAAGGGGTTGTCAATCATTGGCTGGTTCATCCTAAGGAATCCAAAGGAGGGGGTCACCTCTCCAGGGGGTATGCTCTGCTCTTGCCGCCAAGATTCCTTAGTCTTAAGTAGTTCATAATTCCCTATCATTCATAACTTGTGTATGCACTCTGCGATTCCCTCGCAGAGTGAACCAAACAGTAGGATATGTAAAGAGGTTTATTATGATACCACTCATGTGATGATATGATTCCTTCAACCTGTTCCGTGTATTTCACTAATATGCATGTAACTCTAATATAACATATAAATACTACTATATTTCGACATAATTGACTATGTGTTGCAACTACCATTAATGTGTACTATTTTATAAGTATGCGTGTTTGTGCGAATGTATGGTAAAAGACCAATTACTGTTGCTGCCACGTGTAGTGGATGCGTATGCCCTTTCACGCCGTAGCGTGCCCTTGTACGTAGATGCCTACCGTACACATCTTTTCAGACATAGGCAACCAAGTTTGCTAGACTTTAATTGAAATGACTTTATCCGATTTGCTGACTTCGACAGCTCCACCCTTTGTTAGTGTACTAAACTATCACCCAATCACCGTTTCAAGTTCAGGTTTATACAATACTTCTTCACAGACCAGGATCTCGGTATCTGGTACCACCCTTTCAGTCTCTTTCTCAGTGTTACTCCTATGAGACCGCTTTCCACACTTCAACACAGTAGGAACACATTTGACAATTAAACCAATTGCTAAGATGACACCCAGTATAAGGAGAAGGAGCTTACCTACACTAGCAACCATTTCCTGTACCCACTCCCCAAGACCGGAGAACCATTTCACAGGGTTCAACCACGAGAACCAACCCGCCACCTTTTCCCCGACCTCATATAACGAAGAATTATGGCTCTTTCGAAATTCCCATTTCAGCTGCAAAATTTCATCCATCTTCCGGTCTATAACCTCTTTAGGGTCATCCGTTTTATTAGTAATGTACGTGCAACATTTAACACCGAACTGGGTGGCCAGTGTCACACAGTACCCACCAGTAATAGAGGTGAGATAATTTAGTACCAGTCTATGTTGCACCAACTCCTTCTTGTACGATTGTAGCTCCCTTCCAGTATACCTGAAAGTGTCATCATACATCTCGGTGATATTATCTATTAATTTGGCTAGGTCTTGGATATATTTAAAGTTTAATGTTCCCCGAGCGGTCCTGGTGAGATCTAGAGCAACCATAACTTAGAAACCAGCAGTTTCACTAATCAATTTTGTAGCTATGGGTTCCTCACCAGGAATCATATTTCTCTTGCCACGGTGTTCATACTGTGTGTGTATGTATGGTGGTGATGTAGTCTTGTGAATACCAACCATTTCTTCATGAGTAATAGTATTGATTTCAGGAACCAGTTTAGCTAAGAAACACAAGCCCTTGGAACTCGGAGTCACCCAGGAATAAGCTTTCTTTCCACAAACAAAATACACATCATCAGGGAGAACATAAGGAACACTATGCCCATGAATTATATCACACAGAGTTTTGATAAAACTACCCATGCCTAGTGTCTCCATTTGCTCTAGACACGTGTCCGCATTAATGACATTTTTACATTTATCTGTAGAGACTTTTCCAATGGATACCTTCTTATGTTTGGTTATACGCCCTAATTTGTGACTTCCATCAACATTCCTGCCTAGTAGTGACCTTGTGAGTCTCCCTCTAAAATGAGTGTGGCGAGCCATTGTCTGATCTGATAGGTCAGCCTCCCAATTCTCCAGGCGCTTTGCATGAGATATGTTTAGGCACAGCAAAGATCTGCCTATGGAGTATTGTCGAAACGTCAGACTAGGGGACCTAGTGTTATTGTACCTCCCTTCTATGGGCCTCCCACCCCTCAATTCAAGTACTTCAGATATGTTTAGAGGGAATGGCACTAGTCCTATATTGTGCTGCCCTTGAGGCACGTGAGAGCACACCCAACACTCGGTTTGGTTTAGCACCTTACCCACCAGGGAGTGATAATCCTCCAAAGGATGCCCGCCTATATTCAGAGTACTGGGGGACTAGCATCGTTGGATGCATCTCTCTTCAACTAGGGAGTCGCAGAACTTGCAGATACAATACTCATCAGACAATAGCCCCTCACACTGCCTCCGAGTTCCTGAGCTAGCAGACCTTTTCATAACCCCTGGACCAAGTTTGATAATGGGCTGCTCTGAGTATCCTATTAACTTTTCTTCTGCCTCCATTTCATCCGTATCACTTCCAGAACTCTCCTCCGTCCTCCATCCCCCTTCACAAAAACAGAATGTCCTAGAAAGAGTAAAAACAAGGAAAATCCTGGAACAAAAGAAAAACAAAAACCGCCACTCCATCGCTGGAAAGATAGTTCTGAGGCAACGTCTCTGGTTCAGGTGTCTCGACTGCGGGCTTTAGGTCTCCCGGAACAGGCTCACAAGTGACAGCTCTATGTCGTCGGTCTTAGTTTTATCTTGCACTTTCTCCGGATTATGGACTCTCCTGCAGTGGGTGGAATGGACCCAAGTGTCTCTCTCTGCAACCTTCAGTGATGTAGTACTGGTCAGCAGCACTTGGTACGGGCCTTCCCAACAGTCTGTTAAACAACCTGAACGTAAGAAATTGCGGATCATAACATAGTCTCCAGGTTCAACATCATGACAGTTCGTTTCTGGCATACCAGGTGACAGCATTTTTAGTTTTTGTTGTTGTTGTTTTAGCTGTCTACTCATTCTTATAAGATATTGTACAGTCCCTTCATTATTACACTTCAAGTCGTCTTGTGGACTCCCGATCAAATGAGGTTGTCGTCCGAACAGTATCTCAAAGGGGGACAGATTAAGAGGAGGTCTAGGAGTGGTTCGAATGCTATGGAGGACCAACGGGCAAAGCCTCAGGCCATGCCAACCCAGTTTCAGCCATTATCTTACCCAGCTTGTTCTTTATAGTACCGTTTACTCTCTCCACCTTACCACTGGCTTGTGGTCGGTAAGGGGTGTGAAAGTAAATGGGTACCCCTATCACTTTCAATGATTCTAGGGATACCGAACCTACACACAAAGTCTTGTACAATTTTCTTTGCAATGAACACAGCAGTATTAGTGGCTGCCAGATATGCTTCTACCCAACCGGAAAACACATCAATACACACTAACACATACTTTAGATTCCTGCACGGTGGTAATTGGATATAGTCAATTTGTATTACCTGAAAAGGTCCGTCTGTAGGAGGGATGTGGAATGGCTCAGTTGGAATAGTTTTCCCAACATTTTTCCTCAAACAAGTAAGACATGGCATTGCTTTCTTACCAGCCTGAGAGGAAAATCCGGGAGCACACCAGTATGCTCTCACCAGTTTGCACATACCTTCTTTACCCAGGTGAGTCAGGCCATGTGCTGCTTCAGCCAGGCTTGGATAGTATGTTCGGGGAGCTACAGGCTTACCTTGTCCATCCCTCCAGAGTCCTGAGGACTCTTGACCACATCCCTTCGCCTTCCAGACCGCCTTTTCCTGCAGGGAACACAAATCTTCCATTTCAAGTAATTTCTGCATGTCTAATGTCTGAAAAACCATCATAGTCTCGGTCGATACAGTCATAGGTTGCCCTGCTGCCCATTTAGCAGCTTCGTCTGCCCTGTTGTTGCCCAATGACACTGGGTCTTCTTCAAAGGTATGGGCTTTGCACTTTATGACGGCTACTGTTCTGGGTAACTGTATCGCTGTCAGAAGTCCTTTTATGTGTTGTGAGTGTGCCACTGGTGTACCTGCTGCTGTCGTAAAGTTTCTAAGACGCCAAAGGGTGCCAAAATCGTGCACTACCCCAAAGGAGTACCTAGAGTCAGTATATATATTGGCTGATTTACCCTCTGCCAATTCACACGCTCTCCTTAGTGCTACTAGTTCCGCCACCTGGGCTGAGTGAGGTGGGCCAAGGGGTTCAGCTTCTACTACATCCTGATCGTCTACAACAGCGTAACCAGTACATAGCTCTCCTGTCTCTATCTGTCTATGGCAACTTCCGTCTGTATAAAACGTAAAATCTACATTTTCTAAGGGGGTGTCACGTATGTCGGGCCTTGCAGTAAAGATCTGATTCAGGTGTTCCATACAATCATGCGTGTCAGTATTCTTGCCTAACTCATCATCAACCAGGGTCTCCTCACCTCCCACCCTTTGTGTCTCTAGAGACACATACGGAAGGTATGTAGCTGGATTTAAGGTGCTACATCGTTTGATGGTGATGTTTGAGGGTGCCATCAGGGCTAGTTCCCACTTTGTGAATCTAGCTGAAGAAACATGTCTGGTTTGGGCTGAATTTAACAGTTTAACCAATTTAACCAATAACGATTGTCGAACCTCGATTTGTGTTTCCAACGCACAAAGATTTATTCGCAATAAGTAGAATAATATGCTCAAGCGAAGTAATAGTAAATACAGCCGTTACTTATCGCAGGCGCTCTGGATCCAGTGCAGTCATTCAATCCTGAAGTCTGGGGACAAGATGTCTGCACACTGGATCACAAGCTGCTGCTTATATACACAATCACATACAGTAATACAATGGAGATGGTATAGCTTGCATCTATTGGTCCAGGTCTCAGGAATGTCCAAGGGGTTGTCAATCATTGGCTGGTTCATCCTAAGGAATCCAAAGGAGGGGGTTATCTCTGCAGGGGGTATGCTCTGCTCTTCCCGCCAAGATTCCTTAGTCTTAAGTAGTTCATAATTCCCTATCATTCATAACTTGTGTATGCACTCTGCGATTCCCTCGCAGAGTGAACCAAACAGTAGGATATGTAACAAGGTTCATTATGATACCACTCATGATGTGATTCCTTCAACCCGTTCCGTGTATTTCACTAATATGCATGTAACTCTGATATAACATATAAATACTACTATATTTCGACATAACTGACTATGTGTTGCAACTACCATTAATGTGTACTATTTTATAAGTATGCGTGTTTGTGCGAATGTATGGTAAAAGACCAATTACTGTTGCTGCCACGTGTAGTGGATGCGTACGCCCTTTCACGCCGTAGCGTGCCCTTGTACGTCGTAGCGTACCGTACGCATCTTTTCAGACAAAGACAACCAAGTTTGCTAGACTTTAATTGAAATTACTTTATCCAATAAGCTGACTTCGACAAATGTGAGGCCAGAAATACTGTCACCTTATGGGGAACTAAACAGCTTAAAAAGGCCCCTGTGGTGAGCCATGCCCTGGTACTGCAGTGGTTTTTGCCACCTGAACAGACTTTACGGAATCAGCCCAGCATGTGGTGTTACACAAGGAGACCACATGATAGCTTACTATATTTTATATAGGCAAATATAATTTTATTTCCAAAATACCACTTACAATCAATATACTTAGTGATCAATTACATATTCATCAATAGTAGGGTGAAGAGCAACCCATACGTTGAACAAAGCTGTCTGTCACACAGAGAATGAGAGGAAATTAGTATCAGTTCAATTTATACATTGGACCTATGCCTGTTTGGTATCAATAAATTGGTAAATTTGTATTGGATTATGTGTGACACTACCCAGGATAGGAAAGATAGGTTATATTTTAGCATTGGGTATCAAATAGGGAAGATGTAAATTATAGTTGTAAAATGTGTCACAGGCCCCCTGGAGACCACATCCCAGTAGGAGGGGAAGGGTGGATAAAATTTCTTTAAAAAAATGAGACCACTTACAAGAAATTGTCAGTCTTTTGGGAAATCAATCATCATTGATAAGCTGTCTATCTTCCCAGCCAATTTGCCTTGGCGCAGATTATACAACTCGTATGTAGGTTTTCTCCGCTGAACTCTCTCCTTTTATTTTAACTGTTTGTTGTATATTGTGTCATATTTTGTTAATTGTTTTTATAACCTGAAAGCATTGTACTTTTTGTGTATTAAATACAAAATTTTAGTAAGTGCTGTCCTTATTGCTCTACACAAATTCCCTGCCTGTTTAGGAGAGGTTGATTGCTTGGCTTTGTTAACTCTTTAAATACCAGTGTGGGAAATTTTAACTATTTTCACTATCAGAGCACAGAGTGTGCGCAATAAGTAATAAGTTCTACGGGTCCTATACGTAGATGGTGGCAGAGAAGTGTGGAAGCGGGGGCTTGTTTTGGAAGAGGGACCAGTTAGATCTGTAACCTTATCGAGAGGTGAGTGCCAGATTGAATTGCTGGATTCCTGTATGTCCCTTTACAGCAAGCCTACAAGTCAGGTGTGCAGAGTGCGGTTTGTGACAGGTAAAGGTGGTCAGAAGCGGTTTCCTGACAAATTGGAGGTGATATATTGTGTGACTTTGATTATTTGATAAGTTATTAGATCAGGGAGCTGACAGATCCAGCCATCCCTGACACACTATTCTGTCTTTTTTTGGGGAAAATCATGCTCTAAGCCATATGGCTATTCTGGTGAATTGTGGTCGATATCTACTGTACGAAGTCCCACAAGGTGAGGTGCAAGTAGTCTATGCGGCACCGGTCGTCAGGTGAAGAGAGTTCTTAGTGGACTTTTAAGAACATTTAAGAATAGAGCAAACAGTCAGAAGACATCATTTATAACAAAATACATAAACATAAATAAGAAGACAATGATAACCTCTTTTATCAGTAGCCACAGTGTTATCAGGATGGTGGTGCTGTAGGCAGTGTGAACCTCCTCACTTAAACCTGTCACCAGCCTGGCTCCACCTAGAGATAGACTAGGTAACATCATGAGCAAGTTTGAGTCAGATTAAAAAGAGCCAGATGTGCAAGAGTTCATGAAGAGTGCAGGAAAAAAAAATGCTTGTGAGAAGCCATAGAGAAGAGCGACCCCTGCTGGCAGCCATGGGGGAAAGAAGCCGTCAGTACCTGGTATACCCAGGTGGCGTGTACCATCCAAGTACTAACCAGGTACAACAAAGCATAGCTCCCAAGATTAGTGTGTCCCTCCTTTTGATCACAATTGTGGCTCCACTCCCGCAAAGCTGAAGTTGACTTGATGAAGAGTGCAGTCAAAAAAGCCATAGAGTGACACACGTCAGGTGTATACATTACTATAATTACATCCACATCAAAAAAGGTTGGTGTTAGTAGTAAATGCAAAACTGCATTTCCTGCAGTTGTCCAGATACAATTGAGAAATCAGTAATGTAAATAGATGCCTATGACTTGATATAATGTGATGCTAATTAATGAATTATCATCAGCTGGAGGGGTCAATACACAGCTGGCCAGAAGCTGCTAGATGCTGCACTAATAGTCATTATAATTGTACAATACTGCACCAGCACCAGCATGAGATATGTCACGTGAACACAGACTTATTACACTCTATTTATCAAAGAAAGACTTCTCTTAGTGATAAAATTCAATTTCTTCTCTGCCCTGATCACCTTCCAAGTACCCCTGTACCCGCTGCCCACTCATTTGCTAGTACATCCTCTCCACTTCTATCCCTCCTCTCCCTACTCTCTTAGTCTTTCACCATGTCTAATTGCTCCTGTTCAATACCCATCCCCACCCCCTGTCCTCATGTAAGTCACAGATCTATCCCCTCCCCACACACCAACAACTCTCCAATGTCATCCATATCTCCCTACTTCCCTTTTTTTCTGTGCTCTCTGGAATTCCAGATCCATCTGCAACAAACTGCCCTCTATTCATGACCTCTTCATCTCAAACTCCCTTAACCTTCTTGCCATCACAGAAACCTGGCTCTCTTCCACTGATACTGCTTCCCCCGCTGCTCTCTCCTATGGGCGGTCTCGCTTTCACCCACACCATCAGATCCGATGACTGGCCAGGTTGCGGGGTTGGCATCCTCCTATCCCCAATTGTACCTTTTGTCTCACCTGACCCCTCCCTTTTATTCTTCTCCTTTGAAGTCCGCTCTATCCGTCTCTTCTACCCCATTCTTCTCCGTGTCTCAGTCATCTACCACCCGCTTGGTCCCACTTCCCATGTTCTAGATAATTTTGCTGTCTCGCATACCCACTACCTCTCCTCAAGCCTCCCCTCCATCATCCTAGGTGACTTTAACATTCCCACCGACAACCCAACAGACCCAACATCTATAAAACTTCTTGCCCTTTCTTCTGCCTTTGGACTCTCACAATGGACCTCTTCCCTCACCCACTATCTCAGTCATTCCCTTGACCTTGTCTTCTCCCATCAATGTGCTCTTTCTAACTTCTCCAACTCTCCCTTCTCATTCTCTGACCACCATCTCTTCTCCTTCACTCTTTCCACATCTCCTGCACTCCTCCCATCACCATGCCCTAGATATTGCTATTTTCGCCTCTTCACTTAAAACTTTCCTTCTTCTACAACCATAGCCTCACCATTGCTCTTTAATCTACTGCCCTTCCTCTTCTGTCCACCTTCGCCGCTCTAAACCCCAAACTTCCCACACCAATTTTACCTGATTCCTTAAAAAATGCACACGAACCACCAACTGCCACTGGAGGAAATCTTGTTCCTTTGCAGACTTCCTTAATTTCTAGTTCATCTTCTCACCCTACAGTCCCACCAAATCCAGGGGCCTTTTCTACCTCCTTATCCTTCTTGACCCTCTCCTACTTCACAGCCTTCATTCACACAATTGGCCTTTCTGATACCATGTCCCATAATCTCCTCAGAATATTATCCTAACTCTCCTACCAGGGACTCATGATCCCGTTCTTTTGTGGCTCAACTCCTACCTCTCCAACTGCTCCTTCTCTGTTTCTACCTCTGGTTTCTCCCCCCCTCATCCATCCTTCCTCTAGGAGTACCACAGGGTTCTGTCCTTGGCCCTCTGCTTTTTTCTTTGTACTCCTCCTCCCTGGGTGAACTTATCAGTTCCTTTGACCTCCAGTACCATCTATATGCAGATGACACTCACTTCTACTTTTTATCTCCTGATTTCTCCCCTTCCATCCTCTTCCAGGTGTCCAGTTGCCTCTCTGCCATCTCCTCTTGGATGTCTTTACGTTTTCTCACACTTAACATGGCCAAAACTGGACTCATTGTCTTCCCTCCATCAAGAGTCTCCTCCCGTCCTGACCTCTTTACCTCTGCCAACACCACTATCTTCTCTGTTCCCCAACTCTGCTGCCTGGGTGTTGTTCTTGACTCCTCCCTCTTCTTTGCCTCTCACATTCAATCTATTTCCCAATCATGTCACTTCCAGCTCTGCAACATTGCCCGTATCAGACCCTTCCTCTCCCTGGATGCCCTCAGATCCCCTTACATTGACTCACCCACATGTGTCAATTGTTTATCTGCCCCTTTCCCTTTAGATTATAAGTTGTAGTGAGCAGGGCCCTATTCCCTCCTGTTCTCATTACCTATAACTTTAACTCAGCAGCTACACTGCGCACCTCCTCCTCGGGCTCTCTGCCCATTGAATCCACTCTTCCTTTTTCTTCACTCCTCTGTATTGACTCTAAACCTGTTAGTTGCACCTACGCTAATGGACACAGATTTCAGCCTGCGCTGAATGTAACCCTGTAGCTGTGTTGAGAACGATAGTGTTATTTGTTTACTGTATTCTACTGTTATACCATGTACTGTCTTGTTGTTTTCCCTCTGTACAGTGCTGCGGTCATCATGTGGCACCCTTTAAATAAGGGTTAATAATAATAATAATAATAATAATGGCTCAGCTGCCTTGGTGAATGATAGTGACCTCAGGCCGCAGTCTGCTCTAAGGAGTTTGCCAAATTATGTCCTTTTAATTGAGGCCCAAAAACTTGTTCCTCTACACAAGAAACGGCTAAGAAGTGAATTACACAAGCTTCATGATAATGTGATTCTATATCGCCACAGTATATGTGCTTGTCAGGAGGTGAACTTAATTAGAATATTGAATGTCAGGGCCTCAAATATCAAATTGATAAATAGAAAAGAACCTGATTTTCCTTTAGATAAAAGTTTTTGTTTTCTTTTTAAAACATTTGGTCAATTAACCCAGTGGTTGGTAATTAGGCACAACAGACATTCTGTCAGGAAGCTAATTCAGATATGCAGACCACAGCTATACATTGTATTTGATCCTGTGTTTCCTATTTAGAGTAGACTGTCTAATGAGGCAGGGTAACAACAAAGGTGTAAGGTGTAAATTAGGGGAAGCTATAGACTAGGTAAGAACCTTGGGCCTGATTCATTAAGGTTCTTAAATGAAGAGGATCCTTATTTCAGTCTCTTGGACAAAACCATGTTACAATGCAAGGGGTGCAAATGAGTGTTCTGTTTTGCACATAAGTTAAATACTGACTGTTTTTTCATGTAACACACAAATACTTGATAGCTTATTTGTACACTGACATTTAAAGTTGATATGTGTGTACTACATGAAAAAACATTAAGTATTTAACTTATGTGCAAAAAAGAACACTCATTTGCACCCCTTGCATTGTAACATGGTTTTGTCCAGGAGACTGAAATAAGGATCCTCTTCATTTAAGATCCTTAATGAATCAGGCCCCTTGTATACAGATGCAGAAGCATGAAGGCTATCTATGCAGGTATATAGAAAATATGAACTTCAAAGAACATGCATTCATATTTCATATTTTGGGAAATCAGGGTGTCACACAGTACTCTGGGGCAGAATCTGTACCAGGGTTGTGAATTATAGGTACCAGTAGTCCTTTATGTTTGATATGTAAATATGCGTGAGATTATGACCAGTTTATTGATGGGGAGTTATGTCTCTGGGATATATTTGAGAAAAGTTAAGACAGGTCAAAACTTTTGGAACATATTTGAGCAAACTATAGTTGACACCCAGGGGACATTTCCGCCCCCACATTAGCATCAACACTGCACCTCTGAATGCTGTCCCATTTGAGTTGGCTTTAAAGCCTGTGTGTGAAGGGACAAATGGTCAGCTCTTCAGGTTCAATCTAATTGAAGGACTCTCCATCTCTTCTGTCTGCCCCAGGCATACAGATTATTATACGTAAGTTTATTCTATGTACATTCACCCCATTTGTTTTTATTCGTGATGCTCATTGACCCTCGTGCTCTGGTTTTGGTTTTGGTTTTGGATCTGGTTTGGGAAAACCACCCTTGTGTGTTTTGGTTTTGGATCCCTATTTTTTTCTAAAATCCCTGTTTTTTTTTGCTAAAATCACATAATTTTGCTTTTTTTCCCCTACATTATTATTAACCTCAATAACACTAATTTCAAGTCATTTGCAGTCAATTGTGTCCACCTCACAGGTCACAATATTATTTTCATACACTTTCAAACAAAGACTGCAGCGACCGGGCTGGATGCTAAGCGACTGGACAATGACACAAATGCACGGCAGTTCCTAGCACATCTAGGACACATTGGCACACAGCAGTGGCAGAAAAGAAAAGTGGTGTAAGATGGAATTGTCCTGGGTCCTCCCACCCACCCTTATATAAGATATTGAAAAGGACATGTACAGTTTAACAAAGCAAGTGCTCCAGCGAGAAGCAGTGCCACTTTGTGGCTGCAGTGCTTGCTTTATTTGGGCCCCCTCAAAACAATCTAACAATGGGCTTAAGGCACCTAAGCAAACAGTGCTGTTACTGAACTCTACTGTGGCAAGTCATGCACCAGTGGAAGCAGTTCTTGCCCGTGATAAGAAGACGGCCATTGTCATGCCTGGGCATAAGACCAAAAAATCCACCTCTTATGTGTGAAATTATCTTTACACAAATCCTGACAACAGTTGTCTAGCCATAAAGGGCTCACCGTGTATGTTCCGTAAACCTTACATCAACCTTATAATTCTAAACCTTTGCATGCAAATAAACACACAGAGACTTGTATAAGTTATTAAAAATTGGCAGAAATTTTATTATGATTCTAATTTTAACTAGACCTATGGTGGCGGAGAAAGGGCACTGCGAAACAACTCTCAAGCTGACAAACACTATCACGTGTGGACTGGCGCAAACCGCCGTACGTCCACCACCACGGGGAACAAATCCCAACATAACTTTTGCGCTGAGTTGGCGTCAGAGTGACTGCCCCCTTTAAAACTCACTCTGCCCTCCCTCACCGAGTCGAACAGGGACCCTCCTCACCGAAGGGCCAAAAAGGGAGTTACTGGTGCCTCAACGGGGGGCAGTGACCTACGACAACTACCAGTGCGCCCACAAATCAGCCGCTGAACGCAGTGCCTTCCTACCCCGCTGCGCCCCACAGACGCCGCAGCCCGCCACCACTAATCTAAACACGCCGAAACTCCACCGCAAATGCTATCTATAAACAACCCCATACCTTCCTCCGTTAGATGTACGCCATCACTTCTAAAACATTGAGGTGACTCTACCCCTAATCCCGGGTGATTGATAACTACACCTCCCATGGACCGCACTACTTTCCTAATGGCGCTATTCAGTTTCCTGACCATGACTGTCATCTTTCTTAAGGGGATAGTTGTTCTCCAAGCCAGCCGGGGGATTAATGCCAACCAACCAATGATGATATGTGGCCATGCCTCGTGAATTTGCCTAAGGTCTTCCCGAATCGAAATAATGAGCTCCAGAGACTTTCCTTTCCCCAGGTCATTGCCTCCCGCATGCACTACTAAAATATTTGGCGGGCCATGCTGTTTAATTAGCCTCGACAACCATGGAACCAAATCAGGCCAACCTAATCCCCTTCTACCCAACCATCTTATTACGGTGCCTTCGTGATTCGGCATACTGTTAGACCTGGGGTGTCCAGCGGCCCAGAACACAAAGGAATGACCCATGATCCACACCATCTTAGTTGTAACACCATCACCTGGAATCAGAAAAACATTGTTACAAACATGCCACCATAATTTGGAAGACAGGCCAGGCATAGCATAAAAGCATGAGAAGAATAGTATAGGGGAAAACCGTACAACAGAGGGGGATCAGGGAAGAGGAACACAAATGGGGAGCAGGCCACCCAGACGAAGGTAAACAACACCCGGAAAAACCCCGGCAGCACACCACTAATCAGGACTTACGCCCAGGGAAACCCGGGTGAAAATCCCTTCGCGCCCCCGCTTCAAAGCGACGAGCGGAAAAGCCCAGGGTAGCCCACCAAATGGAGGGAGAAGGTGGGGTAGGGGAGGGCAGTGGGGGTGGTTAGGGTAACAATAAGAGAGTGAAATTGTAGAAAAAGAAAAACTGCAAGGCAACCTTTTGATTAGTGGAACAAAACATTCAAACATCAACATTGTCAATCCTGACATAAGATTTATAATCCGTGGATTTCCAGCGGCCCAGAGCTTTTATCGTCTCAGTGGAGGATCCCGCCAAAGCAGCAGACGTGGCCGCCCCGATCCTGAACGAATGCGTTCCGTACATAGAACTGTCTAGATTTAATGACTGTAGGGACTTCTGCATAATGGCCGAAAATTGATATTTCGTCATGGGCATGCCGTAATGGTGACATAAAAACAAACGAGCCTGAGGTCTCGTATTCATAAACCGTGACACTAAATTAACCGGGCAGATGTTACCATTAGGCTGCCTATTTAACTGAACCCATGCTCCCCTGCCACTCTGATCAGTTTTAGATCTAATTATTTTACATGAAACCACCCCTCCGCATAAGCTGACATGCTCTGCATTCCAACCTGACTCTTGATGCCCCCTGGATTTAGCCACCAATTCAGATACCTGAAAAGCACCGAAAAAAAACCATAGAGAACGCAGTGCTAAATAAGGTCTTCTCATATTCATCAACTGCAATCCCTCCCAGGGTCCCTATCAACTGGTCCAGAATATTGTTGGTGATAGGCAAGCGCGCATCCGCCTGCGAGGGTCTAGCCCTAGCCCACCCCTTTAGGGCCTTACTGATCATGAACCCCTTTGTGACATCCGTGTAGCCTTGCAGCCTGGCCATGAAAGATATCCCCGCCAAAGTAGACGCCATAGAGGCTCTAGATTCCCCTTTGGAATAGCTCTCCCACATAAATGCTAACATAGCATCACGCTGACCTGCCTCAGATTGATCTTTTTGCCCGCTGAATAGTGACCACCGCCTCCATGATGCCTGATACGTCCTCAGGGTGGAAGGGGCTACCGCCTGTTCTACGAGCCCCCTTATGCCGGCTTGATGATCTGCCAAACACAAGAGGGACACGGAATACCAACATTGTCCGCCTGGGGAGCCATACTACGAAACTTGCTCCATTGTCCTCGGGACAAAGCATCGGCCAAACTATTTTGCACCCCTGGTACATGTCTAGCCCTGAAAGAAATATCGTACTGCCGGCAGCGCAACACTAGGTGGCGCAGCAGAGATATTGCATGATGGGAGGATGCGCTTTGTTTATTGATGGACTGGACCACCCCCAAACCGTCGCACCAGAAAACTATGTGCCTCCCTTGCAACGTGGACGCCCACAGTTCAATTGCCACGACAATAGGAAATAGCTCCAGGACCAACAAATTTTTGGTAATTCCTACCCTATGCCACTCCTCCGGCCAGCTTTCCGCGCACCAATGCCCGTCCAGGTAAGCACCAAAGCCGCATGCTCCGGAAGCATCCGTAAACAGGTCAATATTAACGTTTGTTACGGGTGGTGAATGCCATATTCGTGTCCCGTTGAAATCACTGAGGAAGGTGAGCCAAATCTGCAAATCGTCCTTGATGACCCTAGAGAGACGCACGGCCGCATGCGGCCTGCTCCTCCCTGCAGTGGCTCTCTGTAGCTTTCTACAGAAAACTCTATCCATGGGAATCACACGGCAGGCAAAGTTGAACCTCCCTAACAGGGACTGAACCTGTCTGAGCGGGCTGAAGCTGGATTCCAACGCTTCTGCAATAGCTTCGCACATCTTGGACACTTTATCAGTTGGGAGTCTGCAAATCCCGGCCACCGTGTCGGTCTCAATTCCAAGGAACGAGAGACACGTGGCTGGACCCTCCGTTTTATTCGCGGCAATGGGAACGCCTAGCACCCTAAAGAGAGCCTCAGTGGAAAAAAGCGTATCCCGACAACAAGTGGAATCAGGAGGCCCGATAACTAGGAAGTCATCAAGACAGTGTGCGATCCACCGACACCCCGTTCCCGCCTGAATGCACCAATGCAAGAAGCCACTGAACTTCTCAAATAGCGCACAGGATATCGAACATCCCATAGGCAGACAGCGATCGATATAGTATCCACCACGATGCCGAAAAACCCATGAATCGATACGACTCCGGGTGAAGGGGCAGTAACCAAAAAGCCGACTCAATGTCGATCTTAGCTAACAGGGCTCCCCTCCCACATTCCTGCACCAGTGCCAGTGCGGATTCAAACGATTGATAATTTACGGAACTAAGGGTGGCGTCTATAGCGTCGTTCACTGACAGACCAGCCGGGTACGACAAGTGCTGTATCAACCTGAATTTACCCGCTGTCTTTTTGGGTACTACCCCTACCGGGGACAGAATAAGATTTTGAATGGGAGGAAGCGGGAAAGGGCCCACCATGCGACCCAGACCAACCTCCTTCGCGATTTTAGTGTCTAGGACTTCCGGGAGAGCGAGCGCCGATTTCAAATTGATCGGCGTCGCCGTAGAAATGCTGCCCTGCACTGGTAATTTAAAACCTATGTGAAAACCGTCATGTATGAGAGAAGCGGTGTCTCTATCTGGGAACCAAGCGAGCCATTTGTCCAGCTCAGCCAAATTAATTGGCGATGGACCCTTGACTCGGCGCGGCTGGGTTTGCACCTCTTCCACTACCCCCACTCCGTCGGGCCTTTGCACATTCGGTGGCTGGATGCTGACCTCCGCATGCCGTGCAATTGTGTTTAAATCGGCATGATGTGCCTCGCTGGCAGGCGCCTGCATTGAAATCAAAACATCGACCTTTTGTGGGGAGGGTTGCTTGAACCCTCCCCGGCCCTTGAAACCTCCTGCCCGTGTAACCCTCGGCCCCTTGACTGCTCGGTCTCATGAGTTCCAGCCAGATGTCTATGTCTTTTGACCCCAGCGGGAGCTTCTCGCGACCGCTCATCCGCCTGCAGAAGGGCTCGTCATATGCTCCCCAGATTGAGGGGCCATCTTTTAACGCCATCCCGCTAATAAGATGCATATATCTCCACACCACACCAATCGCCGGGCCTAGTTTCCAGGTAAATAGTAGCAAAAATAGAGAAGGAATTCGACCATCTAGTAAACAATCTGAACCTATCCTCCCCCATGCCGGACCTTTCACAAGCCGCAGCAAGAGCCTTCTTTCCCTCCCCTGTCAGGGCGAACATGTCCACATACTTTCCGCGTCTAATCCTATCCCGTACACTCGGCCTAATACCGTGGGTTATCTCTAGGGTTTCAACCTGCCCTAAATCACTCCTAGCCACCATCCGGTCTTCGCCCCCCGACTGCGGTGCTTGCTTGCTGCGTTTACCTAGCAATTTAGTTTCCAATAGCTTGATGAGTTTTCTGGGCCTATCGCCCGAATCTGAGGAACCAATGCTCGTGGAAAGAACTGGTGACCCTAACAACTGTACATCGTGTGTGGTACCAGAAACGGACTCACCATGAGGAGCAGGATTCCCGGCCGCGACTGGTGCCTCCACAACACTGGCTGACCCCGGCTGGGCATCTGTTGATCCTGGGATTGGTTCCACACGAATCCCTGCCGACCTCTGGTCTCGAGACTCGGATCCGGAACGACCTACACCGACAGCCCTCATCTCCTGGTTCGCGACCACAGGTTCTGAAACACAAATTGGAGCAGTAAGCTGAGATCTGGGAAGGTAGTCCAGTCGCCGCCGCGCCAATCCCAAGGCTGGGCCAGAGGGATCTAATCTGGAAGGCAAAATAGGTGACGGGCTATAGTAACCCCCCGATATGACCCGACGCTGAGGGGGGACCTCGTCGTAAGGGGCCCGGTATGGTTCCTCGAAAAACCCACTTGGTCTGGACTGGGTGCGCCTCGGAGGGGACCATTACTGGGCCTATCTGATCCCACGTGCCTTTGTCCCCGCCTGACACTCTGGACCCTGTCCGTCCCCGGTGTGTATGGTCTAAATGGGCCCATGTCAGACAAAGGAGCCCCCCCATAATGAGCCCCCCAAGAAGAACCCCTGCCACTGTGGGGTAAAAAGGGGGCTGGGCGGGAAATGCAACTGATGAGGGGCAGGGGGATTATAGATCTGCATGTCCCCCCTGCGGGCCGAGATGGGTGGTGTGATGGGGCACTGGATAAACACCCCCAAGCCGGATCCCCTTTCCTCAACCAGCGGGCGCTACCTACCCCCACTCTACCCTCCCCAGCACTGCCCCTGGATGGGGAAACATATGCAGCCTGGGCTGATGCAGGCATGACTCCAGCTGTATGTGACACAGGGGCACCCGCAGGCATATCCCCCCCACCGCTGCCGCTGGCAGAGGAGACCACAGCAGAGCAGGCTGGCGGCCTGGGTCTGCGCATGCGCGACCCAGATGCTGCCGCCGGCCGGGTCGAGCAACCCCGCCGCCCGCTATCAAGCACCGTTGTGCCAGAGGACCCTGGTGAGGAAGCGTGAGCCAGAATACTGGACTCACGCTGTGGAGGAGGAGGGGGACCCGCGGCCGCTGCCGGGAGAGAAGGGGGTGGGGTGGGGCCTACAAAATGGCGCTCAGTGCTCCGGGGAGAGGGGGACCTGTAACGGACAGGGCGGGAGGTGGGGCGGCGTGGACGGGGCATGATGGAAACGCTGGTGGGGGAGAAAGCTAAAATGAAGGGGAGAAAACGGACAAGGAACAAAAAATTAACTAAAGGAAAAAAGGGGGGGGAAGGGGGGAATAAACAGGGGAAAAAGAAGAACAGGTGAAGGAGAGGGAGAGAAACAAGGAAAGGCAGGAGGAAATGATTGAACACAGAGGGCAGGAGGAAAAGCTGACAAGAAAAGGAGAGGGAAAAGGCAAAGATAGGAAAAGAAACAGGTACTTATCTGCTCTCTCTCTGATGTCTTCCTTCCCAGGCAATCTTGTGCTGTGGAATGAACCAGAACAGGAAGTGCAGCCTCCTATATCAATCAAGGTCCCTCCCACTGGATTACACATTGGTCGGGCCAACCCATGTTAACACCTTCAGGTATTTGTACAGCTTACTACAAACCCTGTCGCCCTTTAAGTGCATTCGTCCTATTCAGCCTCATTTGTCATTTGTAGCATTGTAAAGCCACACTCAGTAGAGGTAGGGACCTTAACCATCTAGGAACCTCATCCATGTTACGCCATTTGAAGCCAGTTCATGGAAAGCTGTTGTGAAAATCAGAAACTTATGCTAAAAAAATAACAAAAAGCAGTCCATCATCATCTACCTCTCTTCTCTCGGCTAGATCCCAGCACCTGCAATCTACACCCCCGACACCTTCATCATCATTATCCTCACATGTGATCGGAGTTAGTCCTGCATCCAAGTTTCTAAGGTGAGATGACTCCTCCCCGCACGCAGGATTCCCCCCCCCACCCCAAAAAAATAATTGTTGTTAAAGAGAGCTGCCGCGCATCAGCTCCATTTCGGCAGCACTGTACTATACAGCAGCCGCGGCGCTGTCAAAGAAGCGTCCGCGGCGGTGCTGTAGCACCGCCGCTGACGCTTCTTTGACAGCGCCGCGGCTGCTGTATAGTACAGTGCCGTATGTAGGGACACTTCGTTAGCGGAGGGGAGGGGTTTCTGGATACCCAGAACCCCCCCTGCTTGCGCCCCTGCCTATCCAGGACTCCTCAGAAGAATCCTTGTGCGTTAGGCCCACTGCTGCTGCTCCTGCGGCTGGGGATGGATCTTCAAACCAGAAGCAGACCAAGAAGAAGACTACTTGTAGTTTACAACAATTGACTGTTAAACAATCCTTTGCAAGAGGAAGCAAGTATGAAAACTGTCACCCAGTCACAAAGCGGATCACAGACGCCATGGTGACTATGCAGTATTAGATCTGCGCACAATATCCACTATTAATGCAGCTGGTTTTAGGCAGTTACTTGAGGTCTTCTGTCCCCCTTACCAAATTTCATCACAACACCATTTTACTAGAAAAGCAATTCCTCACCTCTACCAGAAGGTTCGGAAAATGTAATTATTGGGCTACAAAATGCCATTCTACCCATTGTACACTTAACCGCAGATATGTGGACAAGTGAAACTGGGCAAACTAAAGATTATATGATTGTGACAGCCCACTGGATTGGTGATTCGCCTTCACCAGCCGGGACGGCAGCAGCATGTACCCAAGAACGTCACATTTTTCAGAGGCAGCTGCTCTGTGTATCATCTGCTTCACTAAGAGGCATATTATTATTATTATTATTATTATAGAGTTGTAAGGTATGGAGGACCCTGCTCATAAGAGAGCTTACATTCTAAAGGGAAGAGGGCACAGCTGAAACAATAGGAGCGAGTGTGGTTCAGAGTGGAGATTAGGATAGTTGTGAGGGTGCATTAGTGTGAATAGTGTTATCGAGGATAAGGTTACCTCTAAAAAAAGAGATGGGTTTTCAAAGAGCATCTAAAAATTTGAAGGCTGTGGGAAAGTCTAATTGAGCGTGGTAGAGAATTCTATAAGTGGGGAGCAGCACGGGAGAAGTCTTGAAGGCGGGAGTGAGAGGTGGTTATCAGAGACGAGACAAGGCACAGGTCAGAGGTAATACCGCTGACAACCTGTTTAAGGGATGTCATTGCAACATGGCTTATCCTGCTTGGACTCTCCTGAGGATATGTGATTTGTGATAACGCCACCAATATTGTTAGAGCATTACAGCAGGGGGAATTCCATCACATTCCCTGTTTTACTCACACAATCAACTTGGTGATACAGAACTTTTTTAAAAATGACGATAGCATGCAGGAGATGCTGTCTGTGTCCCGAAATATTTAGGGTCATTTTCAGGATTCCGCAACAGCATGTAGGAGAATGCAGCAGCTGCAAGAAGAATAGAATTTAGGGGGAATGCACTTTAGTGCAGCTCAGTGGAGAATACTGTCCGTGTTGTGCAAGGTGCTGAAACCACTCAGTATTCGCCTGTGAAGTGAGTTCAGACAAATTGAAGGAGATGAAACTAAGCAATTCCACTAACTATGTAGCACTTGTAGATCAAGTACTTTATTCACTTCATCAGGATCCGAGAGTTATCAACATCTTGAAATTGGATCACTAAATTTTGGCAACTGTGCATGATCCTAGGTTTAAGAGCTATGTCTTTCTTACGGCAACCAGTGCGGTATAAACTTATAGAACTAGTAGCAGAGGTGTTCACCTTTAGCAGTCACCTTTTCTGTAGAGACCGGTTATGCTGTCAGGCACTCAGATGCCCCCAGGACTTAAACTCAAAGTAGTATAAGTTTATACTCACATGGCCGTGAACAGGTACAGGAGATAGCTACGGATTGGAGACAGGCCAGAGAACTACGGACTGGACGAAGCACCGGTAGAGATGATAGGTACTAGCAGGGTCACCGGCAAAGGTTCGGAATTCGGGTACAGGCAATAGGTCAAGGTCACAGGCAAGTGTTCAGAATCCGGGTACAGGCACTAAGTCGGGGTCACAGGCAAGGTTCAGAATCCAGGGACAGGCAAAGGTCATGCACAGGCAATCAATCTAAGGTTCAACACCAAACGATAGCACAAGAGCAGGTAGCAGTACAGGAACAGAACACTATAATCGGCAGTGAGACTCAGTCCTCACTGCCTTAAATAGTCCTATAAGCCAATCAGGGAAGAGCCCTGACAGAATCCCCAGGAGGAGCCTAATTAATACAGGGTCCTGCCAACAAATGAGGGGAGAGTGTGCAGCTGCTTAATTAACTCGTAGCCCTGAGTGGCTGGTCCTGTACAGACCTGTGCGCACGCGCCCGGCTGTTTAACAGCTGGCCGGGCGCGGCGGCAGGAGAACTCCAGTGTCCAGGTTGTTGCCCAGGCAACCGGGACGAAGATACCGGAAGTGACGTCCCGGTCGTCATAGCGACGGCCGGGACGCCCGCGGAAGAAAGGTAAGAGTCACAGTGGTGCCCGCGGCCGCCGCGACTAACAGTACCCCTCCCCCCTTGAGGAGGGGTCAAGGAACCCCGACATCCAGGCTTCATGGGAAACTTCTTAAAAAAATCCTTAATAAGTCTCTCAGCGTCGAGACGCCTCTGCGGTATCCAACATCGTTTCTCAGGGCCAATGTACACGGAACTGGACTTGGTCTTGAACTTTCCTTGAGTCAAGAATTCTTTTGACGATGTATTCATGGTCTCCATGCACAATCAGAGGCCGGGGCCTGTTAGAGGAAGGCTGGTTAAGCTTGCTGGGGGAAACAGTTTTTTTAAGAAGAGAACAATGAAATGTGCAGGGTATTTTTAAAGAAGGGGGTAGTTTAAGCCTGAATGCCACTGGATTTATCTTTTTCTAATTTGAAAATGGTCCAATGTATCGGGGCCCCAGTTTCTTGCAGGGTTGCCTCAATTTGATGTTTCGTGTGGACAACCAGACTCGATCCCCCACCGTCAATGAATACGGACCATGATGGCGATCAGCGAAGGATTTGGATTTGTGAGAGGCTTGACCTAGTGCAGAGTGCACCTTTTTGCAGACAGACCTTAACCTAGCTATGAAGGAAGGTGTCCTGGAATCACCAACGGAAACAGCAGAAGAGAAAGAGTTAGATTTTGGGTGGAACCCGAGGTTACAGAAGAATGGGGATGTATGTGTTGCGGAATGGCAGGAATTGTTGTATGCGAATTCCGCCAAAGGCAAGAGAGAGGACCAGTTATCGTGGAACTTGGAAACATAGATGCGCAGGAACTGTTCCAAAGACTGGTTGGTTCTTTCCGTCTGACCATTCGACTGAGGGTGGTAAGCTGAGGACAGACTGATTCTGATTGACATGTGTGTCTAACCAGTGCCGCCATTCTTCAAAGGCCCACTTGATAGCCAACAATTCACTGTTTCCAACGTCGTAATTAATTTCAGCGGGCGAAAATTTGCTAGACAGGTAAGCACAGGGATGCAATTTCTTACTCTGAGGGTCTCTCTGAGAGAGAATGGCACCTCCACCAACATCCGAGGCATCTACCTCCACATTGAATGGAAGTTCTGGGTCTGGGTGTCTAAGAACTGGTGCAGAAATAAATGCAGTCTTGAGGGCTGAAAAACTCGCCAATGCTTCTGGGGACCACTCAGCTGGGTTAGCTCCTTTTCGGGTGAGGGCGGTGATAGGAGCCACCAAAGAGAAAAAATGAGCCTATAAACCTTCGATAATAATTAGTGAAGCCAAGAAATCTTTGGATCGCCTTCAAGTTAGTAGGGAGGACCCAGTCCTGAATTGCCTGAACATTAGTGGGATCCATCGCGAATCCTGATGAAGAGATGATGTGTACCACAGGATGGCCACTGTGGAAACATCGAATTCACATTTCTCCCGTTTTGTGTAGAGATGATTTTCACGTAATTCCAGTAGGACCTCGCAAACATGCTGGAAATGCTGAGGCAAAGATTGGGAATAAATTAGCATGCCATCCAGATAGACAACAACTGTTTTTCCAAGGAATTCCTGTAACACATCGTTGATTAGGTCTTGGAAGACTGCCGGAGCGTTACATAAACCGAATGGCATAAAAAGATACTCGTAGTGTCCTGACTGAGTGTTAAAGGCCATTTTCCACTCAACCCCTTTTTTGATTTGGATGAGATTGTAGAACCTCTGAGGTCGATCTTTGAGAAGATTGTGGAGATGTCCCCGGAGCCGGTGCCCGTGAAGAGGGCGAAGACTCCGGCTGTCGCTGTTCCCCTGAAGAGGGCGAAAATTCCGTCTGTTGCTGTGCCCCTGGAGGGGCTGAAGACTCCCTGGATGGCTGAGCACTACAAGCGGGTGAAGAAAGAAGGTTACTCACCCGTCCATCGATCCAGCGGTGAGTATCGTGTATTCTTTCTTTCAGGTCCTGTCCGCGAAGGAAGGATGAGCCAATCAGGGCTCACCTTTCTCCGCTGGCCAATCAGTGGGCGGATACGCAAGCCAATCGCGGCTCGCGCCCGGCCATTTGAAAGATTGGCGCCGCGGCGAGCCAATCTATGCTCGCGGCGGCGCCTGCTGATGACGTTGCGCCAGCGACTATATAAGTCGCCGGGCGGCACCATTTTGTCAGAAGACAGTCGGCAGCGGAGAGAGAAGGACGTCGTGGGACGTCTGGAGCGGACCAGGAACAGAGGAAGCCGCCGGAGCAGTGATCGCCGGCGGGGAGCCCTTGTCAGGGCTGAGAGCGCCCCTGCCTCCAGAGCAGCAGAGAAGCCAGCGCCGAACAGGAGAAGAGGCGCCGCCGGCTGGAGGGTCTGGAAAACCCAGAGAAGGAAGAACGAAGACGGCGTGGCAAACTGAGATTCCTGCGCAGAGCAGGTAAGTAGCCTCAGCGTTAAGTCAGGCACTAGGCCCGTGGCCACGGTCGGGCATAAGGCCCGTGCAGCATGTAATAGGGGCACAAGGCCCAGGGAATTGGGCACTAGGCCCCGATGAAGTAGTGGGCCAGTAGGCCATAAGTCTTAAAGGGCACAAGGCACTGTTAGTTAGATAGGGGGGGGCTAGAGACCCCAGGTGTATAAGGGCACAAGGCCCTTAGTTAGGTAGTGGCCCAGAGGCCATAGGAGAGGCCACAGGGCCTGGTTAGGGGGCCAATAGCCCATAGACTTTAAAGGGCACAAGGCCCTAGTAGCTAGGCAGAGTTAGGGAGGCCACAAGGCCTAAATAGGCAGGGGTTAGTGCCCCTAGGTAGCAGGGCACAAGGCCCTGAGTTAGAGAGGGGGCTAAGGCCCGTAAACAGAGCACAAGGCTCTGTGTATAGCTGGGCAGTGGCCCATGGTGTGAAGGGCGGAAGGCCCTAGTGGTGTGACACACTGGTTCCCAGAGGGGGTGACTGTGTGAGTCGGTGGCAGTGCAGCACACCTTGAGGCAGTTCCAGGGGCGGGCCGTGGTTCTGGTTGAGGGTCCCCAAGGCCGGTTCCATGCAGGTTATCCTGTGGTTCCGGGTGTAAGGACACGTGTTCGATACCCGAGTACAGGCAGTCGGGTATTTCAGTTTCGAACGGCTGTTCCCTGCGGCAGTCGGCCTGCTGGTTAGTGTGCTGTTCCAGCGAGCCTCAGTCGGGCCTGGTGCAGCCGGTCCTTAGGGTCCGTGGGTGACCCCATAGTAAGGAGACAGTCTCCTTGGTTAGACCTTGGTGAGGGGGTTAGGAACGGCCCTCCAGTATAGTCCGTGAACACCGGCTGGTGTTCCCCGTAGTGGTTAGTGAGCAGTTCCGGTAGTGCACCACACCTAGTTAGCCATAGTTGTTTGACTTAGTTGCGTTGCCGACCATTAGAGCGTTGTTAGGGTCGGGTCGCTGTTGTAGTTAGTTTAGTGTTGTGGGTGCACATCTTAGTCTCACTGACAACGCAGAGGGAGGCTGTGTGTTCCTTGTCATCCGCAGGTGTCGGGGAGGTGCAGGAGAGCAGGATCAGAAGTGGGAGTGTCCCGGTGAGTATCACGCTCGATTACCCCTTTCGGTTGGGCCCTCACCGGGAGGTGTGCGAGGTACCTGAGGCGGGCCTGTTCCTGGTCTCAAGTAGTCCCCCGTGCCTTGGCGAGAGCAAAATGAGGAGGCGACAAGTGAGCTTGGACTGAGAGTGTCCTTGTTCATTGCCGTGTTCTCGGACAGCCCTTTCCTGGTAGGCACGGCCGTAATCTATGTCTTTTTCTTAGAGGGACGTGGTTGGAGGTGACAAGGGTTGCGGCTGCTGATCTGCTGGGATCGAATTGCAGCTGGGATATCGGAAGCGGACTGGAGGTGACCAACGTTTACAAAGTAAGTTCTTTTGTGTTGCGTCTGACATGTTCCCCGCAGGCGCTACATTTTGGCGTAGTCGGCAGGATCAACGATGGCTCATCGGGGGATCATTCCGCGGTACGAGGGACCCAGCTGTGTCCTCTCTTGTGAAGAAGTGGCAGCGTTCATGAAGCAAGTCCTGGAACGTTGCGACACGAAGAAGAAGAACGGAGGCACTAAACTGCAACAGGCGGAAGGAACGCGGTGCTGGAAGTGTGGGTTGTCCGGTCACTTCGCATACAACTTACAACTGCCCGGAAGACGAGAAGGTCTCCGATGAGTGGGAGGACGATGAAGTCTCCAATGAGTGGGAAGACGAAGAAGTCTTGGAGTGGGAGGACGAGGAAGACTTCAATCAATGGTCTCAAAAGAAGTCGGAGTCTGGAGGGAAGGATCGTCAGAGCCTGCCGACTGTTGGATCTCAGGTGATCGTCCCGTCCAAGCAAGATTCGCGACAGGAATACCCGCGGCAGCCGGATGCTGGAGCCGGGGTATTGGAGACGTCGGATACATCAAACAACTGTTCCGTGGCTGTGGAAGAGTTGGTCCCTGAAGACGAAGGGAGAACTGAGCAGACCTCCACGGGGAAGCGTCATATCCAGAGACATGTGAAGATGTCTGCCCGGTGGTACCTGAGAGGATGGAAGCCATCAGTACCCCGGAAGAGAGAGCTGCTGAAGAAGTACTGCCAGAAGAAGACGGTACTTTAGAGAGTGCAGCTGGAGAGTGGTGGATGTTGTCACCTTCCAGAGAAGCTTCCCGCGCAACCGAGGAGGTATCGGACAAGTGGGAGCTTCCGGCTGACGCCGAGGAAGAGACCCCCTGGATACCGACTTCGGACAAGGAGGTTGCCAGGATGGTGTGGATCCTGCGCGAGAGGGCCTTACCGCAGAGGATCCGATGGACGCAAGTCAAGGATGCCGGTGCGCGACCCTTGGAGGTGGACGTAGCGGAGAAGACGTCGATTGTGGGGACCACAATGGAAAAAGGCGGCGGAAATGTGGAGATGTCCCCGGAGCCGGTGCCCGTGAAGAGGGCGAAGATTCCGGCTGTCGCTGTGCCCCTGGAGGGGCTGAAGACTCCCTGGATGGCTGAGCCCTACAAGCGGGTGAAGAAGGAAGGTTACTCACCCGTCCATCGATCCAGCGGTGAGTATCGTGTCTTCTATTTTTCAGGTCCTGTCCGCGGAGGAAGGATGAGCCAATCGGGGCTCACCTTTCTCCGCTGGCCAATCAGCGGCCGGATACGCAAGCCAATCGCGGCTCGCGACCAGCCGTTTGAAAGATTGGCGCCGTGGCGAGCCAATCTATGCTCGCGGCGGCGCCTGCTGAAGACGTCGCGCCGGCGACTATATAAGTCGCCGGGCGGCACCATTTTGTCAGAAGACAGTCGGCGGCGGAGAGTGAAGGATGCGGTGGGACGTCTGGAGCGGACCAGGAACAGAGTAAGCCGCCGGAGCAGTGATCGCCGGCGGGGAGCCCTTGTCAGGGCTGAAAGAACCCCCGCCTCCAGAGCAGCAGAGAAACCAGCGCCGAACAGGAGAAGAGGCGCCGCCGGCTGGAGGGTCTGGAAGACCCGGAGAAGGAAGAAGGAGGACTGCGTGGAAAGCTGAGATTCCTGCACAGAGCAGGTAAGTAGCCTCAGCGTTAAGTCAGGCACTAGGCCTGTGGCCACGGTTGGGCATAAGGCCCGTGCAGCATATAATAGGGGCACAAGGCACAAGGAATTGGGCACTAGGCCCCGATGAAGTAGTGGGCCAGTAGGCCATAAGTCTTAAAGGGCACAAGGCCCTGTTAGTTAGATAGGGGGGGCTAGAGACCCCAGGTGTATAAGGGCACAAGGCCCTTAGTTAGGTAGTGGTCCAGAGGCCATAGGAGAGGCCACAGGGCCTGGTTAGGGGGCCGATAGCCCATAGACTTTAAAGGGCACAAGGCCCTAGTAGCTAGGCAGAGTTAGGGAGGCCACAAGGCCTAAGTAGGCTGGGGCTAGTGCCCCTAGGAAGCAGGGCACAAGGCCCTAGTTAGTGGACTCAGAGCCCTGAGTTAGAGAGGGGTCTAAGGCCTGTAAACAGAGCACAAGGCTCTGTGTATAGCTGGGCAGAGGCCCATGGTGTGTAGGGCATAAGGCCCCAGGGCCGGATTAACGGAATGGAGGCCCCTGGGCTAAGGGGGCCCCCATTCCTCCGTGAGGCCCCTTCGTTAGCAGACTGGCCCCCCTGTTAGCAGACCGCCCCCCCCCCCCAAGCGCTTACCTTCTCCTGTCACTGCAGTCCTCCTTCCGCTGCGCGCTGTAAGCTGCTTACTGAGGAGATCTCGTGAAACTCTCGCGAGATCTCCTCAGTAAGGAGATTACTGAGCACCGGAGAAGGAGGACTGCAGTGACAGAGCTCAGCATTGATAGGGCCAGGGGCGCCCCCGTCCTGTCCCGATCAATAATTCTGCTGAGCTCTGTCAAGGGCCCCCTAGATGCCCGAGGCCCCTGGGCTGTAGCCCAGTTAGACCTCGGGTTAATCCGGCCCTGTAAGGCCCTGGTGGTGTGACAGAGGCGTGAGAGCCTTGTGAGTGTAGGCGCGGTCCTGTGTGAGGTGAGCACACTAATGTTAGGAGGTACAGTAGAGCGGAGGCTCCTGTTGGGGCTGTAGCAACCGGCTGGTTGGCTAGCAGCTGTGTGCTCTGGTGAGTAGCGTGCAAAGTACTGTATACTGTATTTATTCAGTCTGTGCGGCGAGTATTGTCTGTATTACTGTATCTTTGGGTGTGCTACATAATTGTGTCCAGGTGCAAGACGTCAGGCCCCCATTAAAGGTAGGCTCTTGTTTTCTGTGTTTTCCTGTACTAACCCGTGCTGTGGGGGACAAGTGTAGTTACCAGCGTACACATAGTCAGGGAAGAACATACGTAGTTTTTCCGTCCCTTAGGTCCCTGGGGTCACACTGGTTCCCAGAGGGGGTGACTGAGTGAGTCGGTGGCAGTGCAGCACACCTTGAGGCAGTTCCAGGGACGGCCCGTGGTTCTGGTTGAGGGTCCCCAAGGCCGGTTCCGGGCAGGTTATCCTGTGGTTCCGGGTGTAAGGACACGTGTTCGATACCCGAGTACAGGCAGTCGGGCGGTTCAGTTTCAATCGGCTGTTCCGTGTGGCAGTTGGCCCGCGGGTTAGTGTGCTGTTCCAGCGAGCCTCAGTCGGGCCTGGTGCAGCCGGTCCTTAGGGTCTGTGGGTGACCCCATAGTAAGGAGACAGTCTCCTTGGTTAAACCTGGGTGAGGGGGTTAGGAACCACCCTCCGGTATAGTCCGTGAACACCGGCTGGTGTTCCCCGTAGTGGTTAGTGAGCAGTTCCGGTAGTGCACCACACCTAGTTAGCCATAGTTGTTTGACTTAGTTGCGTTGCCGACCATTAGAGCGTTGTTAGGGTCGGGTCGCTGTTGTAGTTAGTTTAGTGTTGTGGGTGCACATCTTAGTCTCACTGACAACGCAGAGGGAGGCTGTGTGTTCCTTGTCATCCACAGGTGTCGGGGAGGTGCAGGAGAGCAGGATCGGAAGTGGGAGTGTCCCTGTGAGTATCACGCTCGATTCCCCCTTTCGGCTGGGCCCTCACCGGGAGGTGTGCGAGGTACTTCAGGCGGGCCTGTTCCTGGTCTCAAGTGCCTGTAGTCCCCCGTGCCTTGGCGCAAGCAAAGTGAGGAGGCGGCAAGTGAGCTTGGACTGAGAGTGTCCTTGTTCATTGCCGTGTTCTCGGACAGCCCTTACCTGGTAGGCACGGCCGTAATCTATGTCTCTTTCCTAGAGGGACGTGGTTGGAGGTGACAAGGGTTGCGGCTGCTGATCTGCTGGGATCGAATCGCAGCTGGGATATCGGAAGCGGTCTGGAGGTGACCAAAGTTTACAAAGTAAGTTCTTTTGTGTTGCGTCTGTCCTGTTCCCCGCAGGCGTTACAAGATGGTGGCTGCTTTAAGCTGGTCGAACAAGACGGAAATCAATGGCACAGGATACGGGTTCTTAACAGTGATATTATTCAGACCACGAAAATCAATGCAAGGCCTAAGGATGCCATCCTTTTTAGATACGAAGAAGCAACCAGCTTCTACGGGAGACATAGAAGGGTGAATAAAGCCTTTTTTAAGTTTTCCTTCACATACTGCTCCATGGCCTGGGTCTCAGGGATAGATAGAGAATATAGACACTTATTACAACTTGGAACCTGGTACAAGATCTATCGCACAGTCATAATCCCGATGTGGCGGAAGGGAGTAGGCTTTCTTCTTGCAGAATACATCACTGAACTCCTGATAGGGTGCAGGTAGCAATTCTGGACTAGGCTGGAGAGCTCTAAGAGGTAGAGTCAGACAGGAAGCGGAACACTCTGGGCTCCAACAGATGATCTCCCCCTTTTTCCAATCAATAAGGGGATTATGGCTGCAAAGCCAAGGATACCCCAGAATCAATGGAGCAGAGGGACAAGTAATCAGGAAGAATGAGAGCTCCTCCGCATGGAGGGCTCCTACAGATAACCGAACCATTGGAGTTCGCGAATATTCTACCCCCAGGCAAGGGGATACCATCCAAGCCACAGGTGGTAATGCTTGATCCTAACTTGATATCCAGAATGTCAAGCATCCGAGCCAAGTGGATATGCAGGAAGTTACCTGCTGCACTAGACGTCCAGGGACCAACAAAGAGTTTTTTGAAGAGACTATTTGAAGACCTAAGCGCACCTCTTCGCCAGCGCTTAGGTCTTGCCATTTCCCGACTTGCTAGGACAGGAACGAACTAGGTGGCCTGATTGGCCACAATACCAACAAAGGCCTAGTGAGCGTCGTCTGGAGTGTTCTTCCAGAGGCAGACGATAAGCACCAAACTGCATGGGTTGAGAAAAATCCAGAAAAGTAGAACCAGACCTGGGTGGTGAGCAAGGAGGTATTGATGACTCTCGTTCAGTTCTCCTCTCTCTGATTCGATGGTCAATCTTAATGACAAGCTGCATCAAATCTTCAAGTGAGGCAGGTACAGGATACTGAACTAGGGAGTCCTTGATTGGCTTGATAAGGCCCAGTGGAATTGACTCCGCAGTGCCGGATCATTCCAGGCACTATCAGTTGATCATCGTCAGAATTCCACACAATATTCCTCAGCAGAACAACATCCTTGCCTTAATGCCCGGAGATGGGACTTAGCTGTCTGGGTCGTCGTATAGCAGACAAAAGGCTTGGAAGAAGGCATCCACGGTTTGTAAGGATGGACTCATTGGTAGAAGGGAGAGGCCCAGGACTGGGGATCACCCTGGAGTAGAGAGATTACAATCCCGACTCTTTGCTGTTCAGAGCCAGAGGAGCGTGGTCTCAGGTGGAAGTATAACCTGCAACTCTCCTTAAAGTTGTGGAAGGAGGACCTGCTTCCCGAGAATCGATCAGGCAAATTCAACTTTGGCTCCGGAGAGACGCCAGAGGAGGCTTGCTGAGGCTGCAGGTTTCTGGAGGCCTCTTCCTGACAAGCGATGAGATAGGCCCTGTACCACTTGAGAAATAGCCTGGATCTGATTAGCCAGCACCTGGGCTGGAGAAAGGTTCAACTTAACTCAAAGTAGTATAAGTTTATACTCACACGGCCGCGTACAGGTACAGGAGATAGCCATGGATTGGAGACAGGCCAGAGATCTGCAGACTGGACTGGGCACCGGTAGAGATGTTAGGTACCAGCAGGGTCACCGGCAAAGGTTCAGAATCCAGGTACAGGCAATAGGTCAAGGTCACAGGCAACAATTCAGAATCCGGGTACAGGCAATAAGTCGGGGTCACAGGCAAGGTTCATAATTCGGGTACAGGCACTAAGTCGGGGTCACAGGCAAGGTTCAGAATCCAGGGACAGGCAAAGGTCATACACAGGCAATTAATCTAAGGTTCAACACCAAACAATAGCACAAGAGCAGGCAGCAGTACTGGACCAGAACGCAATAACCGGCAGTGAGGCTCAGTCCTCACTGCCTTAAATAGTCCTATAAGTCAATCAGGGCAGAGCCCTGACAGAATCCCCAGGAGTAGCCTAATTAATACAGGGTCCTGCCAACAAATGAGGGGAGAGTGTGCAGCTGCTTAATTAACTCGTCGCCCTGAGTGGCTGGTACTGTACAGACCTGCGCGCAAGCGCCTGGCTGTTTGACAGCTGGCCGCGCGTGGCGGCAGGAGAATTCCATTGTTCAGGTTGTTGCCCAGGCAACCGTGAAGAAGACACTGGCAGTGACGTCACGGTCATCATAGCGACGGCCGGATGGCCCGCGGAAGAAAGGTAAGAGTCGCGGCGGTGCCCACGGCTGCCGTGACTAACAGTCTTCTCTTTCTTTCCAACTGACCCAGATCTCATGAGATGTAATGAACTTCTGGTCAGCAAGCTAACAGCTCAAGTGGTACATGACACAATGATGTCTCCTCCTTCAGTTTCTTTGGAAAGTGCTGCTAGGAAAAAAAAAGCTTTCCCAAGACACCCAGTGGTGATGCAGATCAGTCTGCATGACATTTTGATATTTGGTCTGGTCTAAAAGAATTGCCCAAAAATTGTGATAGCTCTTCAGTAAAATTAACTATACATTCCATGAGGCCATTACTGGCAATTACATCAAAGTACACAGACTTTTGTCATGGTGGATTCCAGTGGGGAAGAATTAGTACTGTTTGAGGATGAGGTACACACTGATGAGGGTCAATATGATTAAAGTGTAGATTGCAGGTGCTGAGATCTAGCTGAGAGAGGGGAGCTAGTTGATGCTGGTATGCTTAGCAATATTTTGGGTAAAATGGCATGTTGGCAATTTGATGTTTTTCTACAGTAAACTTTCACCTTTATTAGAGAGGTGTTTTTTTCTTTAAAAAGGTACAAGTTTTTTATTTACATTTTGGTTTCCCTGACTTAAAACCACTATGCACTTAAACATAGGCTTTAGCAGATGAGGTAGAGGGATTAGTATCATCATGACTGAGACTGGAGAGTGACATGAACAATGTGACTGCAGACTTGAGAGTGACAAGGACACTGCAACCCCTCCTGTTTCTGTGTGAGCTATGGCACAGTAAAATGTGACTGGAGACTTTTAATAACACTGCCAGTCCTATTATTTCTATTTCAGCAATGACAACTAACAATGGAGCTCTTCTGTTGGCATGTGAGCTATATAACACCGTACAATGTGATTGCAGATTTAGACCAAGACTGCCAGCTCTATTATTTGTATTATGGCAATGACAATTAGCAATGTAGCAATTGTGCTCTTCTCTTTGTGTGTTACCTATCTAACACAGTACAATGTGACTGCAGATTTAGAAGACCAAGCCTGCCAGACCTATTAATTCTATTTCAGCAATGACAATTAGCAATGGAGCTCTCCTGAATGTCACTGGAGACTTTGAAGAACTCTGCTCCCCCTCCTCTTTCTATTCTACCTATGACGCTGCCCAACTGCTCTAGAGACTGACAAAAACTGTGCTACCCCTTCTGTGTCCCGCTGTGAAATGACGCTGGATCGCCGGGGAGGGCGGTACTTACAGAATCCAAAGCTCGCGAGATCCAACGACGTAACAATGACGTTTTGCCTCATTTTTAATTCCGAGGACGTGCAAAAGTACTGAGTCAGTTCGACTTGGTACTCGGATCTGCTAAGTTCGGGTGTGTTCGCTTCTCAGGGAGCCGAGCCTGAGCATCTCTAGTTTTTATAACTGTTATGCATTTTATAATTGTATGTCAATTGTTGTCTGTTTGTTTTTATATCTGAATGCCCTGTACCTTTGTATATTGAATCTAAAATTTAATAACTTGTGCCCTTGATACTCTAATGAGTCCATTAGCGAGTTAGGAAGAATATCGCTTGGCCATGTTAACCCTTTGAATGCTGGTGTGAGTTAATACATTTGACTAACCAGCCTAGTGTCTGCTTGCATTTACATTTGTGTAACAGTCTGCAGGTGTTGAAGAGTTAACCCATTGATTGCTGGTGTGGTCCTTGGTTGTAATCAGCATTGTGTGCTAGTGTGGGACAGCATGGTGGTTAAGTGGTTAGCACTTCTGCCTTACAGCACTGGGGTCATGAGTTCAATTCCCGACCATGGCCTTATCTGTGAGGAGTTTCTATGTTCTCTCCGTGTTTGCGTGGGTTTCCTCCGGTTGCTCTGGTTTCCTCCCACACTCCAAAAACATACTGGTAGGTTAATTGGCTGCTAACAAATTGACCCTAGTTTGTGTTTATGTCTGTGTGTGTGTGTGTGTGTGTGTGTATATATTAGGGAATTTAGTCTATAAGCCACAATGGGGCAGGGACTGATGTGAATGAGTTCTCTGTACAGCGCAGCGGAATTAGTGGTGCTATATAAATAAATGATGATGATAGTATATCGGGGTCCTATTGCATGTGGGTTTGTGACAGCGCTGTTTTGGGGCGATTCAGCAGATCTGTTACCTGTGTGATAGGTAAGAGAGAGATTAATGCTGAAATCATGTGTAACCCCATACAGTAAACACCCAAAGTCACGGAAGCTGGGAGCGTGTTCGTGACAACGTTGTACAACAACTCTTTGCTGGTGGCTGTATTCTTGTGAGTCTCTTGGCTGTAGTATAATATCAGACACTACTGAGGCTCAGAACAGCTCCGGTGCTCCTGTGCCAGAGGCTGTGCTCAGAAGAGGATAAACACGGATATAACCTGGGCCCCTGGACTGGATTGCTCTGTGCCCAGCGTGCAGCGGTGTATAAACACTTCTTAATGAGACAGAATAAAACCTTCCTTCCTGCTGCTGGGCGCCCTGTAAATCACAATCTGTTCTGTGTTACTCCTAGTAATGTTATGTACACACTTCAACCCAAGCCGCTATACAGAGAGAGCTCCTAGTATACCTGCAAGATGGGTGCCCCCCATCCCATTCCTCAATATGCCACTCAATGCCAGCTGATCACACCCCTCAATAAGCCACCCTGTACCAGCTATCTCCCCTACTCTGCGCCACCCTGTACCAGCCATTCCCCCTACTCTGTGTCACCATGTACCAGCTATTCTCACTAGTCTGTGCCACCCTGTCCCAGCCATTCCTCCTACTCTGTGTCACTATGTACCAGCCATTCCCCCTACTCTGTGTCACCCTGTACCAGCTATTCTCACTAGTCTGTGCCACCCTGTACCAGCTATTCTCACTAGTCTGTGCCACCCTGTACCAGCTATTCTCACTAGTCTGTGCCACCCTGTCCCAGCCATTTCCCCTACTCTGTGTAACCATGTACCAGCTATTCTCACTAGTCTGTGCCAAACTGTACCAGCTATTCCCATTGCTCTGTGCCACCCTGTCCCAGCCATTCCCCCTACTCTGTGTCACCATGTACCAGCTATTCTCACTAGTCTGTGCCAAACTGTACCAGCTATTCCCATTGCTCTGTGCCACCCTGTCCCAGCCATTCCCCCTACTCTGTGTCACCATGTACCAGCTATTCTCCCTACTCTGCGTCACCCTGTACCAGCTATTCCCACTAGTCTGTGCCACACTGAACCATCTATTCCCACTTCTCTGCAGCACCCACCAAGTATTCCCACTACTCTGTGCCACCCTGTACCAGCTACTCCCACTACTCTGTGCCACCCTGTACCAGCTATTCTCATTAGTCTGTGCCACCCTGTACCAGCTATTTCCACTGTTCTGTGCCACCCTGTACCAGCTATTTCCACTACTCTGCGCCACCCTGTACCAGCTATTCTCACTAGTCTGTGCCACCCTGTACCAGCTATTCCCATTGCTCTGTGCCACCCTGTACCAACTATTAGCACTGTTCTGTGCCACCCTGTACCAGCTATTTCCACAACTCTGCACCACCCTGTACTAGCTGTTCTCACTAGTCTTTGCCACTCTGTACCAGCTATTCCCATTGCTCTGTGCCACCCTGTACCAGCTATTAGCACTGTTCTGTGCCACCATGTACCAGCTATTTCCACAATTCTGCACCACCCTGTACCAGCTATTCTCACTAGTCTTTGCCACTCTGTGTCAGCTATTCCCACTAGTCTGCGCCACCCTGTACCAGCTATTCTCCCTACTCTCCGTCACCCTGTACCAGCTATTCCCACTAGTCTATGCCACACTGAACCAGCTATTCCCACTTCTCTGCAGCACCCACCAAGTATTCCCACTACTCTGTGCCACCCTGCACCAGCTACTCCCACTAGTCTGTGCCACTGTGTACCAGCTACTCCCACTAGTCTGTGCCACTGTGAACCAGCTATTCCCCAACATTTATATTGCGCACATGTTGCTATACAAGTACTCTCACATGTGCACAAGTATATGCTGGTACTAGTATTGCCATATAATTAGTGTTGCCCCATCTTAAATAATTATTGCCCCCATTATCAGTCAAATATTATTAGCCCTTAATATAATTACAAAAATATATATGAGGATTAGAGATGCACTGACCCCCGTGAACTGGTTTTGGTTTTGGATCTGGATTAGCTTCGTGGTTTGGTTTTTGCAATACCGCCCTCGTGTGTTTTGGTTCTGTATTTTTTAGAAAAATTGCTAAAATATGCTAAAATCACATAATTTTGCTCTTTTTTTGTCCCTACATTATTATTAACCTTAATAACACTAATTTCAAGTAATTTGCAGTCAATTTTGACCACCTCACAGGTCACAATATTATTTTCATACACTTTCGGACAAATACTGCAGCGACCTGGCTGGATGCTAAGCTACAGAGTAATGACTCAAACACACAACAGTTTCTAGCACGTCTAGGACACATTGGCACACAGCAGTGGCAGAAAAGAAAATTGGTGCAAGATGAAATTGTCCTTGGATCATGAAATCAGTTATGGTTAATTTGATCGCTCCACCTGTTTCTTGGATAACTGTTGTAATTTTACAGCTAATACATGGCAACGAGCGCTTACCCCCCCCTCCCCCCCCCCCCCCCCCCGGGTGATATTTGTTGCAACGTAAAAGTATTTGGACACCGCTTTTGGAGTCCGAATGACAAGGTCTTGCTTGGTCACGAGTGACCTTACAAGAAGATGCCTCAGTGACAGTTGCAGAACTCGCACACATAGAGAAAGACGAAAGCCTCATTCTTTTTTTGCCACTGTGTGTGTAGAATGGTATGTTGGCAATTTTATTTTTTCTGCAGATAACTTTGCCTGGATTACAGGTCTTTTTTTTCTTGACCAAGGTAAAAGGTGTTTTTCTACATTTTTGTTTCTCTGACTTAAAAACACTATGCACTTTTACATAGACTTTACCAGATGACGTAGAGGGATTATTATCATCGTGACTGGTGACAGCAGCTGCTTGGTGCTCCTGCTCTTCTGTGTACTGTTGTGAATCCATTTTGATAACACCGTACACTTTGACTGCAAATTCAGAAGAAAAGCCTGCCAGTCCTATTATTTGTATTTCAGCAATGACAATTAGCAATGGAGCTCTTCTCATTGTGTGTTACCTATATAACACAGTACAATGTGACTGCAGAATTACACCAAATCTGCCAGCGCTAGGATTTATATTTCAGCAATGACAATAAGCAATGGAGCTCTCCTGAATGTGACATGTAGACTTTGTTGAACACTGCTACCCCCTCCTTTTTTCTATTCTATCTATGTTGCTGCCCAACTGCTCTACAGACTATGCTACTCCTTCTGTGTCCCTCTGTGAAATGGCGCTAGATCGCCATGGAGGGCGGTACTTATATATTTCAAAACTCACAAGATTCGAGATCCGACGACGTAACAATGATGTTTTGCCTCGTTTTCAATTACGAAAAAGCGCAAAAGTACCGATTTGATTCGGCTCGGTACCCGTATATGCTAAGTTTGGGTGTGTTTGGTTCTCGGGGAGCCGAGCCTGAACATCTCAAATGAGGGTGCACTCAATTCACAATAAGAAAATCAAAGCTAAAAAAGGTGTGCATAGTCCATAATTCAAATAACAGGATACATAGTTGTTCAATAAACGAACAGACCAGCACCAGCAATAAGAAAAATACAAAATGTAATAGAAAAAAATAGAAAGATACATCATACTACTACTACCCAGGGCAGGGCATACTACTACTGCCCAGGGCATGGTATACTACGACTGCCCAGGGCAGGGTATACTACTACTGCCCAGGGCATGGTATACTACGACTGCCCAGGGCAGGGCATACTACGACTGCCCAGGGCAGGGCATACTACTACTACTGCCCAGGGCATGGTATACTACTACTGCCCAGGGCATGGTATACTACGACTGCCCAGGGCAGGGCATACTACTACTACTGCCTAGGGCAGGGCATACTACTACTGCCCAGGCCAGGGCATACTACTACTACTGCCTAGGGCAGGGCATACGACTACTGCCCGGGGCATGGTATACTTCTACTGCCCAGGGCATGGCATACTACGACTGCCCAGGGCAGGGTATACTACTACTACTACAGCCTAGGGCATGGCATATTACTACTGCCCAAGGCAGGGCATACTACTATTGTCCAGGGCAGGGCATACTACTACTGCCCAGGGCAGGGCATACTACTACTGCCCAGGCCAGGGCATACTACTACTACTGCCTAGGGCAGGGTATACTACTACTGCCCAGGGCAGGGCATACTACTACTGCCCAGGCCAGGGCATACTACTACTACTGCCCAGGGCAGGGCATACTACTACTGCCCAGGGCAGGGCATACTACTACTGCCCAGGGCAGGGCATACTACTACTGCCCAGGGCAGGGCATACTACTACTGCCCGGGGCATGGTATACTTCTACTGCCCAGGGCATGGCATACTACGACTGCCCAGGGCAGGGTATACTACTACTACTACAGCCTAGGGCATGGCATATTACTACTGCCCAAGGCAGGGCATACTACTATTGTCCAGGGCAGGGCATACTACTACTGCCCAGGGCAGGGCATACTACTACTGCCCAGGCCAGGGCATACTACTACTACTGCCTAGGGCAGGGTATACTACTACTGCCCAGGGCAGGGCATACTACTACTGCCCAGGCCAGGGCATACTACTACTACTGCCCAGGGCAGGGCATACTACTACTGCCCAGGGCAGGGCATACTACTACTGCCCAGGGCAGGGCATACTACTACTGCCCAGGGCAGGGCATACTACTACTGCCCGGGGCATGGTATACTTCTACTGCCCAGGGCATGGCATACTACGACTGCCCAGGGCAGGGTATACTACTACTACTACAGCCTAGGGCATGGCATATTACTACTGCCCAAGGCAGGGCATACTACTATTGTCCAGGGCAGGGCATACTACTACTGCCCAGGGCAGGGCATACTACTACTGCCCAGGGCAGAGCATACTACTACTGCCCAGGGCAGGGCATACTACTGTGATATATCTTTCTATTTTTATCTATTACATTTTGTACTTTTCTTATTGCTGGTGCTGGTCTGTTCGTTTGTTGAACAACTATGGATCCTTAATATAATTATATATTCAAATTGCCCCATAAGTTATTTGTTAATTAATTCTGTCTCCATAATCATTAAATAATGATTGCCACAATAATTTATGGATCAATGGTGCCTACTCTTATATTATGAATGTCCAGATTGCTCAAACAGGCGTGGTTACATACATTACATTCACCCTATACCACCTTATAGTAAATGCGGAGGTTTGAAGCACTAAGCCGTCTGGAATTTGATGCCAATGTGCGGCGGATTATAACTGCTTCCCAAAGTGCAGTTTGATATATTTACCCCAAGCAGTGTAAATAAAGTCTCTTCTATTTGTTGAATAGAGAGATGTTTCAGTGCCCATTATCCCTATAATTGCAGAAATGGAGCAGAAGAAAGCCCAGCTGTGACCATCAATGCAGCCTTGGGGGTAAATGTATTATGGTCTGATTTTTTCAACTCGCCGGAAATCGGTGAGTTGACAGCTAAAATTTAAAGCGGCGCTGGCTTGTAAAGGCAAATTTGCCTTTACAAGCCAGCGCTGCTTTAAATTGTAGCTGTCAACTCGCCGATTTCCGGCGAGTTGAAAAAATCGTACCGTAATACATTTACCCCCTGGGATCCGGTGTTAGCAGATCAGAATTCACGGCTGGTGAGACTGGTAGGTCCATGTTACCTCCTACATACATGGTTTTATTATTTACATGCTGATGGGAGAATGGGTATGAGTGAGATGGGGAGAGAAGGATCTGGTCTTACGAGGACTGATGAGACTGCTCATGCACTTACTCTCCCCAGCTGCAGTAAGTATGTCATATTAGTGTAAGGTCACAAACCGCCCTGGTGGGTGGCAGGCCTTAAAGCAGGGCCGGCGCTAGGATCAATGGCGCCCTAGGCATGTTTAAAAAATCGGCGCCCCTCCCCCGCAAACAGTCATCTGCTATGCCCAGATTAGGATCTCTCCACTTTATTAAATGTGATGACAAAGTTGGAGATATTGATGGACATTTGTAGGTGTTCGAAATGTCCTGTAGCCTCCATGATTTGCCCACAAAGGAGTGTGTCAAGTATTTTGTTCCCATGCTAGAAGGCTGTGCAATACAGGAATACCGTAGAATGGCCCCAGAGGACTGTATAGATTATGCCATGGTAATAAGGGCCCTCCTTAAGCGCTATGTTATTACCAAGAAAACCTACCTTCAGAAGTTTTGGACTTGGCTAAAAGCCCTCATGTCAGCCATGAGGAATTTGCCAACCATTTGCAGCAGTTGACGATGAAATGCATTAATGGAACTGGTGCCAAGTCCAGGAAAAAATTATAAGACTTAATATGCAGAGAGCAGTTTCAACGTTGGTGTACACTAGAGATGAAGGAAAGGGTATTGGACCATAGCCCAGCAACCATGTAGGCAGCAGCCCAGTTGTTGGATAAGTAGATGGTGGTATGACTACACTGGCAGAAGCGCCAGTCTACCAGCCAGGATTGTACGAACAGGGGAACACTCTTTTTCTGTTCATCACCCCCCAAGCAAGCACCCACAAAGCCGGGTACTTCTCAACAGCCCCCACTCCCCCCCTGGAAGTTATCAGAGAAAGTGTTATGGCTGCAGAAAATCAGCCACCCAAGGATGGACTGCTACACAACCCAAGCACCCCAGACTCATGCCCCTAATTCAAGTCCTGGGGTCCGTCTGACTTATCTAACTGGAACAGGGGAGACCAAAGAGACTGTTCCCACACAAGCCAGTCCAGAGGAGTGGGGCGGTGAGGAGAGTCGCTCCATGGATAGAGTTGGTTGTTTGACCAAAAGACCTCCCCTGAAAACATGTGGAGGAACCTGCAGACCATCCAAGCGGGACCCTTGCAGGGAGAAAGACTTAGAAAGTAAGGGGCCTGAATCATTGCAGTTTGCCCCATCTTAGTATTGCAGGGTCACACTGGCAAGCTTATTGTGGCAGATGGACTGGAAAGAGAAGTGCCTTTAGCAAGGGTCTATCTGGACTAGGGAGATGACCAGGAGTTGCAAGATGCTGCCATTATGGATGGCCTCCCCACCATGGTGATCTTGGACAATGTCGATGGGGGTGGAATTGTGACCAACTAGTTGTCCCACTGAGTTTTCGCGCACAATTTAGTTGCCCACAAAATCCCTATAGCTTGACACCAGGGAGGAAACCGCCTGACACAGAACTTTTTCTGGCGTGGATTGTCTGATGACATCCTAGCCTACTGTAAGTCCTATGATGTGTGTCAGCGGCTTGGCCGCCCCAGTGCTCGTGCTTCCCTCAGATCTTTGCCAATAGTTGGGGAACCTTATCAGCGAGTGGTTGTTGATATTCTAGGTTTGCAGCCTGTGCCCAGTTGATCGGGGAAGAGGTACATCCTCACCGTGGCAGACTACGCTACCCGGTATCCAGAGGCTGCGGCTCTGTCCGCCATCACTGCCGAAAAGGTAGCCGACGCGCTGCTAAGAGTGTTTAGCAGAGTAGGGTTCCGTAGTGAGATCCAAACCGATCAAGTGACAGAGTTTGTGAGTGAACTGGTCCAGTGTCTCTGAGCAAAGTGTGGAGTGCTGCAACTCCATACTGACCCCTACCATTCCCAGACTAACGGACTGTGCGAGCGGTTCAATGGCACTCTGAACCACATGCTACAGGCATTTGTAACTTTGGAAGAGGGGGCCTGGGAACGATACCTGCCGCACCTCCGGTTTGCTTATAAACGAGGTGCCGTAGGAGTCTACTGGTTTCTCCCCCATTTGAACTACTATATGGCTGCACAGTCCGTGGACATCTTGACCTGTTCCTGGAGGCTTGGGAAGGGGAGCTACCCACCTAGGATGTCTCTGTGGTGAAGTATGTGTTAAAGCTCAGAGATCTGTTAGAGAATCTCATGGGGATCATGCAGGCTAACCTTGCAGAAGTGCAGATGACGCAGAAGACTTGGTATGATCAGGTCGCGCGTGACAGAGTGTTTGAGGTAGGGCAGAAGGTCCTTGTTCTGCTGCCCACACGCCAGTACAAGCTCAAGGTTTCTGGCTGAACCTTACACGGTCCAGTTAGGACGTGTTATTATTTGATAGCGACTTCAAGTTTATGGCTTTCACATCATTTACAAGCAAAGAAAGGCCCACAGCAATGTGTATTGACTATCTCAGCAGGGTCACTTCTGGTACCCCCAAGAGGCTACGGGGACATGACATGCTGTTTGCCACATGGACTAGGGGAGGAGGAGTGTGGCTGGATCACTTATAAATAGCTTATTGTATAAATTTATTTAAAGGTAATAGCACAGAGCGCCAATTTATATTATTGCAAATGTATTGATTTTTATTATATCGTGTGGCACTTTGGTATAGGAAATGTGTTTATTTCTGAGGCATATGCAAGGGAGGAAATGTGTATTCTGTGACTGTCTGAAGGCAGGTAAACTCTTGTTAATTAGACCCTTTCATCTCAGTGTCCAACACCTCCCTTAGGCTGGATGCACAGGGGGGTAATTAAACTTGTTAGGTTTCATATGTCTCTAGAACAGGATGCAAGAGATCACAGCAAGTTTTGGAAACCTACAGATTGCCTTTTAAGAGTTAAATTGTGTTAGATGCAAGATTAGATAACACCCTAAGATCTGATGGAATATTTCAGTCGTGTTGGAGCCATCTAGGATCAGGGGGCGGTGTTATCCCCTGCTGAGGTGTGTCAGAATGTGTATAAAAATGGCCCTGTTTGACCAAGTATCATTCCATCTGTAACTCTTGAAAGACCGCTAGTACGACAAGCTGGCGTTTAACTATTCTTATTAGGATGCTTGAGCTAATAAAACATCACTGCTTCAAGAACCTGCTTTGACGACTATTACCCTACTGTAATTCCTGTGACCACAGATTAGACCAAAACGTATCCGTTATCCGGCTGTTTCTGAGGTTGGGACCAGGCATTGCAGTACCAACGCTCTGCCCGCTACCTGCAGCTCTGGCCAGTGTGATAGGCCAGTGGTACCATCCGCAGCAACCCTGATCTGAAGGCAAGAGGTCAGGGGTGAGGGGTACCAGTCCAGGTGTGCCAAGAAGGGATTACACTAACAGCGAGAGTTACCCAGATGAACGGGGTTCTAGATGTCGCTAAGGAGTCCAGTGGTGACAGCAGCTTAAGCCCCTCCAACTACGGTTCGAGGGCGCATTTGGGATAAAGAAAATGGGACAGTGGCAAGGCAAGTGCCAACCCAACATTTGTTTCAAAGAGGTTTTTGAAATACAAGTGGGTCAATCAAAACCATAGATATCATGATTGACAGATTACTCCCGATCCACCCCTTATGTTCTTTGCCTCCAACTCAAATAAACAAGTCACATCTATATGTTGTCTACATTACCTATACTTTTGTGTATGTTTTGACAGAGTATGTTTTGTCTCTTATTAATCTTATTATCTCTTATTGCTCTCATTGGTCATAAAAATAAATGATACATTTTTGTCCTACTATTTACAAAATGAATAAAAACTTCCATTATTGATCCCTCGGTTCCTTATCTTCTTAGGAGGATGAATCGTGGGTTTACTCTCTATGTTTGATATGTAATTGTGTAATTTATTGAGAGAGAACTTGACATATCAGTGTATGCCATTACCCTTATTCTGTAGCGAATATCTATTTCCCTATAATTCATCATTAATGATAAGTGTCTCACTGTCTAAGTTTGTAAGGTACTGGGAGAAAACTTGTCATATCACTCCCCTATTTCTAGTGGGTTGTGAATATTCTGCTACCGTATGATTTATTAACAGCAATAAGTGCTCTGCTGTCTAAGTGGCCCGACAGGGCATGGATAGATTTGTACATAAGCCATCAAGAACGAGATCTTCTAGAAAACCAGAATCCGCCAAAATGGGTAAATCATAACACGAACAATAAATGACCCCCTTCTCCCTCTCCCCCTCACACCTCCACTCCTATGTCTCAGGATGTCCCTGGCCTATCTAATCAAACACAATCCACTTCAACTGCTGAAACAGCTAAGGAATTCTTATTGATGCTGTCATGTGCAAGCTAATTTTTAGGCATATAAATCTGCAAATATGTGTTTGTGAATTAATTCCTAGAAATAGTGCGACATGGCTCAGAGGAGCTGTTTAGATCAAGGTGTTTTGTTTATGTTAAACTACCCAGAGGTGGCTGGTAGAAAAGGGTAGCACCTCATATTATTTTTGGCAGGTTGCAGATGTGAAAGCCTTTGAGAATATCTCTTTCAAGACAATGAAATCTAACACATGTTTGGGAGGCCCCAGACATGCCGACTGCAGAGACAGGATTATATGTTAATGACAAATTCAAGCTGAATAGGGTCACAGAAAAATATCATATAATTTTCTCCAACATACTTACCAGATGCATATGTGGTATGCAGAGGAAGGGGAACTAATGACCTGTTGTGTGGAAGCAAAATCATGTTTGTAAGTCATACTAGTGAAAAGTTAGGACAGGGTAACAAAAACCTAACTTAGGTGTTTCTCCAGCAGACTCATAAAACCCTAATTGGCATTCTCACAGACCTGTTTGTTCTAACATCACAGGAAGGGGGGCTGTGGGCCCTGCAGCGTGGGGTTAAAACTGCACTGTGACTGTTAGGATTTGTTCACTTTTGGGGAGTCAATCTGATTGAAGAGTGTCCCATTTTTTCTGCTTCTCCCAGCACGACTCTGTGTTCTTATGAATTCACACTACAGTTTGGTCAAGACGCTACATAAATTAAACGAGGAGAACATTGAGGTTTATGTTAACTCTGATTACAGTAAATTGTGCTAGAATAATTCTAGGGAGAATCGAAGGCTTCCTAAATAAGAGTATCAGCTCTTGTCAGAACAAACCTTGGTGGTGGCATAGTTAGTACCACAAAGCCCACTGTGTAGCATAGATAGGGATGGATTTTAATCATTTTAGACAGACCAGGTGGTTATTTTTGGTTAACCCTGTGTCACACATGCGTCATGTAGGCTCAGGTGAGTGCTGTTCGTGACAGATGCCAAGTTGGAATCCTTTCAAATTTCCGTGTTACAAAAAAATTCTGATCACTCTACTAGAAAATCTACGATAGAACAACGTGTTAGTGACGCAGAGGATTCAATAATCTCTGGCCAAAATACAACAGAGGCAAATGTCAATCTATTGCAACAACTAACCCATAAGACTGATGAATTAGAGAACCGGAACTGCAGGAATAACCTGTGGTTCATAGGTATCCCAGAACAAATAAAGGGTGCAGCCCTATCTCATTATTTTTCTAATGATCTTATCTCAGCATTACACATTCAGGGCGGATTGGAATTCCCTCTGATAGAAAGAGCACATCGTATAGGACCAGAAGGAGATTAAACCTCTACTAGGCCATGCCAAGTAATAGCGCGGGTTTAGACTTCAAAATAAAAGAGAAAATTGTAACTGCCTATAGAGAAATCCATCATGGTGGGAGACCATAGAATTTTAATCTTTCAGGATTATTCCCTTCAGGTTACCCAGAAAAGAAAAGAATTCCAGCAGATTTGTAAATACTTAATCGATAATGGTAAACGTTTCTCACTTAGGTACCCAGCCAAACTTCGCATTATTGAAAATGGCTGAACATATGTCTTTGATGATCCTCAAATGGCCAAACTCCATCTTCAGTCCACCTCTTCCCAACCGGGATGTCCAACACCTAATTCCACCTCCCCGCCTTACTCTGTCCAGCTCTTCCCAACCGGGATGTCCAACACCTAATTCCACCTCCCCCGCCTTACTCAGTCCACCTCTTCCCAACCGGGATCTCCAACACCTAATTCCACCTCCCCCGCCTTACTCTGAGTTTTTGTAAGGCTATATGGTAGATAAAACCTGACAAATTAAAAAAGCGACAAGGCCAGGAACTCACAACTGTTGCAAGTACCATAAAGGGACAGAATTATATGGTTTTATACTGTAAAACCAATTAACCATCCCATGAACACTGTAACAGGGACTTGTTAAGTTTTCAATTTGAAAGAGTTGATACAATTGGTTTTGTTCCTAAGAAACACATGCAATAGAGACTTTATTTCAAAATGTTCTCTCCACACAAACGTACAAAATGTTTACAATTTTCAGTTTAGATATTAGGATGTTAATAGTTTTTCATTTCCTCGAGAGATACCAGGAATCCAGTCCAGGTCCCTCCCTCGCCAGAATTCGGTTTTGGAAAAGTTAGAAAATGTTGTTAAGCATGTTTATTCCTTTTTGTACACCTTTTCCCTCATCTATACTGTTTTACAGATACAGCGATATGCAATGTATCATCTTGGGAGTCACACAAATTTGCCCACACGAAGGTCCTCACTTGGTAACTGAGACACATGGGACTTTGTGAATTTGGAACGTGACCATGCTATTGATCTTCCGCTGACTGGGGTACGCCGTCCTCTAATGCCCTCCCATTTCCATCACCACCTAAACTTGAGATAGTTTTGTGGAATGTGGGTGGTATAAACACTCCAGTTAAAAGAAAATGGGTAATCTCACACCTTAAACCTTCTAAATGTGATGTAGCACTGCTACAAGAGACACATTGGAGAGATGGTGATGAATCTACTCTTAGAGCACACTGAATAGGAGACTGTGTAGCAGCTCCTTACTGCAACAAATCTCAGTAGATGTAGTTATATCCCAACATTTGCATATACTATTGGACTTTATCAGGGATAAGCCCATCTAGCTACTCCCTGATTAGATATCTTATCATATATTCCAACAGTCATACAATATATCACCTTTATTTTGTCAGCAAACCGCTCCTGAACCCCTTTATCTGTCACAAACCGCCCTCTGCGCACTTGTGACTTGGAAGCTTACTGCAAGGGAACACACAGGATTCCAACACAAACCTCAAACTCACCTCTCTCTAAGGCTGCAGATTTTGCTGGTCCTGTGACAGGATGGTCCGTCTTTGCCACCCTGTTTGTTGCTGCTGGGAACCGGCTGGTTTTACTTTACAACCGTTCCTTTTTCGTTATCCCAAATGCGCCCTCTTGCCACAGAAGGAGGGGCTTACAATGCTGCCACCACTGAGCTCCTTCTCTGGCATTCAGAACCACGTTCCTTCTGAGTAACTCATGCTGCTAGTGTGCCTCGTTGCTGGTGTACCAGGACTGGTACTCCTGACCTCTCACTATAGATCAGGGTTACTGTGGATGGATCCCACCCTGGCCTATCACACTAACCAGGGCTGCATGGGTAGCAGGCAGAGTGTTGGTACTGGAAAAGATTGGGTCCAAACCTCAGACAGCCAGAGAACTGATTAGATTTTAGGGTCTAATCGGCAGGTCACAGGATTATAGCAATATTGTAGATGTTTCCAAGCAGGTCTTGAAGCAAGATGTTTATTGTTCTCATTGGTTAAAGGCCCCAGTGATCAGGTCAGTTGAAATCAGAAGAATACATTTCAGTGTACAAGTCAGTGCATTTATACAGATTTGGACACAGGATATTTTTAGAATCAGGATGTATCTATTTACACAAACATGGATTTACATGCATTGGAAAGCTAGCCATATTTACACTTATATGTGAAATTCTAGAATCGCAGTGATGTCCTACACCTGGTTTTCAGATGCAGAGAATCCAGGAGCCAGCCTTAATTAAAAGTTCCTGCCTTCAATGTTGGACCTTCACACATCAAAAGATCTAATTAACATGGGGCCGTTCATCAGACCGTTTCGGAATACATATTCACACAGAACAACAAAAACCAAAAACAAGCCAGTTTCCCACATCACAATATACAAGAGGCTTTGTAAACAAAGGCTCATTGTATCAGATATATACATCAGAAATAGGCATATCCTATAGCAAGGTTAAACAAGAGACAAATTTCTTCCCCTTGTCTCAGAAATAACGATTTCCTATCTCGCAATATACACAATATCAAAAATAAGTGCACGTGCAATTATATAAATAAGCGCCCTGCGCTATTTGCTTTAAATAAATTTATACCAAAAGTTATTTAATAGTGATTCAGTCACAGGTCCCTTTTCCCAACACAGACGCACGCTTCACACCTCTCAGCAACTGCCACCAGCAACGTATAAGGCCGGTAGCAAACCTATGACTTAATCACCCAATTGTGCACACTCTGTGCCCTGGTAGCTAAACAGTTAACCCTTCACACACTGGTTTCTAAAGAGTTAATCCAGCCAAGCAATCCGTCTCTTCTAAACAGGCAATGAATTAGTTTAGAGTAATAAGGACAGAACTATTACATTTTAGATTTAATATACAAAAAGTACAATGCTTATAGAGAATAAAAAACAATTAGATAAAGATTTGACATACAAGTAAAAAAATAGCAAACAGTTATAAAAACAAATGGGATGAAAGTACAGAGCATCACTTACATATAATAATCTGTATGCCTGGGGCAGGTAGAAAAGATGGACAGTCCTTCAATTAGATTGATCCCCAAGAACCTGACCTTTTGTCCCTTTAAAACAAGGGTGTTTAAGCAACATGCAATGGGGTGGTCTTCACAGGGGCAGCGTTTAATGCTAATCGGGGGTTGTGGCCTTTGACACTTTTTCAATCACCATTTGCATGTTGCCTGATTTACTAACCAATTCTACTATGTGATCTATTTTTCTGTAGAGCGTTACATCAATCCAATTTTATCACTAATAAATTCCCTATGACTCTGTCCATCTTTTGATACCGAACATGATGACCTTTTGACAATGTGACTTACCTTTTCCAAAGATATGTGATTTTAGCTGTTCCCGGATACCCCCCGTACCTGTCATTCACAACCCTGGTGTGATTTCTGCTCCTCAGTATGTAGTGCCACCCAGATTCCCCAAAATATGAACTATGAAGGAATTTTCCTTTTAAGTGCATATTTCTATATATCTGAATAAGCCTGCACAATGCTGCCTTGGGCTGCAAGGATGTCCAGCTGTGACTCGCCCCACAACGTCTATTCAGGAATCCAAGACTAACAGCAGGAGCTTTTTGAAGCTGCTACAGGTGACATAGTTATCTTCTCACACTGGGATGGGCAAAGCTATCAAATACATTTCCATCAGACTCGCTGTCTTCACATCTTACACTTTATCTGAACTTATCAATGGATTCATTTGATATGATTTTATCCCTTATAAATAACTGCAAGTTCTCCATGTTCACGACAGACTTGCTTATATTTGGCATCCGCTATATGGTGCTTATTATTTACGCTCTCATCTCTGGGCAGGGTGATTTTGTCAACCAAATATCTCATATGCTAATACAGAGGGACACTCCAAATTTAATTATAGTAGGTGGCTTTAATCAAGTGGATGGCCGACAATTGGATAGATTCCCAATCCCTAGGCCGTTGTGCCTCAGGATCGAGGGCATCTCTCTAAACTCCAGACTAAACATGCTCTCATTGATCCCTGGAGACTCTTAAATTCATTGAGTCTCTCTGGAGTCCATAGGTCTTTCTCTCGCATTGATTATTTTTTAATCTCCCATGCAATGGTCTCAATGATCATTGACTCCGAGATTGAACTATTAGTAATATCTGATCACGCATTGATATCTATCACAGTAAAACTGCCCATATACCATCCACACACACGTACCTGGTGCACACCTCTATCAATCTGAAAAGTTTCGCCAACTCATTAAACATACGTGGAGTGAATATATGGATGACAATAGAGAACACTAGGATGACCCTATATTGTTTTGGGATAAAACTGTTCTTTGTGGTCGCATCATTGCATATACTTCCAATTTTAACAAGATAAAAAGAGACAAAAATAACTTTATTTTACCATATGTCCCAATGCTATAGGATATATGTCTGTGACTGGAGTGACGACCATTATTATTATTATTATTATTATCCTTTATTTGTTAGGTGCCACAAGATTTCCGCAGCGCCGTACACCATACAAACAGTACACTATACAGGGTGAAACAGTACAAAACAATAAACAGAGATACCAGTACTTCAGGAACTCCAGGCAGGTTAAAGCAATAAACACGGAGCAGAAGAACAGGTGAGGAGACAGGAGGAAAGAGGGCCCTGCTCAAGTGAGCTTACATCCTAAGGGAGGGAAAACAGAACAGGCACAAGGGGAGCCAGATGAGGCAAGGGAGAGAGCGAGTGGAGGAGATGAAGGGGTTATGCGGATGGTTGGTAGGCTTTAAGGAAGAGGTGGGTTTTCAGTGCACGTTTGAAGGAGCACAGAGTAGGAGAGAGACGGAGCGGATGGTCCACGGTGTCAAAGGCTGCGGAGAGGTCAAGGAGGATAAGTAGGGAGAAGTGACCCTTGGATTTAGCCGATAGGAGGTCGTTAGTAACCTTGGCCAGGGTAGTTTCAGTGGAGTGAAGAGGACGGTAGCCAGATTGGAGGGGGTCGAGGAGAGAAAAATCCGAGAGGTGTCTGGCGAGGCGGCAGCAGACAATCCGCTCCAGTAATTTGGAGGCATATGGAAGCAGTGAGATAGGGCGACAATTAGCGAGAGAGGTGGGGTCAAGATTGGGTTTTTTAAGGATAGGAGAGATGAGAGCGTGTTTAAAGGAGGAGGGGACTACACCAGAGGAGAGTGATAAGCTGAAGAGGCGTGCGAGGTAAGAGCAGACAGTGGGAGAAAGAGAGCGAAGGAGGTGTGAGGGGATGGGATCGAGCGGGCAGGTGGAGGGAGGAGAGGAAAGAATAAAGGAGCGAACTTCTTCCCCTGTTGTGGGGCAGAAGGAGCACCAGAGTTGGTTGCTGGAGGGAGGCGAGGCGATGAGGGTGGCGGGAGAAGGGGAGGAGGAGGTTTTCAGTCTGATGGCCTCAATTTTGACCATCTACTTGAAAACCAACAAGCACGTAAACTACTAGAATGCCACTTATTATCCCAAGCTAAATTGCAAATGGACTATACAAAAAACAAATTCCATGCATATTATTCAACCCTCTGCATTGCCACCCCTCCAAATCCTAGTCTCTTAGATGACTTGCTAAATGAGGCCAGATTACCGAAACGATCAAAAGCCCAGAGAGAAATATTAGATGGTGAAATCACTGAACGTGAAATTACTACTGCAATCACTAATCTGAAATTACACAAGTCTCCTGGGCTGGATGGCTTTTCATCCTAATATTACAAATTCCTACAACCAGATTTTACTCCAACACTTTTAGAACTATTTAGACATATACACAGAGCTAAACCACCATATCCTACTTTCAATGAGGCCTACACCACCTTGATCCCAAAACTAGGAAAATACCCACAATTGGTAGCATCATAGAGACCAGTTGCTTTGCTCAATGTTGATTTCAAATTATTAGCCAAGATTATGGCTTCTTGTCTCCAAACTATGTTACCCTCATTGCTAGCTCATCATCAGTTGGATTTTGTATCTGGTCGTCACTCTGTGAAGGGCATTCATACAGCAATAGCAGCACTGGCTTCATCAGCATCTGATTCTTCCTCCACAAATGTTCTCTTAAGTTAAGATGCCAATAAGGCATTTAACACTGTCTCCTGGCCATACATGTTTGAAGTCTTGAGACGTTGAGCATTTGGTGAGAACTTCTCAGCTTTGATAAACTTCTTTTACTTACCTCCGTCCCCATGTCTCCTGGTAAATGGATTAATCAGTGAAAAGGTACACATGATCAGAGGCACACGTCCAGGCTGTCCCATGTGCTCTTTAATTTAGTTCTCGACCCTATGCTCAGAGTGCTCCAAACTTGGCAACTGTTTAAGGGCATCTTCATTGGTGACATGGTCGTCAAACTATCCGCTTTTGCAGACAACATTCTAATATATTTATCTAACCCGAAAGAAGCTTTAAGTCCCTTAATGGAACACATTGTTGAATTTGATAGAGTATTGGGATTTTCAGTAAATTTTGACAAATCACTAGCTCTCTATCTTAGACCAGGATCTCTTCGTCCCTATTGGGCAAAAGAGAATAAACTGGGCTTCCATGGCTATAACTTATTTAGGGATCTGGCTGCCCAAAAATCTGAACCTCCTATATCGTCTCAATATTTCTAAAGACTTATCACGAAGACTTATCACTTGAGATTGCAAGATGACAGTCTCTTAATCTCTCCTATATAGGTAGGGCAAATTTATTGAAAATGATGTCATTTCCCTGACTTCTCTTTCCTTTGCAATCCCTCCCAGTATTGCTAACAGGAAACAATGTAGCAGCTATAAACAAACATTTTCGCACTTTTATTTGGAATAAAAAGAATTCCAGAATTGGCTTATTTCGGCTCCCACAGCCTTAAAACAATGGGGGTATTAATATTCCCAATATAGATCTTTATAACCAAGCTACCCAACTTAGATACTTGAGAGACTGGCAGAAGGGGACTGAAACATACGCCAACATTCCTTTGGAACAACAATTCGTTCCCAAAATCAGTCTTTCTACATTCCTACATATGCATGATCAGGAAATACCTGCTGAAATGCTAGACAATCCTCTTCTACTTAACACTAGAAAATTATGGAACGTTCTTCGTCACAATTATAAATTGAACCAATATTCATCAGTCCATCTTCCCCTACTTGGTAATCTGAACTTTCAAAATGGTGTGGCTGCCTATGCCTTCACGTATTGGGCTCGCAAAGGTCTAGGGACGGTAAAACATTTTCTGAATGTTAATACTAAAAAACCTAAAATCTTTGCCCATGCGGCAGAAGCACATGCTGAATTCAGTCCCTTTAACCTAAATGTTTTACAGGCACAACATTATGTAAGTGTGTTAAGTAGGAACTTCTCTCAGGCTGATTGGTACAATACTTTAGACAAGTTACTTTTTCAAACAACTCCTTTCAGGGGAGCTATCTCGGTGCACTATAAATTTCTTCAAAACACAATAGATTATGACACTGTAAATACGGGATTGGAACAATGGAGGTAAACATTTCCCTAACTTAACCACTAAAATTCTACTTAATTCTCTTGTATCAGCTACTAGACTATTACTGGCTGCCACTTATGTGGAAATGTCTTTGAACATCTACCATAGAACATATTTGTTTCCATCCCGTCGCTTTAAGATAGGTCTCACCTCGAACCACAGCTGTCCTAAATATGGGTATCATGCGCCGGGTGTTCGAGCAGCGCACCCGACACCCGGGAGACTTACCTGCTCCCGGCGCTCCGCTTCCCGCTGGGTGCCGTTTAATCCTTCTGCCTCCTCCTGAATGGTCCCTCTCCCTGGCGGCAAGTTTAAAAGACACCTCCTCTCATTCTTCTAAGCCTGTTCTTTGACAGAAGTGGCTTCCTACGTGTCCTGCCTTTTGTCTGCAGAGCTGACGCTCATATCCTGAGTCTACTCTACAGATGTCCGCAGAGCTGACGCTCCTCCTGCTTCATCCGCCACACAGTGGTCTGCAGAGCTGACGCTCATATCCTGTATCTACACTACAGTTGTCCGCAGAGCTGATGCTCCTCCTGCTTCATCCGTCACACAGTGGTCTGCAGAGCTGACGCTCATATCCTGCATCTACTCTACAGTCGTCCGCAGAACTGACGCTTCTCCTGCTACATCCGCCACACAGTGGTCCGCAGAGATGACGCTCATCTTCTGCTTCTACACTACAGTTGTCTGCAGAGCTGACGCTCCTCCTGCTTCATCTGCCACACAGTGGTCTGCAGAGCTGACGCTCATCTCCTGAGTCTACTCTACAGTTGTCCGCAGAGCTGACGCTCCTCCTGCTTCATCCGCCACACAGTGGTCTGCAGAGCTGACGCTCATATCCTGCATCTACGCTAAAGTTGTCTGCAGAGCTGACGCTCCTCCTGCTTCATCTGCCACACAGTGGTCTGCAGAGCTGACGCTCATCTCCTGCATCTACGCTACATCTGTCTGCAGAACTGCCCCTCTTCCTACGGTACTATTCCCTGTAGCCTTCCCAAGGGCTTCCGTACAGTACTCTTAGTGGGGACCGCAACCTGCGAGGAAGACGCGGCTAAGCCCATACTGCTTTGCGGCGGTTCTTGGTGAAAACCGTCTCCTCGTTAGACTCCGCACCCTGCTGGAGTAGTGTAAATCTGTACGAATCTCTAGGATTCGCTGCATCTACTGAATTCCTTCTTGAGAACAGTGACGGTGGGTCACCAATGTTGGACACTGATCATTGTTTATGGGATGGTCCAATGATTAAACGTTATTGGGTTAGCATCTGGAGGTTTGCTAATGATCACCTTGTAAACTATGTGCCTCTAACAGCAGAATGGGCCATCTTTGGTATACAGCCTAAAAATCTGAAAGTAACCAAGGGATGTAGGGAGATATTGTTGGCGGTCTCTGCAGCCGCTAGAAAAAGTATTCTCCAGATGTGGGCCCAAAGATTACCCCCTACACCAGCACTGTTTCAAGGGAAATTATATCACATATTTCGTATGGACTGGACAAAAGAAAAACAACTCAGGTTTTTTTCCAGATCTGGGAAACCTTTATAGACACTCTATCAGACTCACTCAAACACCGTATTTATAATTGCTTTAAAGACACAGTGTGGTTTCAAACTAGAATATGTGCTACTGACCAACGATAACTCTTTTACAATCGTTTATTGGTCTATTGGGGTGGCTCCCAGTAACATTCTTACTACAACTGTCTATTGTAATCTCAAAGTCGCTGTATAAGCTTTGTATTGCTCTCATTGCTCAACTGTACAATTGTACGTTATTATCACATTGCTATTTGGGATTTTTTACATTTATAAACATGCTTAAATAAAAAGTTGTTTAAAAAAAAACTTCTGCTATTCGCTTTTTTTTTCATTTATTCTTATATATATTTATTTATAAATTATATACCTAGATCCTGAAAAGGGAAACAATATTGGTGTAATAGTTAATGTATAATATTAACTATTATAAACTTATTATAAGTGATATTAGTTTGACAGTGCTATAAATGTGATCAGTGGAATTCGTGATTAAGAAACTGATGAATTTACATATATTATGTTTTTTAATTATATTTTTTTATTAAATAAATAGGGCATAATTAATTAGTAATAATGTTAATAAAACAATATTGGTGATTTTAATTAAATAGTGTGAACAGTGTTGTGAGTTTGAAATATATTTTAAAGTGTGTATTTTGTCTTTTTATATTTATTGTCAAAACATGTCTATTTTATAAATTCATTTTATATCTATCCTTAAGCTGTAAAATAGCAGGATATTTTCTTGTCTATTATTCTAGATTTTAGATCTCACATACTTTATTTTTGTGATCTCAATTGCTCTGACATATTCTAGTTTCTTATCATAGGAATGAATCTCTTCCTCTAATGTCTATTGCATAATGATGATTTTTTCAATTCATATAATGCTAGACAATTAATCTTTTATTTGGAATTTTTATTTAGCAGACCAACAATAGTATCCTTCTTACATACATTGGTTTGCTCTTTCTAATATTTGTTGTTATTTTGTTATATCTTTGGGTGTTATTTCATTACTTTAATTCAGAAATATCTCCACCAGGGGGAAGAACCCCAGGTAGACTGAATATACATTAATTTAACCTTAATGTAATTCTCCACATCTAAGATCCTGTTCTTTACAAACAATCTCTCTCTTCCCTGTAGATGTCATTATAATGTGTACTACTTTTATTTACCCATAAAGGGATTGTCCTTTTCTTGAATATTGTTCAGGAATCTATCACCTTATTGTTAGTTATATCTGTTTTCTCTATTTCATACTTTTCTTTCTTTCTTTTTCTATGTATAGCATAATTTCAAATGGATATACAGTATATCCCGCCTATTATTCCATTATTATATTGTTTCTTCTGTAGATGTCTATGTATCTTAACTTATGATTCATCTTTTCCTATTTTGTGCTTCAACTAAAGCAGCACCAATTATCAGCCTGTCACCCCAACCAAATCCACACCAGAGACCCATCCAAAGAGGGAGAGCCATCACCCAGGCCAACAAAAACTGTAAGTATATTATTTTTAACAACAATGCTGTTTTAGATAAACATTACTATTGTGATGTTTATTGAGAATATTCTGCAATTTCTACATTAAGGTAAGTATGTTATTTTCATTAGATATAATTTCTGTAACCTCCAATGAATATATCCTCAATTCCTTAGTGTTAGAGAAAATAAACATTGCTACATATTGTTTGCAAACACCCCATAATTAATATCCTAATTTAGGCCTCCTGGTGTTACGCTGTTCATAACAATATCCATCTACCTTCTCTCCTGAGTAACTCTGAGTGTAGATCTCCTCCTGTCATGCCCAGAGTAATATTCTCTATACCAAAGGCCACCAAATCATTTATATTGCCTCTGTGTCAATCCAAAAACTGCCCAGGCACAGAGGTCAAGGATTTAAACTTCTTTTGGTTATTATGTGCATTTCTCACATTACATAAATGTTCTAGAATGTGTTTTTTAAGCGATCTTGTAGTCATACCTATATATTTCTGAATGGATGTACATTGTGAACAATATATAACAACTTTGGTGTGGCAGTTGATGTTATGTCTTGCACCATAACGATCTGTTGTGGAAATTTGGTTCATAATAAAGCTACATGCTTTATATTTTCCACAGGGATAACTCCCAGTTACTTTGGGTTGTTTACATGGGTTAATGGTCAGATGACTGAACGCTAAAAGCTCTTTTATGTTCTTTGAACGTCTCTAACTTATTGACATTCTCGCGGTTTAGATCTTCCTCAGTCAGCAGAATCAGCCAATGTCTATGCAGAATTGCTCTGATTTGTTCCCCTTCTGGGCAGAAATTCCCAATGAATCTTATCTCCTACTTGTCTGTTTTTATACATTTTTGAAAAAGAAATTGTTCTCTATTGAGGGATCCACTGTTCTTCTAGACCTTTTGATCAGTCTGTTACTGTAACCTCTGTCCTTGAGGTGAATTGTCAGTTCATCTGCTCTTCTATTAAAGGTTTGTAAGTCTGAGCAGTTTCTTTTAAGTCTGAGGAATTTACCTTTAGGTATACTTCTAATAAGGGGAGGGAAGTGGGAACTCTCACAATGCATAAGACTATTTGTAGCTGTATCTTTCCCTCTTCATTCTTCTTTAGTTGCAAATCTAGGAAGTTCGCCTGGTTTTTATTCATCTTACTTATTATCTGTAAATTGATATCATTCTTATTTATTTCACCAATTAATTATTGTAATTGATGTTTCTCTCCTCCCCAATAGATTATTAGTAACCATAGTCTCACTTGGTTGGTATAGACTTAATTTTCTTTATTAAAGACATACTTCCTCTCCCACCACTCTAGATACATATTTACGTAGGTTTGACCTGCAAGAAGAACAAACTTAAAAAAAATTGTCAGTACAAATTGAAGAAGTCTCACTAGAAAGTTGTTAAATTCTGTGTCTGTGTCTTGACTCACACCCAGAAAATACTTTTATTGATCGTATCCTTATGACATGATCTATACTGGTATACAGCGGCGTTACATCGCATGTCGCTAACCAGGCTTCTGCGTCCAAAGTAATGACCTGCACATAAGATGGTAGGCTTGTGACATGATGTCGCATATGGACATCATCAAAGATGCTCGCCTGTTCAGATAAGCCTCCTATGCCTGATAGCATGGGTCTCCCAGGTGGTGTCACTTCATTTTTATGTACCTTAGGCAGCATGTAAAAGGTAGGTACCCTAGGTGTTTTTATCTGTAATAATTCATGCTCTGTGTTTGTAATTGTTCGCAAAGGATAAGTTTCCTCTATGATGTCATTATATTCTTTCACATATTGGACAGTGGGATTGAAGGTCCATAGTACTAGATTGCCTCCTTTATCTGAAGGCTTCATTACAACCTCTTGCCATTCTCTCATTTCTTGGAGGGCCTTATTTTATTCCTTTGTTAATTTCTAAATCATCATCATCATCATTTATTTTTATAGCGACAGCAGATTCTGTAGCGCTTTACAATTGGGAACAAACAGTAATAAAAAAATACTGGGTAATACATACAGACAGAGAGGTAATAGGGCCCTGCTCACGGGCTTACAATCTATGGGACAATGGGAGTTTGAAACACAAGGGCATGTGCTACATCATATTGCATATTGGACCAGCTAGAATGGTCCAATATGCATGGTCCAGTATGCTGCCAGGCCGCTCTGATTGTGATCATAGCAGCCGGGCAGCAAGAGTGGGGGGGGGGGGGGGGGCGATTGCCCTGATCGCCCCCCCCCCCCCCTATCTGCCACTGTGAGAGGAAGGGAATTCCATAAAGTGGGTGCAGCCCGAATAAGTTCTGTAACCAAGAATAGGGGGAAGTGATGAGACTTGAAGAGAGACACAGATCTTGTGCAGAACGGAGATGTCGAGTTGGGAGATATTTTGAGATGTGAGGAGATGTATGTCTGTGCAATTTTGTTAGTAGAAGCATTTTATATTGTATTCATTGAAAAACAGGCAACCAATGTAAAAACGGAGAGAGTGACACCGCAGACGAAAAACAATTTGGAAGGAAAATCAATTTTGCCGCTGTGTGCCAAATAGATTGTAGGGGCTCGAGTCTGATTTTGGGAAGACCAGTAAGGAGGAAATTTCAAAAGTCGATGTGGGAGATGATGAGTGCATGAACTTAAATTTTTGCAGTGTCTTGTGTGAGATATGTATGTATTCTGGAAATGTTTTTTACAGCATGATGTATATATAGAGTTGATGTGGGGAACAAATGATAGTTGCCAGTCAAGGGTTACACCTAGGTGGGATTTATTTTCATGTTGTCAACAGAAATAGAAATGTCAGGCAGGAAGCTTCTAATGTTGGGTGGGAATATTATTAATTCTGTTTTTGAAAGATTGAGTTTGAGTTGGTGAGAGGACATTCAAGATGAAATGGCAGAAAGACAGTCAGTTACACGGGACAACACAGATGTCAAGAGATCAGGAGAGGATAGATAGATTTGTGTATCATCCGCATAGAGATGATACTGAAATCCAAAGGCGCTTATTAGTTTTCCAAGAGAAGTGGTGTAGATAGCGAATAGCAGAGGACCTAGGACTGAGCCTTGTGGTCTCCAACTGATAAAGAAAGTTGAGTGGAGGTTGTTCCAGAGAAACTAGCACTGAAAGAGTGATTAGATAGGTAGGGTGAGAACCAAGATAGGACAGTGTCTTGAAGATCTAGGGATTATAGCATCTGTATGAGGAGAGAGTGGTCAAAAGTGTTAAATGCAGCAGAGAGATCCAGGAGAATTAGAAAAGAGTAATCACCTTTAGTTTTTGCTGTGATCAGATCATTGACAACCTTGGTTAGCAGAGTTTATGTGAAGTGTTGATAGTGAAAGCCTAACTGAAGAGGATTCAACAGGTTGTTTGCAGAAAGGAAACATGTGATGCGAGTGTATTCAATTCTCTCGAGAAATTTGGAGGGACATGGGAGCTTAGATATAGGGCAGTAATTTGAGAGAGAGTTTTGGTCAGAATTTAGTTTTTTTAGAATAGGAGTAATCACTGCATGCTTGAATAGTGATGGAAAGATACCAGGAGAGAGATAGATTACAGATTTTAGTTATAGGTGGAATGAGCACAGGAGACGGATCTACCAATTTGTGAGGGAATGAGATCAAGAGGACAGGAGGTAGAGTAGGAAGATAAGAAGAGAGTATAAAATTCCTTTTCATTTGCAGGATCAAATGAAGAGAGGGTGTCAGAGGGTAGTGGGAAGGAATTGAGCTGATTGCTAGTCGAGGGAGATGATACAATTTCAAATATAATCTAACCAATATTGTCCTTGAAACAGGAAGCAGGATCCTGGACACTGGTGGTAATCAGAGGTTTTGGGGTGGGAGGATTGAGAAGAGATTTAAATGTGTTAAACAGGTGTTTGGGGTTAGAAGCCTGAGCATAGATGAGAGATTGGAAGTATGTTTGTTTAGCAGTGTTCAGAGCATTTCGATAAAAGTGGTAGATAGCGGTATATGTGATAAAATCATTAGAGGTACAAGATTTACGCCAGTCACGTTCAGTTTTACGAGAAAGCTTTAAACGGAGTATGAAGAGTCGCTGGAGTCAAATGACGCGATTTTCGGTGATATCCGGGATGCGGGAGAAATGCCAGCTCGCCCGGGAGCCCGACCCGGATTTCGGGAGTCTCCCGGACTTTCCGGGAGAGTTGGCAAGTATGGATAAGAACAGTAATTACAAAGGCAAAGGGAATATAGTGGAAGGAGTATTAGTGTCAGGAGAGCAGGGCAAGGGCAGGAGTAAAGTGGTGAGAGAGTAGAGGTGGAGGAGTGTGTGGGAAGGGTCAGAGAGAGATCGGGAGCTGAGCAACTGGTTGGTGAGAGTGAAGCAGGGAAATAAAGATATAGGGCCTGATTCATTAAGGATCTTAAATGAAGAGGATTCTTATTTCAGTCTCCTGGACAAAACCATGATACACTGCAAGGGGTGCAAATGAGTGTTCTGTTTTGCACATAAGTTAAATACTGACTGTTTTTTCATGTAGCACACACATATCAACTTTAAATTTCAGTGTACAAATAAGCTATCAAGTATTTGTGTGCTACATGAAAAAACAGGCAGTATTTAACTTATGTGCAAAACAGAAAACTCATTTGCACCCCTTGCAGTGTATCATGGTTTTGTCCAGGAGACTGAAATAAGAATCCTCTTCATTTAAGATCCTTAATGAATCATAATTACCAAGTTATAATGTCCAGGGACATGAGCTAAGAAAGTGCAGTGGTAGCTACAGCAGGTGGAGCTTGTTAATGACAGTATCAGAGGTTGTTTCCTATACATTCCACTGTGTCATTTAACTGTGTATTTCCTTACATTATAAACAGCACAGGTTACAATGAGATGAGGATGTTCCAGTACATGTATGTTTCCTTACGTTTCGTGTAATCCTCTCTATATCTGCCAGTTGTTGCCTCCAATAACTGCCTGTCTGCTTTATCTTAATTAAGAAAAATAGTAATAGTTTGTTAGCAGAACCACCTGAAAGCTTCTTATTTCCAGCAATGAACTGGTGGAGTTGTCAAGTTGTCAATAGTCTGTTTTGGAATACTTGTATTCTCTTCCATTCCCAGTAGATGGCAGCAGCCTACTGAGCCAGAAGTTTGATGATGTCAGCGCTCATCTCTGATCTCTTGACACTTTTTGGGATGTCTGCAACAAGTTGCTCTGGTCCTGGTGTCAGACTGACTGTAATTTGTTTCCATATAATCCTTGGTTCCTCAGTGTTGCTGTATAGTGTTTGGACCCTGACCCTGCTTTGTTTCACTGAGATGCTGATCGGAATTTGACCTGGTTCTTCCTTGACATCTTCTGATCCGCCATGGTCCTGTTTCCCAGCTGATCGCCTGTGTTTGCAGCTCTACCCTCGGCCTGTAACATTTTGTGCACCATTCTTCTTTATTTTCAGTTACTTGTTACTTTTGTGCCCATCTGACCTTCCTGATTCACTGTACATGAAACCATTTGTGTCCTGCGAGTTACTTGTCTTGGTGCTTTGAGCATATACTTGACCCAGAAATTAATAGAGAGAGACATGTAATGAAGTAAATGATTTGGTTTCACACCGCTGTGTCCACTCTTTACCACTCAAGTCCTCATATTGGCCAGTGCATACTTCTAATCCTATGCACATGCCCCTATTTGCCTTCTGATGTAACTCTAGGTGCACACTGTGAGCTTGATTCATTAAGGAAAGCAAGGCATAAAAAGGAGTAAGTTTGCTCCTGGGCAAACTATGTTAAAATACAAGGAGTGCAAATTAGTTTATTATTTTGCACATAAGATAAATACTGGCTGTTTTTTCATGTAGCGCACAAATACTTGATAGCTTTATTTTTAGACTGAAATGTAAAGTTGATCTAGGACATGTCCTACCCCAACTATAAATCTGTCCCCACATTATACATTTACCTCCCCCTCCAATGCAACTAGGTTTTTCCAATTTACTCCTTTTTTTGCTTTGCTTTCCTCAATAAATCATTCCCGTCGCCCTGGCCGTATTTTGTAAGTGACCAGAGACTCAATCTATAAAACAACAACAAAAAGAATTTAAAATTGTATTCTTTTAACATTGATAAACTGATTGCTGTAATTACACATACAAAAGATAGAAAACTTCCTATAATTTACATCTAAAATCAGGCTGCACCTGGTTACCACAGCCAGTGATCCACCCCCGAACACAGGACCAACCCAGATTTCTCTAGTGCAGGGAGGAGTCTCGGACTATATAGAGCAGTGTAAAGGAAAGGGGCATCCACATGGTTCCAGCAGAAGCGGAGCAGAGATCTAGAGAGAGAGATCTTTGTGGCTGGAGACTCCTTTTCTTGTATGTCTTCCTGGCTGTGACCTTTGTGGCTGGGGGATGCTCTGTCCTGTATGGCTGCCTGGCTGTGACCTCTATAACTGGGGAACCTCAATCTTGTAGGCCTTCCCAATTGTGACTTCTGTGGCCTAAAAATACTTTGTACTGTATGGCTCTCTGGCTGTGACTATTGTGGCTGGGGGATGCTCTGTCATATATGGCTGCCTGGCTGTGACCTCTATAACTGGGGAACCTCAATATTGTAGGCCTTCCCGGTTGTGACTTCTGTGGCTTGAAAATACTTCGTACTGTATGGCTCTCTGGCTGTGACTTCTGTGGCTGGGGAACCCTTTTCTTGTATGCCTTCCTGGATGTGACCTTTATGGATGGAGGATGCTCTGCCCTTTATGGCTGCCTGGCTGTGACCTCTATAACTGGGGATCCTCAATCTTGTAGGCCTTCCCGGTTGTGACTTCTGTGGCCTGAAAATACTTTGTACTGTATGGCTTTCTGGCTGTGAGTTCTGTGGCTGGGGAATCCATTTCTTGTATGCCTTCCTGGCTGTGACCTTTGTGGCTGGGGGATGCTCTGTCCTGTATGGCTGCCTGGCTGTGACCTCTATAACTGGGGAACCTCAATCTTGTAGGCCTTCCCGGTTGTGACTTCTGTGGCCTAAAAATACTTCGTACTGTATGGCTCTCTGGCTGTGACTTCTGTGGCTGGGGGATGCTCTGTCCTGTATGGCTGCCTGGCTGTGACCTCTATAACAGGGGAACCTCAATCTTGTAGGCCTTCCCGGTTGTGACTTCTGTGGCCTAAAAATACTTCGTACTGTATGGCTCTCTGGCTGTGACTTCTGTGGCTGGGGGATGCTCTGTCCTGTATGGCTGCCTGGCTGTGACCTCTATACCTGGAGAACCTCAATCTTGTAGGCCTTCACGGTTGTGACTTCTGTGGCTTGAAAATACTTTGTACTGTATGCCTTCCTGGCTGTGACCTCAGTGGCTGGGGAACACTTTGTACTGTATGGCTCTCTGTGTCTTCTGTAGCTGGGGAACCCTCATTCCAGTATGGCTCCCTGATCTCTGTGGCCGGGGAACCCTCTGTCCTGAATGGCTCTATGGCCGTGACCTCAGTGGCTGGGGAACCCTCTGTCCTGTATGGCTCTATGGCTGTGACCTCTGTGGCTGTGATAACATCTATCCTGTATGGCTCCCTGGCTGTGATCTCAGTGGCTGGGGAACACTTTGTACTGTATGGCTCTCAGTGTCTTCTGTAGCTGGGGAACCTTCTGTCCTGCGTTTCTCCCTGGCTGTGACATCTGTGACTGGGGAACCCTTTGTCCTGTATGGCTCCCTTGCTGTGATCTCAGTGGCTGAGGAACAGTTGGCACTGTATGGCTCTCGGGCCGTGACTTCTGTGATTGGAGTGCAGGGAGGAGTCTCGGACTATATAGAGCAGTGTAAAGGAAAGGGGCATCCACATGGTTCCAGCAGAAGCAAAACAGAGATCTAGAGAGAGAGAACCATCTGCCAGAAGAGGGAGAAGGAGGGGGTCGTGCTGTAAGTTTCTGCCCACCCTTTCATGTATGGCTCCGTGACTGTGATCTATATGGCAAAGGAACTTCCTCCCCTTTCACAATGGCTCCCTGGCTGTGATTATCATGATTGGGGCACACCCATTTTCTGTATGGCTCACTGACTGTGACCTCTGTGCCTGAGGAACCCCTTTCTTCTATGGCTTTCTGGCCGTGACCACTTTGACTGGGGAACCATCTGTCCTGGCTGTGATCTTTGTGGCTGGAGACCCCTTTTCTTGTATGTCTTCCTGGCTGTGACCTTTGTGGCTGGGGGATGCTCTGTCCTGTATGGCTGCCTGGCTGTGACCTCTATAACTGGGGAACCTCAATCTTGTAGGCCTTCCCAATTGTGACTTCGGTGGCCTGAAAATACTTTGTACTGTATGGCTCTCTGGCTGTGATTTCTGTGGCTGGGGAGCCCTTTTCTTGTATGCCTTCCTGGCTGGGGGATGCTCTGTCCTGTGTGGCTGCCTGGCTGTGACCTCTATAACTGGGGAACCTCAATATTGTAGGCCTTCCCGGTTGAGACTTCTGTGGCCTGAAAATACTTCGTACTGTATGGCTCTCTGGCTGTGACTTCTGTGGCTGGGGAACCCTTTTCTTGTATGCCTTCCTGGCTGTGACCTTTGTGGCTGGGGGATGCTCTGTCCTGTTTAGCTTCATGATTGTGACCTCTGTGGCTGTGATAATATCTATCCTGTATGGCTCCCTGGCTGTGACCTCAGTGGCTGGGGAACACTTTGTCCTGTATGGCTCCCTTGCTGTGATCTCAGTGGCTGAGGAACAGTTGGCACTGTATGGCTCTCGGGCCGTGACTTCTGTGATTGGAGTGCAGGGAGGAGTCTCGGACTATATAGAGCAGTGTAAAGGAAAGGGGCATCCACATGGTTCCAGCAGAAGCGGAGCAGAGATCTAGAGAGAGAGAACCATCTGCCTGAAGAGGGAGAAGGAGGGGGTCGTGCTGTAAGTTTCTGCCCACCCTTTCATGTATGGCTCCGTGACTGTGATCTATATGGCAAAGGAACTTCCTCCCCTTTCACAATTGCTCCCTGGCTGTGATTATCATGATTGGGGCACACCCATTTTCTGTATGGCTCACTGACTGTGACCTCTGTGCCTGAGGAACCCCTTTCTTCTATGGCTTTCTGGCCGTGACCACTTTGACTGGGGAACCATCTGTCCTGGCTGTGATCTTTGTGGCTGGAGACCCCTTTTCTTGTATGTCTTCCTGGCTGTGACCTTTGTGGCTGGGGGATGCTCTGTCCTGTATGGCTGCCTGGCTGTGACCTCTATAACTGGGGAACCTCAATCTTGTAGGCCTTCCCAATTGTGACTTCGGTGGCCTGAAAATACTTTGTACTGTATGGCTCTCTGGCTGTGATTTCTGTGGCTGGGGAGCCCTTTTCTTGTATGCCTTCCTGGCTGGGGGATGCTCTGTCCTGTGTGGCTGCCTGGCTGTGACCTCTATAACTGGGGAACCTCAATATTGTAGGCCTTCCCGGTTGAGACTTCTGTGGCCTGAAAATACTTCGTACTGTATGGCTCTCTGGCTGTGACTTCTGTGGCTGGGGAACCCTTTTCTTGTATGCCTTACTGGCTGTGACCTTTGCGGCTGGGGGATGCTCTGTCCTGTTTAGCTTCATGATTGTGACCTCTGTGGCTGTGATAACATCTGTCCTGTATGGCTCCCTGGCTGTGACCTCAGTGGCTGGGGAACACTTTGTACTGTATGGCTCTCTGTGTCTTCTGTAGCTGGGGAACCCTCATTCCAGTATGGCTCCCTGATCTCTGTGACCGTTACTGTTAAATGAAGTTCCCTGTCACCTGGGGTGCTGAGAGTGATGTTGGTTTCAAGGCGGCTACAAAATACTGGACTGTCTGAGGGGCCCAGTTTTGGATATTTATAAATGTGTAATGAGTGTGTGTCAAATTTAATCTCCCCCAAATATGTCATGTCTAAAAGAGCAGCTACACCCCATGTTGACCACTCCCCCAACAATATGTGGCCTTGCCACATTACTACTCTCCTTTTGAGGAGAGGGGTGTGTCAAAAAGTTTCTATACCAAGGCCCCAAAATCCTCTTGGCAGCCCTGCCAGTACGAATGTACTGTGGAGCCTTTCGCAGCCGGCCCTCCCCTAGGCTGCCCTCATGTAATTGGATCCCTCCCAGACTCTGAATCGCACAGAGAACGCCAGCACTACAGCAGGACAAGCTGAGGTTTACACAGCTAGAGGCTGCAGCAGCAATAACAGGACAACACATGAACAGAGAAACCAGGATACACCAGACACAGACTTATACAAGGACAGGAGGCCACGGGCTAACACAAGTTCGGGGATTATTACTAGGCAGAGATGGACACAGGGACATGCCAGCAATGTCCACTAGACAACTCATTGTGTATAGGGGGTTGTGAATGTGGCCTAAAAAAGGGGAAGAGACTCAACACATACGTACCCTACACACCGTGCCGGTCTCTGGTCATCCTTGGGAGTCTCTCTTCTCTTTGTTGGCATCAATCCATTGGGAGATATTTGCCAGCTTCTGAGTATATTGGTGCAACCACAAGAGTGGGGAGACCCATACCCAGAGCCCCACCACATTGGTGGAGAGTAGAAAAGAGGCACCAAATGCTTAACCCATTCCTCTTTGGGTACAGCATGTAGCCTGCAGGTCCTTTCAAATACCTTCAGGTGCTCATCAATATTTCCTATAGTGTCCTCAAATTTGGGGCAAGGTAAAGATGACAGTCCTGATCCCCTATGGGTCGCCTTTCCCCTGGGCTGCATGGCTGGCGTCCTTCCCTCTTGGAACCATGCCTCAATGAACTGTGCCCGCTCAGCTGCAGTTGCATTTTCCCCTAAGGCTGCCAGCTGGATCCATAGCTCGGCGCCCCTGCACTCATTATAGGACAGAGGGACCAGTTCTGCTGGTATTGTCTGTTGAGAATAGGTTTTTGCTGTTTGTCTAGTTCCCGCTTTTCCACTGGGCCTTGGCCTTTTCCACCATCACTTTCCTCCACCAGGGTACCATGCTGTAGGTGCCATTCTCTCAGTACCGTTCTCATCTCTTCCCTGTTTGATATCAATGCCCTTGGCACTGCACAGAGTCTCAAGGTCCACACTGGACACATTTGAGCAATCGGACATCCTGTGCGTTCTCCAGGGTGCAGTTATTCCTCTCCTGAATAATTCAGATCTCCTGACTGGTGCACGAAAACCCATCAGGGGTTATCCCACCACTGCAATCAGAAATCTGTGACAGCATAGACCTCCTTAGAATAGTCCACTTTCTATATTCCAAATTGCACCCCTTTAACCGCAATAGGAGGGCTGCTGCCACCACTTCGCTGGCACCTAGAGTCGTTTCCTTCTGGGTAACTTTTGCTGCTAGTGTAACCCCTTGGTGGGCACCTGGACTGATACCCCTGACCTCTTCCTTTAGATCAGGGTTGCTGTGGATGGTTCCCCCTGGCCTATCACACTGGTCAGAGCTGCAAGGTAGCTGGCAGAGCATTGGTACTGGAATGCTAGTGTCACGAAACTCAGGGGTATTCAGCTTACTGGTTTCAACACTACTCACCAAAGAGGTGCGGAGTCTAACGTGTCCCAGGTCTTCGCCAGGAACCCCCACAAGGGAGTATGGACTTTGCTGCGGGAGACACGCAGGTCGCGGTCCTCAGAGGGAGCAACCAGTGAAGCAATAGGATGGAAGAGGTGTCAGGCAGTCCGGGTCAAGCCGTGAAATCAGGAGATGCCAGTAGGAGAATCCGTAATCGTGGTCAAGAACTTAGCCGGGTCAGATATCAGGAGCGCTGGAGATAAGGAATGGCCAAACGTAGCCTGGGTCAATTCATGAGGAGCACTGGAAACAGGGGTAGTCAGAATCATGCCGGGTCATACACAGGAAGCACAAATAATATAAGCACACTGGGACGCTGGAGATTAGGGAACTAATACTCTGGCACCCACTAGGTGCCAGAGCTGACAATTTATAGTGAGAGGGGGCTAGCCTACCTATTGGCGGTGGTGACGCTGAACACCACCGCCGGAATCAGTGAGAAGCGTCCCGCTGCTGCCGCCTACCCGGAAGTTCGCCTGGTTGCACTCGCCGGCAGAAGCAGGCGTCCATCCCTGTGTGACGGACACAGCACGGGGACGGCTCCTCACAGTACCTCCTCCCCTTCTTTGTTTGATTGATCCTCCCTCAAGGAATTGTTTTAGTAGACGTGGAGCGTGAAGATCCTCTTTCTCTACCCAGGATCTCTCTTCTGGACCGAATCCCCTCCAGTGGACCAAGAATTGGTGTCGTCCATGGAGAACACGAAATCCAGGATGCGACTCACTTCAAATTCTTCACCAGTAGAAGTCCGGATAGGAGCAGGATGATGAGGCTGACGATGGAATTTATTGAGTATGAGTGGTTTGAGAAGAGAAACGTGAAAGACATTGTGGATCTTCAGGGAAGGAGGTAAACGAAGCCTATAGGTCACTGAGTTGATAACATGAGTTATGGGGAAGGGACCAATATAACGAGGAGCCAATTTTTGAGAAGGTACCCACAGTTTGAGGTTATGTGTAGACAACCATACTCTGTCGTGAACCTGAAACAGAGGAATAAGTCTCCGATGATGGTCCGCACCTTGCTTGTAGCGTTGGGAAGTCTCCTGAAGCTTGGTTTTGGTAGCCGACCAAATCTGAGAAAAGTTCCGCATTAAGCCATCAACAACCGGAACTGGAGAAGGAACATGACTGGAGAATTCAGGGAGGATGGGTTGGGTTCCATAGACAATAGAGAATGGAGTGGAACCGGAAGATTCACGATGATGAAAATTATGGGAGAATTCTGCTCAAGGTAGGAGGTTAGACCATTCCGTTTGATTGGTTGAAGAGAAGCATCGTAGAAAGACTTCAAGGTCCTGGTTAACTCGCTCAGTTTGGCCATTAGTTTGTGGATGATAGCCGGAAGAGTACTTGAGGTCAGAACCAAGTGTTTTGCAAAAAGCCCTCCAGAATTGTGAAACGAACTGAACCCTGAGGTCCGAGATAATTTCACGGGGGCAGCCATGAAGCCTAAAAATCTCCTTTATAAAGATAAGGGCAAGCTGTGAAGCAGACGGAAGAAAGGTCAAGGGTACGAAGTGGGCCATTTTAGAAAATCTGTCAACGACAACCCAAATGGTAGTGAAACCGTTGCTAGAGGGAAGATCAGTAATGAAGTCCATGGATATACTTTGCCAAGGAAGGTCTGGAATAGGGAGGGGTTGCAGAAGGCCTGGTGGAGCCAACCTGGGGTTTTTACAATGAGCACAAGTGGCACAGGAGGCCACAAATCCCCGTACGTCAGTATGCAGTGCAGGCCACCAAAAGCGTTGACGTAGAAATTCATAAGTCTTCTTTACTCCAGCATGCTCAGCTAATTTGGAGGAGTGTGCCCATCGTAATGCCTTGGCTCATAAATTAGTCTCCAGGAAGGAACATCCCCTAGGGGGTGTCTTAGAAGAGGTGTTGGTAAGAGCAATAATTCTGGTGGGCGTTAGGATAGGCAGAGGCTCCAAGGAAATGCAAAGGTCGGTGTTATCAAAGGATCGGGACAGGGCGTCTGCTCAAATGTTTTTGGACCCAGAATGATAGGTCAGGATTAAATCAAGGCGTGTAAAGAAAGATGCCCACCAAGCCTGGCATGGGTTGAGACACCGAGCTTCACTGATATAAAGCAGGTTCTTATGGTCTGTTAAGACTGTCACTGGATGACGAGAGCCTTCTAAGAGATGCCGCCACTCTTCCAGGGCTGCCTTGATAGCGAGAAGCTCTTTGTCGCCAATGCCGTAGTTCTTTTCGTGAGACAAAAACTTTTTAGAGAAGAACCCGCAGGGGAGATGCACGCCAAGTTTGGATTTCTGGAATAGCACTGCACCAATACCAACGGCGGAAGCATCAACTTCCAGAAAAAAGGGTTCTAATTGGTCCGGTTGGGAAAGGACTGGGGCAGATGAGAAGGCTTGTTTCAGGAGGTTGAAGGCCTTCAGAGCATCAGGAGGCCAGCTTCTGGGATTGGATGACTTTCGCATCAGAGCAGTTATAGGAGCAATAATGGAAGAGAAGTACTTAATGAACTGCCTGTAGTAGTTGGCGAATCCAATAAATCTTTGAATGGCCTTGGTGCCTTGAGGAAGAGGCCAACTAGTAATGGAAGATACCTTCTTTGGATCCATTCGTAGTCCAGAGCCTGATACAATATACCCAAGGAAAGGGAGTTGATCGACCTCGAAAATACACTTTTCTAATTTGCAAAAAAGTTGATGGGATAAGACCTCTTTAACGTGAGAGCGATGGGAGATGATGTCTCGGGAAAAAATCAAAATGTCATCCAAGTAGACAACAACCAAGTCATATAGAAGATCTTGGAAGACCTCATTAACAAAAGATTGGAAGACAGCAGGAGCGTTACTAAGCCCGAAGGGCATGACAAGATATTCAAAGTGTCCGTCCCGCGTGTTGAACGCTGTCTTCCACTCGTCTTCTTGACGGATTCGTACAAGATTATATGCCCCTCGGAGATCCAGTTTGGTGAAGACTTGCGCTCCACTGATCCTATCAAAAAGATCAGAAATAAGGGGCAAAAGATAGCAGGTTTTGATGGTAATCTTGTTTAATTGTTGGTAGTCGATGCAGGGACGTAGAGACCCGTCCTTCTTTTTGACGAAAATGAACACTGCTCCAGCAGGAGAAGATGATTTCCTGATCTAACCTCGGGATAGGTTCTCGGAGATATATTGTGACATGGCTTGAGTCTCCAGCAAAGATAAGAGATAAGTCCTATCACGTGGAATCTGTTTTCCCGGAATTAAATCAATTGTACAGTCCCAAGGGCGATGGGGTGGAAGAATCTCCGATCTTTGCTTGGAAAAGACATCCTTAAAGGACTGGTAGGCTACCGGGAAGTTCTCCTGGTTGCCTAGCAACCAGGTGCTCGTCGGCAAAAGCAGCAGACACAGCACGGGGACGGCGCCTGACAGCTAGTTCCCAACCTCAGAACAGCTGGATTACGGATTAGGTTGGTCTAATCTGTAGGTTACAGGAATTACAGCAGGTAAGTATGCGTCAAAGCAGGTTCCTTAAACAGCGATGTTTATTAGCTCAGGAAGTCCTAATAAGGACAGTTACATGCTAGTTTGAGGTACTAGTGATATAAAGAAAAGAAAATACAGAAGGAATAATGATACCTTACATGGTCAAACAGTACTTGTTTTATACACATTCTGACACACGTTAGCAGGGGGTAACAACTCCCCCTGACCCTAGATGGCTCCGCAAAGACTGAGATGTTATATCAGATATTAGTATCAGGATGCAATATGTTCTCCAAACGTGGATTTAAATGCAATGCAAAGTTAACAAAATTTATGCCCATCTGTCATATCCTAAATCACATTGTTCAGAGGTTTCACCGTTAACAATGTAGGCTAACAGGTAACGACTCACTGCTGTGCTTTCAGGCTAAAAAGACATGTTGGTCACCACACATGAAAAGAATTAATTAGCAGGAGGATTCCTTTAGAAAAGTTACGAAAATCCAATTTCCTCCCCTGACCCTGTCTCAGAAATAAATACATTTCCAGACGTACAATACAATATAAAAAAAAATAAGTACATTTGCATGCAATGATATACAGCGGTGCCCTGCACCCCTTATTAAAGTAAATGTCTACAATAATTTATTTCTACATGATCCAGCCACATATAAGTTATTTATAAGTGATTCAGCCACAATTACTGATAGCGTTATCTACCTGGATTACTGACAGCGTTTTCTACTTGTTTTACTAATAGCATTAACAAAGATCCCAAAATCGTCTCAAAATATTCACCTGTGACCCCAGCAATATGCAAACCACTCTCCCATAATATCTTCATTCATTTCTGAGGATGCTAGGACACTTGGTTGAGTGCATGTAGGAAAGTGACCCTTGAAGTATATTGGTAATTCAGGAGGCATAATCCCTTCTATTTTTCCATCACTATCAGAGTAATAATACTGCACTCTCAGCCTTAGCAACAACCTGATAATGTGGTGTTGCCCTAAAATAGTACAAAACGTTTTTAAAAATACAGGCAATAGACAAAACTCAGATGTTCCTTTGTGCTATTATACTTATATTTAGGCCAACATATTTCACTATGTATAGCAGTACATGAAATTTCTTAAGATCTTATAAGGTAAGACTTAAAAGAAATAAAGAGTGTGCTCCCAAAAGCTTACTATCTAGGCTTCATTTCCTACCATCCTGTGCATTGACCCGGCTTCCTGCCCCTCTTCGCTGGCATAAAGCGGCTGCATATCTTGGAAGGAGAAAATGGTCTTTGGAATGTCTGTAACACCTCAACCCTTAAGCTCTGCTCATTACAACACTCTGAGGTATGCATTTAGTATTCTCATGGCGCCATGCCAAAGTACACAATCCTCTGTAAACTGTAACAGGGACATGTAATCCTCCGTGGTCCAAAGAGCTTCCGATCTACATGAATATGCCAGAGGCGGGAGTGATAACGAACCAAGGTCAAGTCAAGGTTACATGTGAATCCTTCATTACAGTTTGAATATTTGTACAACACGGTTCTACAGTTAAAAAAATTACCTTGCATTGATATTGACCTGACAGCGGTTTCCACATAGCATCTCACCTCTAAAAGATTTGTTCACGTCATTTGTTTATGGTAAAGTCAAAACTTAATATTGACCGGCTCAACATTTAGTTCTTTATTTTGTGTTATTCGCAGAACTTACAATCTTTTCTTATTCTGCACAAAACCACTTCTCTTGGTTTGTATCCAGCGTATGATTATCTGGATCTGTCCCTATTTAGTATATAACACCAACTGCATTGCCCACCCACCCACTCCTTCAGTGGTGGAAGATCTGCCGTTAGTTCATTGTATATTTACGAGTAAATATAAACTACACTTCTCTTATTCCTGACCTATACCTTAGCTTTGGACTATTGTCCTGGATATGGAATTAATGCCACATCTACCTGACATTAACTTTGACTATTGTCCTATATACAGACTTGTTGGCACATATATGGCCAGTAATAATGCCCAACAAGGTGTAATATAACCAGTAATAATTCCAAGCAAGATGTAATATGGCCAGTAATAAACCCTTTAAGGTGTAATAATGGCCAGCAACATGTAATATGGGGAGTAGTAATGTCTAGCAATAAGTGTTATGGCCAGTAATAACACTGAGCAAGATGTAATGTATAATAATAATATTAATAATAATATATACTTGCAATTAATTAAATATACATATACCAGAAATTACTAAAATGTTTAAACTTAATTACATTTTTCAGCAGGTAGCTAAATATCTCCCTAGGCATTTTTAAAAAAGCGGCGCCCCCCCCCCCCCTGCAAAAATCGCCGCCCTCCTCTCCTTACCTTGTCTCTCCACCACCGCCTCTTTGCTCCGTCTACTCCCCTCCACTCACTGACACTAGTAAGTGGAGGGGAGGAGACGGAGCAGAGAGGCGGCAGTGGTGACAAAATAGCCTCTTCCCCCCTCCCCGTGCATCTGAATGCTGTGCGGCGGCCGTGACAGGTATGGTCAGCGGTCACCGCACAGTTTTAAAGTATTTTAGTATTCTGTGGCGCCCTCCAGGGCCCGGCGCCCTAGGCAAGTGCCTTACCTTGCCTAATGGGAGCGCCGGGCCTGACTCTGGGGCACTGCTGAGTCTGAGTGAGGTGTATGGTCTCCTAGGTAACATTTGGTAAATACATACAGAGGGATTTGACTAGAGAGGGGGTTAACTAGAGAAATAACATCATTGTCTATTAATAAGACGAAACAGATTATGTAGTGCCTGGACAATTGTAATTAAGTTAGTATACACATAATTGCCTATATATTTTCAGTTTATATTTCGTGGTATCATGTATGGCCCTCCTTCTGCCTTTATCAGCGGGGAGGATAACGGTGTCATTGTTCATGTCCAAATTGTTAAGGGCCCTCAATTCTTCTGTAGGTAATTTAAGCTGCATATTAAGTTTAACTTTATCTATCTCATTAACTGAATTATCTAAAAAAACCTTTGTGAGTGTAGATGCTTCCTCCCAATGGCAGTGAACTCCTAGCCATCCTACTATGGGTGTGTGCCTAGCTCTTTCCAAGTCCTACTCCCAACCAGTCCTAAAATTTAATTTCTTGCATTTACATTTAATAAATATGTCTATTTCCATGCACCAAGCCCTGATATTGAATTAATAGCGCCCACATTTATTAATTAGTGAGTGAATACTTGAGGCCACCCTACACCCAATCAGTCCTAAAATTGGTAAAAGATCATTCACAGTTGATAAATATGTATATTTTGAGCACAGGAAGTAATCAAACATCCCCCTCCTCAGCCTTGCGCCCTGGGAGATCGCATTGGCCGCACTGCCCTCATTATGGCCGTGTTTGTGACTGATGCTGGAAGAACTAGCCAGTCAGTAGAGATTCATACTGGGCCTGATTCATTAAGGAAAGTTAAGCAAAAAATTGAGTAAGTTATTCTACTTAAGTTTTCTGAACAAAACCATGTTGCAATATAAGGAGTGCAAATTAGTTTATTATTTTGCGTGTTTTTTCTTGTAACACAGAAATACTTGATAGCTTATTTGTATACTGAAATGTAAAGTTGATCTAGGACATGCCCTACCCCAACTATAAATCTGCCATCACATTTTAAATTGACTTCCCCCTCCAATACAACATGTATTTGCCTTACTTTGTTACTTTTGCTTAATGAATCAGGCCCAATATGCTTAGCTTAACAGTAGGGTCACTAAGAGGTGTAAGCAACGTCACTTTGTTTACTGGTGTCATCCTGATGAAGTATTGCTTTTTATTGTGACGCAAATAATAAAGCACCGTTTAATTTTAAGTTGTCTGTGTCTGATGTCCAGGGGCGGGCTGGGCCGGGGGACACATGCCCCCCCGGGCTGAACAAAAAAATATTATTTTGAGCCGCCAGGTCCTACACCCTATAGTTTGTACTTGGTGGCTGGTCCTTCCCCCGGACCAGCCACCTTCTTCAATTGGCCGCAGATCCTAACGATCCACCCCCCCTCCCTCCCTTTCACTATGTATGTGCGCGCGGTGCGCATCTGTTTGTGTCACATGGGACGCGCACCATGTGATCGGTGCTGTCCCATGTGTGAAAAAACTGACAGCGTGTGCGGGTTGAGGCAGGTAAGTGCCGGGGGGGGTAGGGATAGTATATTAATATAATCATCATCATCATCATCATTTATTTAGGTAGCGCCACTGATTTTGCAGCGCTGTACAGAGAACTCATTCACATCAGTCCCTCCCGCATTGGAGCTTACAGTCTATATTCCGTAAAATGCACACACACAGACAGACAGAGACTAGTGTCAATTTTGATAGCAGCCAATTAACCTACTAGTATGTTTTTAACGTGTGGGAGGAAACTGGAGCACCTGGAGGAAACCCACGCAAACGCGGGGAGAACATAGAAACTCCACATAGATAAGGTCATGGTTGGGAATTGAACTCATGACCCTAGCGCTGTGAGGCAGACTGTGAGGCAGACTGTGTGTATGTGTGTGTGTGTGTCAGTATGACTTAAACCCACTTTGCCCATGAGCATAGCCTTTAGTAGATAACGTAGAAGGACTAGTATCATCATGACTGGTGCCAGCAGCTGGTTGGTGCTCCTGCTCTCCTGTAGACTGACTTTTTCTGTAAATGAGTACACACGAGTACACAAATGAGTACACAAATAAGTAGAGTACACACTGACAGGCAGTGTTTTTGGTGAACAACAAAGCTGTCAGATGGTATACAGTACACACACACTACAGTGTGCAAATTCAATTAAATAGCCAAAAATTGCTTTTTTGGAAGCAAATGACAACTGAGTAGAGTAATCACTGTCAGGCAGTGATTTAGGTGTTCTGTTACAGGATAGATTGAGATTTGTGACTGGAGACTGAAGAGTGACAAAACAATGTTAGCCCTCCTGTGTCTGTGTGAGCAATGGCGCTGGATCTCCTTGGGAGGGAGGGACTTCTGAAATACAAAACCCGCGTGATCCGATGACAAGATGATGACGTTTTGCCTCATCATCAGATCCGAGGAAGCGGGAGAGTACCGATCCGGCTCGACTCGGTACTTGGATATATATACTAGGTTCAGGGAAGCTTGGTTATTAGAAAAACAGGCCTGCGTATCTGTAATATATAGTGATCTGATGAGATCGGAGTTACCGGCTGCACTTCATACACTTCAGCCAAGGATATCACACCAGACAATTGTTTTGGTTTTACTAGCTGCAGGCAGTTTTATTTTCCAGTCGCAAAACTAAACAAACAGAAGCAAAATCTTTACCGGTTACTCGTTACAGTTTGCAGTGACGAGTAACACACAGTACATTCATATACTGGCCCCCTCTCACACACACACACACACAATACATTCAGATACTGGCCCCAACCTCCTCCTCTGAGAGACTCACTGAACTGCCTAGCAGCCTTTTAACAGCACCTCACCAGGTGCAACTCCCAATTAGTCTGCTGTAGGACTGTAAGATCAGAAGACCTGGACTGTCCTTATGTATGGAGTCCACACGTCTCTCTCTCCATACATAACCCCAGAGACCCTTACCAGCTTTTCCTATAGCTGAAGACAACTTTGGGAAGCTCCTTTCCACATACAAATAATCTCCATGCGGCTTTAAAGCACATAAGACAGACAGCCTGGGTCATAGATGTATATATATATATAAACAAAAACAATAGATAGTACAGCGCGTAACTCTGAGAAGGCAAACAAGTTCAAATAATGTCCCTTTGGGAAAATGGATATCCTATGTTCAGGCGGCTGCCAGATTCCCACAGGACCAGATGGTGGACTGGAATAAATCTAGAACAAAATAAGTGGGAGGGAGCGCCACATAGTATAATACAGTATGTAATAATTCAGAAAGGTGTACCACAAGCCAGAGTTATAGTCACCAAGTGGGTATAGACACTCAGATACTATTGGTGAATCAGTAAGAAAAAGAACACTTTGGAACACGGACACCAAGCTAATATATTATGCGTACCAGATATAAAAACTTGTAGGCTTATCTGTAGGTATAGCTGATATCTTCATGAGTCAGATTAGGCTCTAATTCCCCTTCAGAATGGTAGGAGGCTTCACTCAGCACTTGGGGGGGGGTCCAAAACTGGCACTTCATATACCCTCAATAATAGCCCATAGATGTACAAGCCCAGCTCCACGGGGCAGTTGGTAATAGCGGCTAATTTAATCCTGGACTCAAATGTGGACAGGTAACCCCAGCTGGTCTTACACTGGGTATATGAATGTAGACAAGTCCCCAGCTGTTCTTACACTGGGTATGTCTACATTCATATACCCAGTGTAAGAACAGCTGGGGACTTGTCTACATTCATATACCCAGTGTAAGACCAGCTGGGGTTACCTGTCCACATTTGAGTCCAGGATTAAATTAGCCGCTATTACCAACTGCCCCGTGGAGCTGGGCTTGTACATCTATGGGCTATTATTGAGGGTATATGAAGTGCCAGTTTTGGACCCCCCAAGTGCTGAGTGAAGCCTCCTACCATTCTGAAGGGGAATTAGAGCCTAATCTGACTCATGAAGATATCAGCTATACCTACAGATAAGCTTAAAAGTTTTTATATCTGGTACGCATAATATATTAGCTTGGTGTCCGTGTTCCAAAGTGTTCTTTTTCTTACTGATTCACCAATAGTATCTGAGTGTCTATACCCACTTGGTGATTATAACTCTGGCTTGTGGTACACCTTTCCGAATTATTACATACAGTATTATACTATGTATATATATATATATATATATATATATATATATATATATATATATATATATATATATATTGTATATATAATGTCGGTATATACATATATACAATCCCTCAGACCATGCTGCTTCCAAACTTCTTTCCCTCTCCTTCTCCCACAGTCTATCTCAATGGACCTCCTCTCCCTCCCAAAGCAGTGGCCACTCTTTGATCTGGTCTTTTCACACCTCGGTACTGTGTCCAACCTCTCCAGTTCACCTTTTTCTCTTTCTGACCACCATCTCCTCCCTTTTAGCATCTCTCCACACCTCTCACCTTCCCCATCCCCTAAGGTACTCTCACCATGCATAATCCTGACCCCATTGATCCTGCCACATTCTCCTCATCCCTCTATGTCACTCCTCTCTCCCATCACCACTTTTTCTTGCCAGAAGACAAAGAGGCCCTCTCCTTCTATAATTACACCCTCACCATCGCACTTGACTATGTCGGCTCGGCTGTCATCATCAAGCTTCCTTGGTCCCCACCTCAACAATTCAAAACTTACCCACTGTCTTCACAAATGCTCCCGCAGTACATAACGGCTCTGGAGAAAGTCAAACACTCATGCTAACTTCATTCACTTGAAGTTCATACTTGCCTCTTACAGTTCACCCTATCACCCTTCTTTAAGGCTCTTATTTCCTCCCAATCATCCAACACCCATCGCCTTTTTAGCACCTTCAACTCCCTCCTCTCCCCTCCCCCACTCCCCTCCTCGCTCTCTGCTATCGACTTTGCTACCCACATCACCTCCAAAATTGAGTAAATACTTCACCCTCTCCTCCCTCCCTACCCACTTTTTCCCCCTCCCACCCTCCTCTGTGGACGCTATCTCCTTCCCTTCCTCCACACTTGCTAAGTATGGTCGGGTCCCGAGTGACCGGCCACTGCACATGCATCTTGAAATGGAGCTCCGGTGCCGGGAGGGTTAATACCTGGCACTGGAGGGGTTAAAGCACCGCGTGCATCAGCAAATTTGTAAAATGCATTTAATTAAATAAAAACTTTTAAAAGTGTGTGCTGCGACACAGCATATAAGGGGTTAAACTCCGGTGCTAGGAGTAAGATGTAAGATGTATGTGTAGATGTGTTTAATAAATAAAAATAGTTACCCGGCCCCTGGTGGTGCAGCGCGTGCTGCAGTGGCAGTCCTGATCCCTCCCCCCCAGCAGCCAGCTTCAGTGCCTGACGAAGGGTCTTCCACACCAACCTCGTGGAATCAAATAGCTCCAAGGACTGCTACCCTGGGAGCCAGATCTCGGTACAGGGTCGCTGGAAGTAATTTAGGCGGGAGGTTTAAAAGAGATATAAATCCCTCGTCTCAGACCAACCACCACAAGGGAGAAGAGTGGGCTGAGCCCCCTCTTCCTGGACAGGGGGGGAGTAAACTCCCCCCGCCACTAGCTTTAATATTAAAAGTTGTTAACCTCTCTGGGCTGAATCACGTGCAGGCTGCATGATTCTGTCCAGATTGGTAAAAGGGGTAGGAGACCGGATTACCTCCTGCCAATCTATTCTCCGAAAACTGTTTAAAAACAGACCTGCTTTGCTCTGAAATGTATTATTGTTCCATCTGACCTTCTGATCACTAGTACCCTACACTAATGTAAACTGTCCTTATTAGGACACTTGAGCTAATAAACATTGATAAACACTGCTTTAAAAGCCTGTTTGAAGACTACTTCCCTGCTGTAATTCCTGTGACCTGCACATTAGACCCAACTCTAATCTGTTATCCGGCTGTTCTGAGGTTTGGACCCAGCGTCTAGTACCACCGATCTGCCCAGTACCCAGCAGCTGTGGCCAGTGTGTTAGGTCAGGGGGAAAAACATTCACAGCAACCCTGATCTACAGGAAGAGTTCAGGGGTACCAGCCCAAGGGCCCTGTGAGAGGGTACACTAGTAGCGACTGTTACCCAGAAGGACACGGTTCTGAATGCCGCTAAGGAGTCCAGTGGTGGCAGCAGCTTAATACCCTCCTACTGCGGTTAATAGAATGGCTGAGAGAAAGAAAGGGGACAGTGACAAGGCAAGCCCAACCGGTCCCCAGCAACACAAGGGACAGGGTGGCATTGGTGGTCAATCCTGTCACATTAGCCCACCCTCCTTCTTTTCCTTCTCTCTGGTATCTTTAGATGAAGTCCACACACTTCTCTCCTCCTTACCCCCTCCACCTGCCCACAGAACCCCATCCCCTCCCACATCACCTGATCTCTCTCTCTCTAGGCCTGCTCCGCTTTGCCCACCTCCTCAACCTATTTCTCTCCTCTGAAATCTTCTCCTCCTCCTCTAAACATGCTCTTGTTTCTCAAGAAACCATTGCTTGACCCTGCCTCTCTCAAATTATCGCCCTATTTCCCACCTTCCTTTTGCCTCCAAATTTCTCGAATGGGTTGTTTACAACCATCTCACCCCCTTTCTCTCTTCTCACTCACTCCTTGGCCCCTCCACCAAAACTGCCATTACCAAGGTCACCAATGACCTTCTCTTCGCTAAATCTAAAAGACACTTCTCCAGTTTTATCCTTCTTGATTTCTCGGTCTTCGATACCGTTGACCACTCCCTCCTTTTGCAAACTCATTCAAACTCTTAGAAATCTATAGGCCTGTAACACTGTTCTCTCTTACCTCAGGGCACAGTGCAATGAAGCATTGGGCACAGTGTGATGATAGCGGCGAGGGCAGTGTGATGAAGGAAGAGGAAAAACGTAGTGAGTAGAAATAGACACATCTTCATGCGTGTGTCATAGCCACTAGGTCTTCCTGTATATGTCCTAAAGTGTGTGTCATACACACTACAATTTATTTTTTGTGTTTTTAGGCATCTAATATATAAAAGCCTAGCGGTGTGTGTGTGTGTGTGTGTAAAAAACTATTTTCTCAGAAAGGGCTCATCCAATTGACCTGAAATTTGGTATACTGACATTATTTGACAAAAAAATTATAATAGTGAAGTCAGTTAACTTCCATCATCCCCCCTTCCCCCCGTGGGAGGGGTAGTAAAGGCTAAATTTACGAGTTGAGGGCTCAAACTCATTTTCGTGAGGTAATTTTACCTCATGAACACACATGCTGTGTTAGTGTGTGTGTGTGTGTGTGGAAAAAACTACCGGGTGACAGAGTGCTCAAGCTGCAGCGCCACCTGCTGGGCAGAGTTATATACTACACTGACCTACTAAATTCTTAGCATTATCTAATATATAAAAGCCTAGCGGCGTGCGTGTGTGGCGATGAAGATGACAAGAACCTTTTTAACACCTTAAGTAGCTTGATTTGACTAGAATGCATGAGTATCATGCACGGGTTAACTTGTTTATCATACCTACTACAGCTTCATGCATGTGTCCTTAGGCATGTATGCATTTTCATGCACGTGTGCATGTGCTGTATCGGCAATGGAACCAATCCTGTATGTGCCCGGGGCAGAACACATCAGCAATGGGAACATGATCTGTGTACAAGGAGCATAGCTAGAGGATTAAAAGCATTGACTCTCCCTCCAGCCATCTCCCCTCTAAATTCCCTGAACATTGTATTAAACTGAAGGGTGAAACTTGATACATATATGCAAAATTAGTTAAAAAATGAATACATTTATTTCATAATTAAATTTAACCAGAGTATTTCTTTATTTTTGATTAGTGCCGACACAGAGCCCAGCGGGTTGGCTGGTAGGTGTCTGGAGCACACGCTATGACCCTGAAGTGACTGCATCATTTACCCATTACCTGTCATGCCCACCCAGTCATCAATGTCTGGTCCCATGATGAAACAGCCATCTGAGGGGATGACGTTGCATCATGGGAAATGAGTAATAGGCACATTATTATTATTTATCTATTTATAAGGCCCACAATTCCACAGCACCGAACACAGAAGCAAGTAACAAATAGGTGAGGTAATACACATAAGTAGCACATATGAGTGGGAGTAATCCTATGGGAGCTCTCACAGAGTGCAGCAAAAGACATGACAGGCTGTAAGAGAGAGTCAGACAGTAGACAGACATAGGACAATAGACAGAGAGGACTCTGCCCGCAAGAGCTTACATTCTAGAGGAAGACAATTTGGAGAGACAGAAAACATAAGTTCCCACTTCAGGCTATTTATTTCCTATTTTGGTCAAGTTACATATCAAATGAACAATCAACATAACTTATATTTCCCATGTATGGCATCCATCTAGGTATACACACGTAGGTGAAGTGTATGTGTTATATAATTACAGATGACACTGAATCTTCTGGTTGTGAACACCTACACTGGCTTTAAAAGCATTATCATTTGTAAATGAATCATCTACTGGAGCTGCCAGCTCTGGAGCCTGAGCACAAGTCACGGCCAAGACAAACCAATAAAACCCGAGTCCAGGGCAAACACATAAAACACGGATGTTATTTCTATGCAGGGATAACAAACTCCACATAAACACCAGAGCAACATGTGCTAAACAAGCAGCTGCACAGCGTGTGCTATACATATACATGTATGTGTTGATAGCATCGAGCTGGACGACACAGCTTCCATTAACTGTTGTAACTAATTGTATTCTTTGTCTCTAACAAAAAGCAGGAAGTAATTATTGTAGAGCCATCATTTTATGTTTTATTCTAGAACCAATTCTATTATGGCTGCCAAACGTCAGTAAATTTACTTCGGTAGAAAATGAGTGTAGATAAAAATAGAAATCAGTAAAAGAACATGACAGGATCTAAATTACCGATAACTTTCAGCACACAGTTGTTTTCTCAATATAGAGAGTTGCCTCTTCTTCTTCATCTCCGGGACCCCTTTCTTCTTTAGTTATATCCTTTGGAAAAGTAAAAACAGCATCAGTAAAATATATTGACTGTCAGTAAATGTTTCTAACATTGTTAGTATAGAGTAATTTAGGGATCGGCTCCCCTCATTATATAAAACTATGAGGGCAGCTGGGGTTACATTACCACCAATCTGTCAGGTGTAAGTGATCTAATCCTAGGGCTTTAAGATTTATCTGCCTAGTTTTCCCTGTTGAGCTCTGGATGCCCCTCCTTCCCCAGGACCATTTTGAGTCATTATCTGTCCTTCCCAAGGTACCTTGTCTTGGCATGTGCCCAGGATATAAATAGTGGATCCACACCCTGCCATAACTTCACCTTCCCCACATCTGTCCTACCTCTAGCTCACCTATCCCACACCTATCCTGCCGCTACCTCACCTATAAAACTCCTATCCTACTGCTACTTCACCTTTCCCACACCGATCCTGCCTCTACCTCTCCCATACTGCCTGTACATCACCTTCCCCACACGTCTCTACCTCACCTATTCCGCCCCGGTCCTGCCTCTAGCTCACCTATCCCACACCTATCCTGCCGCTACATTGCCTATAAAACTCCTGTCCTGCTGCTACTTCACCTATCCCACACCTATTCTGCCTCTACCTTACCTTTCCCACACATATCCTGCCTCTACCTCACCAATGTCACACCTGTTCTGCTGCTACCTCACCTATCCCACACCGATTCAGTCTCTACCTCACCTATGTCACGCCTATGATGCTGCTACCTCAACTATAAAACTCCTATTCCGCTATTACTTCGTCTTCTCCACACCTATCCTGCCTCTATCTCACTGGGAATAAGAGGTGGTGACCAGATGGGAGGGTGAAGCGGCGATCATTGGAAGACCGTAGAAGGCGAGAAGGAGTATGAGTGGAGAGGAGATTGGAGAGATATGGAGCTGCGGAGATAGAGAGGGCTTTATAGGTAAGGATGAGCAGTTTGAAGAAGATTCTGAAATGAAGGGGGAGCCAGGGTAGGGCTTGACAGAACCTTCCCCACTCACCATCCTGCCACTATCTCACCGATCTTGCTTCTACCTCGCCTATGTCACATCTATTCTGCCCCTACCTTGCCTATAGAACTCTAATCCTGATGCTACTTTGCCTTTCACACACCAATCCTGCCTCTACTTCATCTTCCATATACCTATCCTGCCTCTTTACCTCATCTATCCCACACCCATCACCTATCTTACTGCTACCTCACCTATAAATCTCATATCCTGCTTCTACATCACCTTTCCCACACACCGATACTTCCTCTATCTCTCCCATTTCTCTACTGCCTGTACTACACCTTCCCCACACCTATCCTGCCTCTACCTCACCTATGTCACACCTATTCTGCTGCTACCACACATATCTCACACCAATCCTGCCTCTATCTCACCTAAGTCACACCTATTCTGCCGCTACCTTGCCTGCAAAACTCCTATCATGCTGCTACTTTGCCTTTCCCAAACCGATCCTGCCTCTACCTCTCCCATACCTATACTGCCTGTACTTCACCTTCCCCATACCTATTCTGCCTCTACCTCACCTATCCCACAGCTATTTTGCCAATACCTCACCTATGTCACACCTATTCTGCTGCTACCTCACCAATCCTGCCTCTACCTCGCCTGTCACACCTATTCTTCCGCTACCTTGCCTATAAAACTCCTATCCTGCTGCTACTTTGCCTTCCCCACACACCAATCCTGCCTTTACCTCTCCCATATACTGCCTCTACTTCACCTTCAACACACCTATCCTGCTTCTATATCATTTATCTTGCTGCTACCTCACCTATCTCACACCTTTCCCACCTCTACCTCACCTATGTCACAAATAGCTTGCTGCTACCTCATCAATCCCTCACCAATACTGGCTCTACCTCACCACTCCTGCCCCTACCTCACTTATCCAACAGCTATACTGACACTACCTCACCTATCCCACATCTATCCTGCCTCCACTTCACCTTCCTAACACCTATTCTGCCACTACCTCACCAATTCTGCTATTACCTCACCTTTAGCACACCTATTCTGCCAAAAACTCACCTATCCCACTCAAATCGAGCCACTACCTCATCTATCCTACAACTGTCCTGCAACTACCTCACCTATTTCACACCTATCCTGTCGCTACCTCACCCATCCAACATCTCTCTTGCCGCTACCTCACCTATCCTATCCACCCTATTATGCCAATAACATACCTAGCCTACATGAATCCTGCCAATACCTCATTTGTCCTGACTCTACATCACCTATCCCACAATTATCCTGCCTCTACCTTGTCTATGTCTCACTATTCCACCCCAATCCTACCATTACCTCACCAATCCTGCCTCTACCACACCTATCCACCACATATACTGCCACTACCTCACCTATTAAACACATATCCTGGCTGTACCTTACCTTCCCCACACCTATCCTGCTTCTTATTCACTTAAACACCTTCTCCTCACCTATCCCACACCTATCTTGTCTCCACATCACCAATCCCTCACATATTCTGTTACGACCTTACCTCTACCACATTTATCCTGCCACTACCTCAACAATCTCTAACCTATCCTGCTACTACCCCACTGATTCCTCAACTATTCGACTACAAAGTCACCTATACCACATCTATCCTGCCAATACCTCACTTATTTCACACTTGTCCTGCCACTACTTCAGCTCTCCCAGGTCTTTCCTGTCTCTAAGCTCACTTATATCCACTTAACGCTGGCTGGCCACCCAGAAGTGCCTTACTATACCAGGGAATCATACTCAGTACCTTCTAGGATCCTAAACAATTAAACAGTAAATAAATGCCAGGCAGATTTACCACATTATGGGGGGAATTTGATTGTCGGTGATGTGTCACAAGGACAACGCGCCGCGTATATTGCTGGTAATTACAATAAAAATCCCCACTTGTTTTTCAAAATGAGTGGAGACTTTACAGAAATCTCCACCGCAAAGTGTTTAAATGACGTTACAGAGACACATTTCTTGGCAAATTGAATTCCCTCTATCTACCACTTACCCCGGTAGCTTAAGGAGATTCAGTCATCTGCATACCCTGACTTTCTGAATCCTACTCACATGGCCTGACAACCTCTCCTCTACCAGCCTAGTACGAGTCTAGTTATTGGACTTTCTGCTTGATCAGGCCCACCCAATAAGAAGAACCTCAGAGTTCATCTGAGCTGCGGATGTCCCAGAAGGATTCTCAGTACAGCAGAAGCCTAGACTTCAATCCTGGAGTTCTTTCCAGGATCAAAACAAAATCAGCAACAACCTCCCTTGTGTCTCCCACTTTCCTTTATACACTGTAGTTTTCCCACGCTCCAGGGGCTGAATCAGGAGTGGCCTTAGATAGTGGTGTGACAGGATGGACTGCTTATGCCACCCTGTCTGTTGCTGCCGGGAATTGGCTGTGCTTACTTTGCCACCGTTCCCTTTCGTTATCCCAAACGCGACCGTCTCACCGAAGTAGGAGGGGCTTAAATTTGCTGCCACCACTGGACTCATTACTGGCATCCAGAACCGGGATTCTTCTGGGCTGGTACTCCTGACCTCTTCCTATGGATCATCATCATCAACAATTAATTTATATATTGACAATAAATTTCATAGCGATTAACAATTGGGAACAAACATAAATGAAACAATACTAGGTAATACATACAGACAGAGAGGTAACCAGGGATCAGGGTTGCTGTGGATGGATCCCCCCTGGCCTATCACACTGGCCAGAGCTGATGTGGTGGTACTGGATGCTGGGTCCTAACCTCAGAAACAGCCGGGTACGGATTACTTTTGGGTCTAATCTGTAGGTCACAGGGATAGAGAAGTTTCCAAGCAGGTCTTTTAAGAAATTGATGTTTATTTGCTCACCCTGGTTGACGGTACCAGGGAGCAGGTCATATGGAACATGAAGAACAATTTTCAATACGAGACAGTGCATTGTATACAGATTTGAACACAGCCTAACAGGGTAAACCAGCCCCCTTGAGGTCCGAGCTATTTTTAGAATGTAATTTTGGATGTAATTTATTTAGCCAAACATGGATTTACATGCAATGCAAAGCTAACAATATTTACACTTATCTGTGATATTCTCAAACTTGCTGTGATTTCCTGCATCTTATTCTTATTAAGTATATTTTATTCACAGTTTTACAGTTTCAACAGCATACAGGTTAGACTCTAAATCAAACAATTTGTTAATAAAAGTAAACTAATAAGAACATTGGGCCTGATTCATTAAGGATCTTATTTCAGTCTCCTGGACAAAACCATGTTACATTGCAAGGGGTGCAAACTAGTTTTCTGTTTTGCACATAAGTTGAATACTGACTGTTTTTTCATGCAGCACACAAATACTTGATAGCTTATTTGTACACCGAAATTTAAAGTTGATATTTGTGTGCTACATAAAAAAACAGACAGTATTTAACTTATGTGCAAAACAGAAAACTAGTTTGCACCCCTTGCAATGTACCATGGTTTTATCCAGGAGACTGAAATAAGATACCTCTTCATTTAAGATCCTTAATGAATCAGGCCCCTTGTTATAATGGTACATATTAAATGAATTGAAGATGAAAAGAAGAAGACAGAAAGAGAATGAAAAGAAAAGGGGGGAAGGGGAGAGGGGGAAGGAAACTCAGCCCGGCATCCTGATGTCAGCAAAGTGTTCAGTAAACCATTTGCAATCGAGGTCACAATATCTTACTTTTCATTTAACTTAAACTCTGATTTTGACCAGTCCCTGGTTGATCTGTTCCATAGGCGGCCAGCCAAGGTTGCCAGGTATTTTGAAACTTAATGGGTTTATCATTTATTATACTTGTAATGTGTTCACAAAGATAAGTCTGCCACATTCTGTTTATGATTTCAGCTAGAGTGGGGGGTTCTGCTTTTTTCCAGTTTGCTGCCACTGCACATTTAGCGGCGTTAAGAATATGGCCCACAAGCGCTGCTGTTTGCCAATGTCTGGGTCAATTCTATGTAGGAGTGTGTAGGAAGGACAGGGGGGTAGTTGTAGCGTGGTGACTCTGTGTACTAGATTATGGACTTTTTGCCAGAATCCCACCATCTTAGGGCATGACCACAATATGTGATGGAAAGAGCCCTCTTGCCCGCAGTTCCGCCAACATAAGTTAGAGGAATCAGGATAAATGGCTTTTAGACGAGTGCGGACCAAATACCATCTATAAAGTAATTTATAAGCGTTCTCCTTGGTCTTCACACATATAGAGCTCTTGGCGACACGCGCTCTAATCCTAGCCCATTCCACCACCTCTAACCCTTCTCCAAGGTCTTCCTCCCACTTAAGCTCATACCGATCTTTGTCGGGTTGACGAAATGCCACCAGGATGCTGTAAAATGTCGAGATTAAACCAGTAGTGAGGGATTTGCTTTCGCAGATGGATTCTAAAGGTTTAAGATAGTAAATGGTTTTAAGTGCTGGAATGGAATAATGTAAGTCTCTTAGTTGTAGGTATTGGTAAAAACGGTAATGTAGGATGTCGTGTCGACGTTGGAGGTCCGCAAACTCAGGAAAAATACCTAAGGCGGCTATGTCTGACAAGAACCTGAATCCACATGAAGACCGAAGCTGATAAAAGGATTGTTGTTGTCCAGGGGGGAAAGCTGGGTTATTCCATAATGGAAACATAACTTTGCGATGTGCTAACAGGTGAAATGTTCGGGTACAGTAGTCCCATATCTGGAGTGAAAAACGGGTAGTAGGTGGAAGTGAGGAGAGAGGCTGTCGGTGTTTCATCGATATCCATAAAAGGGTATAAGGAGAAAGAATATGCATAAGGTTAGCTTCTATGTCAACCCATAACCTCGTACCAAGAGGAGATTGGAACAGGACTAGTTCAGTTAGGTGTGCAGCGATATAATACTTAGACGGACACAGGAAATCTAACAGCAGTCTAATTAAACCTTCCTGTGCCTTCAGGTGCTAGACCCTCACACATCAAAAGGGTCTAATTAACATGAGATAAACATGGGTCCTTTCTACAGATAGTCGCAGAATACATATTCCCAAAGAAATGTACAAACCCCAAATAAGTCATTTCCCCACATCAAAGATACCCCCCCTGGTCTCAGTAATAAAGATATCTATTTTACCAACATACCCACAATATAAAAAATAAGTACATTTACAATTATATAAATAAGCGCCCTGCGCTATTTCCTTTAAGTAAATTTATACCATAAGTTATTTATAAGTGATCCAGTCACAAGTGGGATCCTCTAAGAGTGACTGTCAAAAGGAGGAGTTACAGGGTTGTTCCTTCTCATCCCAATATATCCCTTGGTCCCCTGCTGGGTTGACACCAAGGTGTCTTGATAGAGCCAATGGGGACATACTCAGGTTAATTAAAGGGCAAGACCAAGATGATTAAGTGATAATCCCAGTATTAATCCCTTACAAGCTTTTCCAGCAAGAACTAGCTCTCACCTGATCATGACTTCCTGTAGAAAAAGTAGAAGGGAATTAATACAGCTACAACCCCTTCGCCTGTATTCTGGAACTGGACCCCACACGATTTTTACCCATAATCCACCTAGCTTCAATTTAAGAGCAATGTATAACAGTATCATTGCAATATCAACAATATACATTACAATGATTAACACACAGTGAAAATGTCATCTATATGGGTATGGCCAAAATGTCCCATTATTTCCATGTAATGAGACACTGAACTTGCACTGTGGGGCTATTTAAATTACATGTTGTTATGTGGCTGGATCACTTCTATCTAGCTTGTTGTAGAAATGTATTTAAATTAGTAGTACAGTGCACCAATTTATATAATTGCAAATGTATTAATTTTTGACACTGTTATATTTCTGTATCAGAAATGTACTGATTTCTGATACAACAGGCAAATGCTGGAGAAAATTTGATTTGTAACTTCTGAGACAGTATGTCATGATTTGGTTTTGTAACTTTTATAGATGAAACCAAAATTAGGCTAATTAGAACTTTTTCATCTGTGAGTGACCAACACTTGAATACACAGCAAGTAGTCGTTAACTGTTATTCTGCCTTATTAAAGAGGAAACTTCTGAACAATGCAATCAGGAAGTTTTAGGAAATCACAGATTGGTAAAAAGTTAAAGTATAAAATTGCGTTAACTCTAAGTCTAGAGGATTTTATATCCTGAGATCTGATGTAATATTTCAGACAATGTGGTGCCACTAGCAGCTATGTAAAAAGGTGTTAACGCCTTGATTTATGTGCAGTCTCCGTGAAGCAGCCTGGATTGGGTAATGGGGCAGGAGGTTGGATTACCTCCTGCCAAGGTATATGTGGAAAACTATATTAAAAGAAAAATGTTTTAAAATGGAATGTATCATTCCATCTGTAACTCTTGAAAGATCACTAGTACCACAAATTGGCGTGTAACTGTCCTTATTAGGACACTTGAGCTAATTAAACATCACTGCTCCAAGATCCAAGATGCTTTGATGCCTACATACCTCCAGAAATTCTTGTAATTTATAGATTAGACCAAGCTAATCTGTTGTCCAGCTCTTCTGAGGTTGAAACCCAGCATCCAGTACCAACACTTTGTCCGCTATCCTGCAGCTCTGACCAGTGTGATAGCCCAGGGGGGGATCTATCCACAGCAACCCTGGTCTGAAAGCAAGAGGTCAGGTGTAACAGCTTAGGTGCCCAGCAAGGCGGTACCCTAGCAGCGTCAGTTACCTAGAAGGAAGCGGTCCTAGGTGACTGTGAAGGAGCCTAGTGGTGGCAGTAGCAAGACCCCCCTACTGCGGTTGAAGGGCACAATTTTGGATAAAGAAAGGGGATGGTGGCAAGGCAAGCCCAGTTGGTCCTCAGCAAGCAAGGACAGGGTGGCATAGGTGGTCCATCCTGTCACATGTTATATTCCTCATTTTGTGAGAAATGAGAGACAAGCTGGTTAAGGTGATATTAAACTCTTTTCATCAAATACCTCCCCCAGTTCTTTAGCCCTTGTTCCCCAGTGGTTCAGCTTACCCCAAGCAAACCTTTCTCCCCCAATCCAAAGTTTCTGCCATAAGCCACTGAACTGACCCACTGAGATCTCACTCGGGTCTGGTGTTAGGGTAGACAGCAGTGCACAGTTCCTGGATCTCACACCGGGGTCCCATGAGTGCTTGCATATCATTCCACCCAGCTGGAGTGCTGCCCTGTGGGATAAGATGAGGCAACAAAGATACTGGGCCACTCCTGTGCCCACATTTGTGTTATCAGAGTTGTTGTCCACCATCCTTTGGGTGACACGTCCACCATCAAATGCCCAACTGCAAATAGTCCATATTTAGACACCTATGGCAATCTAGTGGAGATCTTTAGTGTCTATCTTCTGGTATACCCTTCTGGTATCTGATAGGACCACTGCATGTCAAGTAGGTTCTTCGACACCTTAGAAACAACAGGTTGTTCTGCAAACAGAAAAATGCATTTTTGAGGCCCTCTGACTGGGTTGTTGGCCATAACTGGGGACCCTTGTCCAGTCCTCCATTTCTGGAGATCATGCTCCCCTTCCCCACATACCCAAGTAAAAATTACCCAGGAGCAGGAAAGGTTTTGGGCTTGTCATCCATTTCTATCTACCCAAGGCCCAATTTCCCCCTCCTACAAATGCCTAGAGAAAGGTGTAGGAAGGCTTTCAATGGTATTGACCTCTTCCATATTCACATTTTTTTTCAGACCTTTCCCTGCTGACTTGGAACCTCTGAGCTAAGCGCTTGAATCTCTTGCCCCAATTGTAACATTGCACAGGCTGTCCAATCCAGCACCTTCTTCCACTGAACCAAATTCACCATATGCAGGGCCTCTGGCCTCTCCCTGACAATTCACAAACACATCAAATATTCCCAACTTTTCCTGATTTTCAATTCCTTTTCAGCTGCTAGGAAGGAGGAAGGTGCTTCTTCAAAAAGAAAAAAGATGGAAGCATGTGCCCCTGTATTGACTATCAGGGACTCAACAGCATCACGGTCAAAAAACAATACCGTCTATCCCTAATATCTAAATTATTCAACAGAGTGAAATGAGCTATGTTGTTCACCAAATTGGATCTCCGCGGGTTGAATAATCTGATCAGGATCAGGGAAGGAGATGAGTGGAAAACAGTTTTTAATAGCCAGGATGGACACTATAAATACCTTGTCATGCCTTTTGATCTGAGCTATGCCCCGGCAGCATTGCAGAATTTTGTCAACAAAATCTTCTGAGATTTACTCTATCATAGCGTTGTAGTCTATCTAGATGATGTCTTCATCCTTCACAACTGACATTCAGTTCCACTGCATGTCAAGTAGGTTCTTCGACACCTTAGGAACAACAGGTTGTTCTGCAAACAGAAAAATGCATTTTTGAGGTAGAATCCATACCCTTCCTCGAGTATACCATCTTATGCACATGTATCCGGATAAAGGTCAAGCCATTCTCAATTGGCCCTAGCCTGCCACCTTAAAGGCAATACAACAGTTCCAATAGTTTGCCAACTAGTATCATAAATTTAACCGAGGCAATAAACCGCTTATCGGTTGACATATTTTACCTTTTACCATGGTTACCTCTACAAGAGTTATCTTAGCAACATAAAATATAGACACAGAGACTTATTTTGGCGAAATGAAAGATCAGAAATTTATTGAAAGATAAATATGCTGAAAAAAGAGGTGGAAAATATAAGCAGACCAATCAGCCCCCAGGCCACACATGTAAGTTGTAATCTCTGTCCAAAATTATTTGAACAAGTCTAGGAGTTAAATGCCAATCTTCTCCATTTGGCAGATTAGCTGAGGCCCGCCCCCGCTTAAGCAAAGCCCCATAACCCCAAAGGGTTATTCTGACTAATTGCCAAATGCCTTTAGGGGAGAGTGCCTACCAAGCCTCAATTGTGACCAAATTGGCTGCTGATTGGGCTGCTTACTGCCACAGCTAGGTTCCCAAAACTAGGCCACCAATTGACCTCTCATAGCCAAACAAGAGAACTAAAAATCTGCTCCACATAATAAGCCATACCAATCTCTGACAAGTGTACCCCATCTGATCTATAAAACTGTGTAAAATGAGCTTTGATTGACGGATAGCTGATAAACTCTCCCCCCCCCCCCCCCTACTTCCATGAAAATTTTTCTCACTGTCCTGTTAACCTTCCCACAGGTCTTTTCAATACGAGCCGGTCAATCCTCTCCCCTCCAATTAATTCTAGGGCTGATGGGCCTGATTCATTAAGGATCTTAACTTAAGAATCTTCTTATTCAAGTCTCCTGAACATAACAATGTTACAATGCAAGGGGTGCAAATTAGTATTCTGTTTTGCACATAAGTTTAATACTGTGTCACGGCACTAGGAGTTCTGCCCAGGATTCACCAGTTGATAATGCTTACCAGAGGGGCGGGGTTTCCACAGCGGTCCTCTGGACAGTAGGGTGAATAGTAGGAACGTATATAACAGCAGATGGAGAGAGAATGTCAATGGAATAGATGAGAGTCAGTGACTTGCAGCTATACTGGTAGAAGAGTCAGCGACTTGCAGCTGTACTGGTAGGAGAGTAGAGTGGACGTGAACAGGTGTAGGAAGGTAACGGGAGAGTCAGTGGTCTGCGGATAGCAAGTTGTACCACTGCTGTGAAGGGAAGACTTGTCCAGGTGCAGGTAGGTAGCGGGAGTTTCAGTGGTCTACGTATAGCAAGTTGTACCACTGCTGTGATGAGAAGACTTGTCCAGGTGCAGGTAGGTAGCGGGAGAGTCAGTGGTCTGCGTATAGCGAGTTGTACCACTGCTGTGAAGGGAAGACTTGTCCAGGTGCAGGTAGGTAGCGGGAGAGTCAGTGGTCTGCATATAGCAAGTTGTACCACTGCTGTGAAGGGAAGACTTGTCCAGGTGTAGGTAGCGGGAGAGTCAGTGGTCTGCGTATAGCAAGTTGTACCACTGCTGTGAAGAGGTGAGGACTTGTCCAGGTGCGGATAAGTGGAGGAGTGATAAGAGTCTATAACTGTATAAATACAATTGGAGAGCAGAGGAGCTAGTCCAAAAAAGATATGCAGCGTCACAGCTAATAGTCTATAGCGGATATGTATACCGCTGCTGAGTAGAGAGGCTTGTCCAAAGCGGATATGCAGGATAACAATTGATAGTCAATAACAAGTATGCATATCGCTGCTGAGTAGAGAAGCTTGTTCAAACAGATATGCAGCGTAACGGCTAATAGTCTATAGCGGGTATGGATACCGCTGCTGAGTAGAAAAGCTTGTCCAAAGCGGATATGCAGGATAACAGCTGATAGTCAATAACAAGTATGCATACCGCTGCTGAGTAGAGAAGCTTGTCCAACGAGGATATGCAGGCACAGCAGGAGAGCTGAGAGACTCTAGCGGGTATGGGAACCGCCGATGAGCAGAGCAGGTAATCCAGCAGACAGCTGAAGACACGAGCAGGACACAGGAGTCAGTAGCGGGTATGGGAACCGCCGATGAGCAGAGCAGGTAATCCAGCAGACAGCTGAAGACACGAGCAGGACACAGGAGTCAGTAGAGGGTATGGGAACCGCCGATGAGCAGAGCAGGTAATCCAACAGGAAACTGAAGATACGAGCAGGACACAGGAGACACCTTCAGAGACTCACAGGGAATGAGACTCAAGATCAGGCAACGATACCATGGCCACAGGTGCCTTAAATAGGGAGAGGTGATTGATCCACCAATTAGGTTAAAAGCAAAGTCATAAGAGTTCATGGATGCTGCGCATGCGCAGTCCATCAAGATGGCGGATGGCCGCGGCTCAAGACAGACGCCGGCAGGAAGGATAGAGAACCACGCACCAGCGCAGAGGCACTCACGGTCCGGTGAGTGACAGTACCCCCCCTTTTAAAGGTGGGCACAGAACACTTGGAGCCGTGTTTGCCCGGAAACTTGGAGTAAATTTTTTTTAGAAGAGCTGGAGCATTGAGATCATCTGCACGGATCCAAGAACGCTCCTCTGGACCAAAGCCCTTCCAATGCACTAGGAAGCAAAGAACTCCTCGCGAAATTCTGGCATCCAGAATATGAGTAATTTCAAACTCCTCCTCTTGATGAACTTGTACTGGCCGAGGTGCTGAAGGAGGAACAGAGAAACGGTTGATGATAAGAGGCTTGAGTAATGACACATGAAAGGCGTTGGAGATACGAAGGTTCTTAGGTAATAGTAGTTTGAAGCATACCGGATTTATCACCTGAGTGATTTTATATGGGCCAATGAAACAGGGAGCGAACTTCATGGATGGAACCTTCAGGCGAATATTTTTGGTAGAAAGCCATACACGGTCTCCAACTTTAAGTGGTGGAATAGCTTGCCTCTTTTTATCAGCAAAACACTTGTATCTGGCAGATGTTTTCTTCAGGGAGGATTTAACCTGAGACCAGATAGTTTTGAAAGTCTGACATAAACTCTCCACTGCAGGAACTTGGGTGGGAGGGAGGGCAGGAAATTCTGGGAGAGACGGATGGTGACCGTATACCACAAAGAATGGAGTTTTTGAAGATGACTCGTGATACATATTGTTATGGGTGAATTCAGTCCATGGAAGCAAATCTACTCAATTGTCTTGGTTGGCTGAGGAGAACATCCTTATGAAAGTCTCAAGATCTTGGTTGACTCTCTCGGTCTGTCCATTTGATAGAGGATGGTAGGAGGATGATAGTGACAATCGGATACCCAAGGTTTTGCAAAGGGCTCGCCAGAATCTGGAGACGAACTGCACTCCTCTATCCGAAACAATCTCAGATGGACATCCATGAATCCGAAAGATCTCCTTGATAAAATGGTCAGCCAGAGTAGATGAGGAAGGCAATCCGGTCAAAGGAACAAAATGTGCCATTTTCGAAAATCTATCCACCACTACCCAGATGGTATTGCAACTTTTGCTAGGAGGAAGATCGGTGACAAAGTCCATACTAATATGGGTCCATGGTTTGGAAGGAATGGGTAGTGTTTGAAGTAATCCGGCCGGTGTTCTGCGGGGGGTTTTAAACTGGGAACAAACCTCACACGCGGCCACAAATTCTTTGACATCTCTCCTCATAGAGGGCCACCAGTAGCTCCGAGAAAGGATTTCTAATGTCTTACGTTCTCCCGAATGTCCAGAAAAACGGGAAGAATGATACCACGATAATATTTTTTTACGTAGAGATGGAGGCACGAGGGTTCTCCCAAATGGTAGCACCTTGGTGGAAGAAGTGGCCAGAGTCACACATTTGGGATCCAATATGGGGTGATTAGGACTATCCTCAGTGTCAGAGGACGCCAGAAACGCCCGAGATAAGGCGTCTGCTTTTCTATTCTTGGAAGCTGGTTTGAAGGTTATGATAAGTTCAAAACGAGAAAAGAAAAGTGACCATCTTGCTTGACGAGGATTCAAACACTGAGCTGACTGCAGATATAACAGGTTTTTGTGGTCAGTAAAAATAGATACAGGATGACGAGCCCCCTCCAGCAGATATCTCCACTCCTCTAATGCTGCTTTTATGGCCAACAACTCCTTGTCCCCGATGGTATAGTTTCTCTCCGCAGATAGAAGACCTCGAGAGTAGAAGGCACAAGGATGGAATTTTTGTTGCTCCGATCTTTGAGATAGAATGGCCCCTAGACCAACATTAGAGGCGTCTACTTCCAGAAAGAAAGGAAGGGTCACGTCAGGCTGTCGAAGAACAGGAGCGGTAGAGAACGCCTTCTTGAGGAAGTGAAAGGCTTGAAGGGCCTCGGAGGACCATTGTTTAGTATTAGTGCCCTTACGGGTCAGAGCCACTATTGGAGAAGCAATGGAGGAAAAACCTTGAATGAAGCGTCTGTAGTAGTTTGCAAACCCTAAAAAGCATTGGATTGCTCTGAGGGTAGTTGGCTGGGGCCAACGTAGTACAGTGTTCACTTTCTCCGGATCCATCTTTAGACCTACTCCGGACACAATATATCCCAAGAATGGAATCTTGGATAACTCAAAGGAACATTTCTCTAACTTGCAGAATAATGAGTTTCTCCGGAGTCTGGAAAGGACCTCTGCCACATGTTGATGATGAGTGGGCAGATCCTGAGAGAAAATTAATATGTCGTCCAGGTAGACGATGACACAAACATACAACAAGTCCCGGAAGATCTCATTCACGAATCCCTGGAAGACAGCTGGGGCATTACACAACCCGAAGGGCATAACTAGATATTCATAGTGTCCATCCCTGGTGTTAAAAGCTGTCTTCCATTCGTCTCCGGACTTGATGCGGATTAAGTTATAAGCGCCTCGGAGATCAAGTTTGGTGAATATGCGGGCTCCCTTAATGCGGTCAAAGAGCTCGGTAATTAGCGGAATAGGGTACCGATTTTTAATGGTAATGGCATTAAGTCCACGATAATCTATACAGTGTCGTAATGACCCATCTTTCTTCTTAACAAAAAAAAACCCCGCTCCAGCGGGAGAAGTGGAAGGTCGAATAAAACCACGATGGAGATTCTCCTTGATATAATCAGATGTTGCTTGGGTCTCTGGTAGCGAGAGAGGATACACACGACCCCTAGGAGGGTTCTTGCCAGGTTGTAAATCAATCGGACAATCCCACGCCCGATGGGGCGGAAGGCGTTCAGACTGGATTTTATCGAACACATCCGTGAAGGAAGCATACTGTGGAGGAAGACCCAGCGGACAGGGTGTAATAGAAGCTTGATTTATTTTGAGTGGAACAACTTGAGACAGACATCTATGACGACAATCCGGACCCCAGGAAGTGACTTGAGGAGTGTTCCAGTCAATCTGAGGAGAATGAAGTTGAAGCCATGGAAGGCCAAGTACAATGGGACTGGTGGTAACAGGAAGGACCAGCAAAGAAATTTTCTCCTGGTGTAAGGCTTCGATTTGAAGGGACAATGGAGTCATACATTGAGTGATGAGTCCATTAATGATGCGAGAACCATCGATAGCGGTGACAGCGATAGCTGCTTTTAAAGGAATCAATGGTAGGGATTCACTAGAGAACTAGAGATAAAGTTTCCAGCAGCTCCAGAGTCTAGAAGCGCTTGAGACATAAATGACTTGTTAGCAAAGGAAACGGTAACATCAAAAGTACAGATTTTAGAATCCATAGAACATGGAGAGGACTCCAGGGACCCTAACCTTACCTCTCCAGAACTGGTTAGGGCCTGGCATTTCCCGACCTTCTAGGGCATGAGTTCAGCATGTGAGTAGAGTCAGCGCAATAGATGCAGAGTCTATTTTTCACTCGTCGCTCCCTCCATATGTTAGTTTAGAACGTCCTACCTCCATGGGTTCTACTGGAGGTGGAAGATGACGAGCTTGAGATGCTGAGCGAACAGGCGCTTTGGAAGAAGTTACTCTTTCGGAATCTCTCTCACGAAACCTCATGTCTACACGGTGGCATAGAGAAATCAAGTCGTCCAAGGAAGAGGGTAACTCTTGTGAGGTCAGTGCGTCTTTGATCTTGTCGGCAAGACCCTGCCAGAAGGCAGCTATCAGCGCCTCAGTGTTCAATTGAAGCTCGGAGGCAAGAATCCGAAATTGGATGACGTACTGGGCTACTGACCGGGATCCTTGGCGTAGTCGGAGAATACTGGAAGCCGCAGAGATAACACGACCAGGTTCGTCAAAAATTCTTCGGAACGTAGAAATAAACATGGCACTATCTTCCAATAAAGGGTCATTTCTTTCCCACAGAGGGGAGGCCCATGCGAGAGCCTGTCCGGAAAACAAAGAGATGAGATAGGCCACTTTAGAACAATGAGTAGAAAAGTTGTGAGGTTGAAGTTCGAAATGAATGGAACATTGGTTAAGAAAACCCCTACAGGTTTTCGGGTCTCCATCATACTAAGAGGGAGTAGGCAGGTGTAGCGTGGAAACGGTAGACACCTGGGATGGCACTGGGGAAGAAGAAGAAGGTACTGGAGGATCAACAGTAGCTGCTACATTTTGCGCAGGGATTCCTCGGGAGGCTAGGGCCTGACAACATTGGAATAATTGTTGCTGTCGAACATCTTCTTGTTCAATCCGAGTAACCAGGTACTGTAGCATCTCTTTAGCTGTTGGTTCCGATCCTGGGTCTGTCATGGCCTGATCTTACTGTCACGGGCACTAGGAGTTCTGCCCAGGATTCACCAGTTGATAATGCTTACCAGAGGGGCGGGGTTTCCACAGCGGTCCTCTGGGCAGTAGGGTGAATAGTAGGAACGTATATAACAGCAGATGGAGAGAGAATGCCAATGGAATAGATGAGAGTCAGTGACTTGCAGCTATACTGGTAGGAGAGTCAGCGACTTGCAGCTGTACTGGTAGGAGAGTAGAGTGGACGTAAACAGGTGAAGGAAGGTAACGGGAGAGTCAGTGGTCTGCGGTTAGCAAGTTGTACCACTGCTGTGAAGGGAAGACTTGTCCAGGTGCAGGTAGGTAGCGGGAGAGTCAGTGGTCTGCGTATAGCAAGTTGTACCACTGCTGTGATGAGAAGACTTGTCCAGGTGCAGGTAGGTAGCGGGAGAGTCAGTGGTCTGCGTATAGCAAGTTGTACCACTGCTGTGAAGGGAAGACTTGTCCAGGTGCAGGTAGGTAGCGGGAGAGTCAGTGGTCTGCGTATAGCAAGTTGTACCACTGCTGTGAAGAGGTGAGGACTTGTCCAGGTGCGGATAAGTGGAGGAGTGATAAGAGTCTATAACTGTATAAATACAATTGGAGAGCAGAGGAGCTAGTCCCAAACAGATATGCAGCGTCACAGCTAATAGTCTATAGCGGATATGTATACCGCTGCTGAGTAGAGAGGCTTGTCCAAAGCGGATATGCAGGATAACAACTGATAGTCAATAACAAGTATGCATATCGCTGCTGAGTAGAGAAGCTTGTTCAACGAGGATATGCAGGCACAGCAGGAGAGCTGAGAGACTGTAGCGGGTATGGGAACCGCAGGAGAGCAGAGCAGGTAATCCAGCAGACAGCTGAAGACACGAGCAGGACACCGGAGTCAGTAGTGGGTATGGGAACCGCCGATGAGCAGAGCAGGTAATCCAGCAGACAGCTGAAGACAAGAGCAGGACACAGGAGTCAGTAGCGGGTATGGGAACCGCGGATGAGCAGAGCAGGTAATCCAGCAGGAAACTGAAGATATGAGCAGGACACAGGAGACACCTTCAGAGACTCACAGGGAATGAGACTCAAGATCAGACAACGATACCATGGCCACAGGTGCCTTAAATAGGGAGAGGTGATTGATCCACCAATTAGGTTAAAAGCAAAGTCATAAGAGTTCATGGATGCTGCGCATGCGCAGTCCATCAAGATGGCGGATGGCCGTGGCTCAGGACAGGCACCGGCAGGAAGGATAGAGAACCACGCACCAGCGCAGAGGCACTCACGGTCCGGTGAGTGACATACTGATTGTTTTTTCATGTAGCACACAAATATCAACTTTAAATTTCAGTGTACAAATAAGCTATCAAGTATTTGTGTGCTACATGAAAACACAGCCAGTATTTAACTTATGTGCAAAATAGAATACTAATTTGCACCCCTTGCATTGTAACATGGCTTTGTCCAGGAGACTTAAATAAGAAGTTTCTTAAGTTAAGATCCTTAATGAATCAGGCCCGATGTCTTACCACACAAGGTGAACTGATGGCCAGTCCGGCCCTGTATATATATATATATATATATATAAATCACCACATGGGGGTGACACTCCTTGGACTTCCGAAGAATCTATACACAAAGTTGTTCTTATTCCAACTTTCAATCATGTTTAATGATTTTCCTCAGAATAGAAACATTTACCTTAAACAGGCAGCTACACCACGTGCACATCACCCAGCAACTCCCCCTGGAAGTGGGCTGATAATATCAGAATGCACCACAGTCTCTGGTCTGCATCACATCCGACTTCACAATACCCCACCACCAGGCCTATTTGCAAACTATAAAAGCAATGCAAACACCCTCCACCAATAACAAAACCACAACCATGAGATAGAACTGCAAAAGCTGTCATAAACACAATCAAAATAACAAACTATATGCTGCAATTGACACTAGGATCCGCACAATGCCTATTTCACATGCTTAAAGTCCAACAAAACAGTTGTATCCATAAGTCTAAGGCAACAGTATATAGTGCCCTGCAAACCAGGGAGTCCATACACAGAAGCCATCACTGAGGATATCAAAATCCTACAACTAGATCCATATAGACCAGTGTTGGCTAACTTGTGACACTCCAGGTGTTGTGAAACTACACGTCCCAGCATACCCTTCCAGCAATAAGCTCCTATATATATATATAGGCAAAGCATGCTGGGACTTGTAGTTTCACAACACCTGGAGTGTCACAGGTTAGCCAACACTGATATAGACACATACAAGTACAAAAATGCCACAAATAATTTGCATTGCCATATCTACCAAGCTATAGAGCTAAAGCAGAAAAAATCTTCTCAGTTAACATGAATCTAAACCACTCAATAACTGTCCAAAAACCACTCATGAACAGCACCTCCTAGTGGGAAAAAAATAATGGAAAAAAGTTAAATAAAAAAAATTATATACGTCACCGATCCAAATAGATATCAAGTAGGATACCAAGTAAATAAAAACTATTAAAACATTCGAGATCAAAAAATGTTACTCCAAAGCCCCAAAATGGATATCAGATTCACACATAGATGACCTCTATGACAAAAATTCAAATAAAGCAAGAAAGTCCTAAATTCTCATTGAGGCCCAAGGAAGCCACAGGGGTATATTTACTAAACTGCGGGTTGAAAAAGTGGAGATGTTGCCTCTAGCAACCAATCAGATTATAGCTGTCATTTTGCAGAATGCACTAAATAAATGATAACTAGAATCTGATTGGTTGCTATAGGCAACATCTCCACTTTTTCAAACCCGCAGTTTAGTAAATCTAGCCCACGGTGTTAAGATGATGTATCCATCTGGTTTCAAGTTGAAGCAGCCTTCTCTCTCTATCGCCCCCTCTCAATTTAGGACCATGATCAATCAGTTTATATTTGAATGTGGCCAAAGGGTGTCTTTAAAGTGACAAGCTACTGGTTGTTCAGCTTCTTTGCCACTCAGTGTCAACCTAATAGAGGATTGATGCTGTTCCATCCGCTCTATAAACATACAAATAGTTTTTCCGACATATGGCAAGCCACAAGTAATGATGTAAATAACATATCTACTCGTACAAGTTAGCACATGTTTGAGTGAAACTCCACTGCCAGAATGAGGGTGTACAAAGTTAGGTCCTCCATCTAGATATCTGCATGTGATACATCCAGTACACCTATAACATATATATATATATATATATATATATATATATATATATATATAGATAGATATATATATAATTTGTACACTACTCATGTTAGTGGGTAAAATATATACTGTACATAGTATAGTAAGTTACTATATATACACTGTGACAGGATGGATCTCCTATGCCACTCTGTCGGCTGGTCTTGCCATCATTGCTTTTCTTTATCTGAATTTCGCCCCTCTAGACACAGTAGAAAGGGCTCCGCTGCCACCACCAGGCTCCTTCACCAGCACCTGGAACTGCTTCCTTCTGGTTAACTCTCGCTGCTAGAGCACCCCATTGCTGGGCACCTGGGCTGGTACACCTGACCTCTTCCTTCAGATCAGGGTTGCTGTGGATGGTTCCACCTGGCCTCTGACAATAGTCAGAGGTGCAGGGTAGCGGGCAGAGCCTTGGTACTGGATGCTGGGTCCCAACCTCAGAACAGCCGGATAATTAATTATATTGGTCTAGTCTTTAGGTCACAGGAATTTCAGCAGGTAAGTAGGCATCAAAGCAAGATCTTAAGGCAGTGATGTTTCATTAGCTGAAGCAAGCAACCCAGCCTCCAGATCTTAGCTGTCACCTCAAAGTCTGAGATATTACATTCAATGTTTCCCATAAGGATGTAATATATTAACACAATTTATTTAACAAAATTCACATCAATTTGTGATTTTCTAAATTCCTTGCTGGTTGCATTATTCATTTAGTTTGTCTATCTTTTAAAAGGAGACAGGCTAAAGAAGGTAATGACCCCCTCCTGTGCATTCAGGCTAAAATAGGTCTTGGTCATTCACAAATGAAAAGATCTAATTTGCATGAGATTAACATGGAATCGCCTGACTTCAGAAGTTACCCAAATTTTTTTTTACAACATGGTATATCACTACATTTCCAATACAAAAATATAACACAATATCAAAAATCAGTACATCTGCAATGATATACAGCGGCGCACTGTGCCGCCAAATGAAATAAATCTCTGCAATAAGTTATTTCTCATATACTGTGTGTAATAGTGAGTAGGAATATAAGTCTGCAATATATGTAATGTACATAGTATTTCTATATACATAAAATCCTCCTGCACCTGCCCCTGTTCTAGCATCAAGTGGTTAAGAGCCTGCATTACCGGTGCCACGCTCTGCTCTCACCAGAAAGGAATTCATGTCCCCCAGGGCTTGTTCTGCAGCAGGAAATGGCCAGAATTATAGGAGAGATTATTGAGGAACAAGTTTCTCTGATGTGACAGTAAAACACCTGTAAGAGGCATGACCGGGAAGCTGGCACTACTGGCTGCCACCAAGGTGCTGGCATGAAACAATCTCAGCCTTTCCAGTTACCCACTTATCCAGCAATTTATATTTAAAAGCAAGAGACAGGAATTAGAAGTGACCGAGTCACCGGCCGTGCAGGGGTCGAGGATCATTCATGATCCAGGCTGGCACCATCGCTAAGACGAGGTTGCTTTGGATGCCAGGGGGGATGAAGGATGCAGCTCTAAACCTGCTTTCCCATTGTCTCTTATACTCATGTATGATCAACAAACATAGGAAGATGGTGGTAAATGTATAAAAATTGCACCAACTAATCTGCCCATTAAATACTCCCATCAGGATCCGTCCCTCCAGGTGTGTCCCTCATTTCTCATGTGTCCTCTGAGTACATACTCTAAGCCCTCTATTCACAGCCTGGACTACTTTTCTCTAATACAGGCCCACAAGCCTGGGGTCCTCATGTGAATACAAGTCCTGTGCTGTTCAGAGTAGGATGTTTACTCCGTAGGGGGGAATACACCATCCTAGAGACTATACACCCTGTGCAGAAAGGTGACCCCTCTTTTCCCAATGCCCCTGGGCTGTGGTGGTTGGAGTAATGAAAAAAAGAACTATTATTATTATTAATTTTTATTTATAGGGTGCCACAAAGTGACGCCAGCACCGTACAGGAACAAATGGCACAGTACAATTAACAATAAACACTATAACTTAGGAAGCTCAAAGCCCAGCTAAAGAGAAAGGCTGAGGTATATTCAGCACATGCTGGAAACCTGTGCCCAAGAGGGTTGGCGTGGCTGACAGGTAAGAGCCACTGAAAGGCGCAGAGAAAAGTGAGAGAGGAGGCAGAGGGCAGAAGGCCCAAAAAGGAGGTGGGCTAAGTAGCTGGAGAGAAAAGTTAAAAGTGGTGGAAACAGGAGGAGAGGGCACTGCTCAAAGGAGCTTACAATCTAAAGGGAGGGGCAGACATACTGAAGATATAAGGGTGATAAAGGGACAGAGTCACATGGAACAAGAGAGGAAGGGGGAAGAAGGGAATGAGAGGGAGAGGTAGCCGACAAGTTGGATAGTTAAGCGAATGATTGAACGGCTTTTAGAAAAGGTGGGTTTTTAATGCCTATTTGAAACAGAATGGGGGATAATCTGATGAAGTGAGGGAGATTGTTCCAATAAAGGGGGCAGCTCGTGAGAAGTCTTGAATGCATGCGTGGGAAGAGGTAATCAGAGGGGAAGAGAGGCGACGATCATTGGTCGATCGCAATGAGCGCTTTGGAGTGGGAATAGAGATGAGGTTGGAGATGTATGGAGCAGTGGACTTGGTGAGGGCCTTGTATGTGAGGGTAAGGAGCTTGAAGAGGATTCTGTAGGGGAAGGCAAGCCAGTGGAAGGCTTGGTAGAGGGGGGAGACAGAAGAGGAGCGGCGAGAAAGGAAGATAAGTCTAGCAGCTGGCTTGTGTAGAGATCGAAGAGGAGCAAGATGAGAATAGGGGAGGCCGATGAGGAGCAGGTTACAGTAGTCCAAGCGGGAGATGATCAGAGGGTGGATGAGCGATTTGGTGGCATCCTGGCAGAGGAAGGGCCGAATGCGAGCAATTTTTCGTAACTGGAAGTGGCAGGAGTTGGCAAAAGAATCAATGTGTGGGGCAGAGGAGTGAGAGAAGTCGAGGATGACACCCAGGCAGCGAAGCTGGGGAACAGGATAGATAGATGAATTGTCAACAGTGATGGAGAGGTCAGAGGGGGAGGAGGTTCAAGGCGGAGGAAAGACAATGAGTTCAGTTTTAGCAATGTTATGTTTAAGAAATCTAGAGGCCATCCAGGAGGAGAGGCAGGCGGACACCCTAGAGAGGAGGGAGGGAGAGAGATCAGGAGATGAGAGGTAAAGTTGAGTGTTGTCGGCATAAAGGTGGTACTTGAGGCCGAAGGAGCTGATGAGTTCACCCAGTGGAGGTGCATAGCATAAAGAGTAAGGGTCCGAGAACAAAGCTCTGTGGGACCCCAACTGAAGGTTGGAAGAGGGGGAGAGAGAACCAGAGGTGGAGACAGAGAAGGAATGATCGGCAAGGTAAGAGGTGAACCAGGAAAGGACGGTGCTGGAGAGGCCAATGTTGTGAAGCAGGAGTGGTCCACGGTGTCGAAGGCCCTTAGAGGTCCAAGAGGATGAGAAGGGAGAAATGGCTTTAGCCGACAAAAGATCATTGGTGACTTTAGCCAGGGCAGTTACAGTGATCCACCCAGTGCTCCCAGTATAATAAATGAGGGTCCAAAATAGTAAAATATAAATAAATACATAAACACACAAAGCTAAATGTATGAAGCTGCGGGTTTGAAAAGTGTTACCAGTCGTGGTGGCTCTGGCACCGCCGCGACTCGCTCTGGCCCCATCAACACGTCCTGACCGTTGTCATGGCGACAGGGGCACCACTTCCGGTTCGCCCCCCAACCGTTATTATGGTGCCGGTCAGGACGCTTCTCCTTTGCCGCTGCGACCCAGCTGGGGAATATGATTAAATAGTTACCTACTGTTGATTGGTCGTCCTGGGTATATTAGGCCTTACCTCCCTGCCGGTTATAGTTCCATCTCTGTGCATACTTACATGCTCCCTTCTCTGTTTCCCCTCTCTGCTTGTTGGATTGATCTTGCCGTGTATAATCTTGGACCGTATTCTGGACTCTGCTACCTTGCCTGTGACCCCGACCTCTGCCTGTTACCTGGACTCTGCTTTATTGCCTGTGCCCTCGATGCTATTCTACCACCTGGCCCTCGTCTGCACTACGGTAGTGCTATAAACTTGTACTACTTTGAGCTTAAGACCTGGGGGCATACGAGTACCTGTGAGCACGTTCAGCTCTACGGGAAGGCTGCTGCTATAGGCGAAGACCTCTGTGACCTGTTCTACAAGTTTATGACACTTGCCGTCAGCCCTAACATTATAACCGGCCTAAAAAGAAATACTGGTGGAACCTAGGATGGAGCCTAGTCCAGCCCAAGACCTTGCAGGGCAAATCCAGACTATTTTGCAGGTAGTCCAAGACCTCTCACTCAGACTGGCCACCCAAGAGGAAGCCGCCAAGGCCTCTCAAGCAACCCTGTCACCTGCCATTGAATCTACCGGATCGGTTCTCCGGGGACAGAATCTAATTCCGGAACTTTAAAGAAAGCTATAAGCTTTATTTTCACCTCAGACCCCGCTCCTCATGCTCGGAGCAGCAGAGGGTGGGCATAATCATCTCCCTGCTCCATGGGGATCCACAGTCCTGGGCCTTTAACCTGGCCCCACTCAGCCCTGCACTGCAGTTCGTGGATGCTTTTTTCAATGACTCAAGACTCATCTGAACCCATGCAGCTAGAAGCCTATCGCCTTTCTCCAGAAGAAAGATCTAGGTGGCGTTCCTTGGGGTTCTGCCTGTATTGTGGAAACAAGGGTCACCTTCTGCGTACCTGCCCTAACAAGACGGGAAAAGATCTGGCCTAGGTGTAAGTGAAGAGGTGCGCCTAGGTCTCCAAATGGTCTCTTCTAAGAATTTGGTCCTGATTCCTGCCCGGGTTGCCTATGGAAATAATTCCCATAGTTTCAGTGTTAGCCTTTCTGGATCCAGAACCCCACCGTTGCAACTCCTTGTGGGAGCCCTTCACTCCGAAGTTCTTTCATTTTTTCTTATTCCTTGTTCCTCTGTGCCTTTGATCCTAGGACATCCCTGGCTCTAACATCACAACCCTCATATTGATTGGAGTAAGGGGGAGATCTTACATTGGGGTACAGCCTGCTCTTCTACCTGCCTGACTCTTCCTCTCAGCCTTGTTCCGAAAAGCTTCTTTCGCCCTACAGGAAGTTCCAGAATGTGTTCTCATTGTCACGGGCACTAGGAGTCTTTACCCAGGGATCACCAGGTGATAGGCTTACCAGAGCAGTATAGATGGTAATATGGTACTCTGGTAGCAGGGTGATCACGGAACAGGAGATAGCAGATGATAGAGATGCTCAGGAAAGTCTATGACTAGCAGCACTGGTAATATGGATGTAGTAATACACGAGGAACTGTATGGACAAAGGACACGTGAGGGTAGTCAGTGGTCTGCGGTAGCAAGTTGTACCACTGCTATAGTGAGGAGGAATGTCCAACAGAAACGAGGAGGTGATGAGAGTCAGCGGTCTGCGGATAGCAAGTTGTACCGCTGTCTGGGTGAAGGAATGGAATCCAAGTGGAGGTATCCGGGGAGTCAGTGGTCTGCGTTAGCAAGTTGTACCACTGCTATGTGAGAGGATACTGGAACAGGTGACACGGGAAACAGGGATCAGTGGTCTGCCTCTAGCAAGTTGTACCACTGAATATATATGTGAGGAGGAGCACGGGGAGAGACTGCAATACAGAGGATACACGGGCACCTTGAACTTGAACCACAATAACTTGCACAATATAATAATGACTGAACAGCACTGCAATAATAGAAAGTCACTGAAACAATCCGGGCAAAAGATAACACAGTCAATGATGGCAATAGTCTCAGCGGATAGTAAACTCCAGAGGAGAACAAACTCAGTCCAGCAAGATATGCAATACACCAGCACAGTCAATGAGAAGTATGCATACCGTGGTTCAGGAGCAGGCTGTCAGACAGGAGTGCAGAGATACCTGAACGGCTGGAGGCCGGCAGGATGCGAAGTCCCTGGAGGGTGAAGCGGTAATCAAGTAGGTGCAGCACACAGGTAGGTAGACCAGCAGGGGAACAAATACTCAGGAAGCAGTAGTATGTAGAACTGGACTCCTGGAGGACCCTGAAGAGTAGCGATGGTCTAGATGAGATGAAAGCAGTGAGGCGCAGATCCGATGCAGACTGGCGAGTAGAGACCAGCAGGAACACTGAGAAGCACGGAGAGCGGATCAGCTGTTGTAGACACAAGTAGAACTGAGGAGTAGCAGTCAGCAGGACTCTGCAGGTACACGGAGGTAGCGGATAGCAACCAGCAGGTGCAGCCACGATGAAACACGGGAGAGCAGAGCTGAGCTGGAACTGTTGAGCACGGAGAGCAGCGGATAGGAATCAATTGTAGCAGTCTCGAGGAAACACGGGAGAGATGAGATGAGCTGAAGACTGAAGCGCACGGAGGCAGCAGATAGGAATCAGCCAAACAGTCACGATGAAACACAGGAGAGTTGAAGTAGATTGAAGACTGTAGTGCACAGAGGCAGCGGATAGGAATCAGCTAACAGTCACGATGAAACACGGCAGAGTTGAAGTGGTTTGAAGACTGTAGTGCACGGAAGCAGCGGATAGGAATCAGCTAACGGTCACGATGATACACAGCAGAGTTGAAGTGGTTTGAAGACTGTAGTGCACGGAGGCAGCGGATAGGATTCAGCTAACAGTCACGATGAAACACAGCAGAGTTGAAGTGGTTGGAAGACTGTAGTGCACGGAGGCAGCGGATAGGAATCAGCTAACAGTTACGATGAAACACAGGAGGGTTGAAGTGGTCTGGAAACCACAGGAGTAGAAGTGGTCTGGAAACCACAGGAATCAGCAGCGCTGAATACACGAGGAAACACAGGAACACCTTCAGAGGCTCATGGGGAATGAGACTCCAAGATCAGGCAACGTGGTATTGACCACAGGTGCTTAATATAGGGAGTGTTGCCTGATCTGCCAATTAAGTTAAAGGAACAGGTACTGAAGGGTTTGAAAGGGCTGCGCATGCGCAGACCCTCAGGATGGTGGACGACCACGGTTCCTAAACATACGGGAAGAAGCACTCACAGTCCGGTGAGTGACACTCATGTGTTCTCCAAGAAGGACTCTTTTCCCCTTCATCGGACTATGATTGCTCTATTGAACTTATTCCTAGTTCCAAGTTCCCCAAGGGGAGATTGTATGCCTTATCCATTCCTGAGACCAAAGCTATGAAGAAATACGTAGATGAAAACCTTCGGAAGGGATTCATCAGGCCTTCTAAATCACTGGTGGGGGCCGGCTTCTTTTTTGTGTCTAAAAAGGATGGAAGTCTTAGTCCATGCATAGATTTTCAAGGCCTTAATAAAATAACGGTAAAAAACACTTACCCTTTACCTCTCATCTATGTTCTTTTTGATCAGCTTAAGCACGCCGCCGTTTACTCCAAGATTGATCTGTGAGGAGCATATAACCTGGTTCGGATCAAACAGGGGGACGAGTGGAAGACGGCCTTCGACACCCACTCAGGTCATTACGAGTATCTGGTCATGCCCTTCAGCCTATGTAATGCCCCTGCTGTGTTCCAAGATTTTATCAATGATGTGCTGCGAGATTTTCTGGGCAAGTTCGTTGTGGTCTACCTCGATGATATTCTAATCTACTCCAAATCTCTGTAACTTCACCGATTACACATCAGGGAGGTACTTCTCAAATTCCGTCAGCAAAATCTCTTTGCTAAATTCGAGAAATGCAAGTTTGATGTTACCCAAGTCACATTTCTGGGATATGTCATCTCCCCTAATGGCTTCTCGATGGACCCCAGTAAAGTCCAAGCAAACCTTGACTGGGTACAGCCTACCAATCTGAAAGCTATTCAGAGATTCTTAGGGGTCGCCAACTACTACAGGCAATTCATCCGTTTCTTCTCTGTGTTGGTGGTTCCCATTACAGCTCTTACTCGCAAAGGGGCAACACCATTAAGTGGTCTCCCTCAGCTTTGGATTCCTTCAGGGCACTCAAGAATGCATTTATCTCTGCACCGGTCCTTCAACATCCAAATCCAGAACTGCCATTCATAGTCGAAGTTGACACCTCTGATGTTGGAGCTGGCGCTATCCTTTCGCAAAAGGATCCCAACGACCACAAATTGCACCCCTGTGCATTTCTCTCTCGAAAATTTTCTTCCGCCGAAACCCACTACGATGTCGGTAATCGGGAATTATTGGCAGTAAAGTGGGCATTTGAAGAATGCCGCCACTGGCTTGAGGGAGCAGCTCATGTGATTACTGTATATACTGACCACAAGAATCTCCAATTCATCCAATCCGCTAAGATCATAAATTCCAGACAAGCCCGGTGGGTCCTGTTTTTCTCCCTTTTCAAGTTCATTATCACGTTCCGACCTGGATCCAAAAACACCAAGGCTGATGCCTTGTCTCGCAGCTTTATCTTCACGCATCCACCTCTCGCTGAACCATCTTCTATCATCCCTGCCTCCGACATTTTTCTAGGTCTGACCAAGGATTTAGGCACGATCCTTGAGGACTTCCAGCATTTGACACCACCAGCGACTCCCACAGGTAGATTATTTGTACCGGATCATCTGAGGAAGACTGTCCTCACTGAATGTCACGACAACAAGAACTCGGGTCATCCTGGAGTATCAAAGACCATTGAACAGCTATCCCGTTCGGTGTGGCCTTCTTTACCTGCTGATACCAGAGAATTCGTACTTTCCTGTGAAAGTTGTGCTAGGAATAAGTCCTCTCGCAGTCTTCCTACTTGTCCTCTCATGCCGCTGTCCATTCCAGCTAAACCATGGACACATATATCTATGGACTGTATTGTGGAATTATCTCGCTCATCTGACTTTAACACCATCTGGGTAATCGTTCACCGGTTTAGTAAGACTGCCCACTTTATTCCACTTACAGGGTATCCATGTGCCAGAGTTCTGGCGTCCTTAATCATCCAACACGTCTTCAGCCTCCATGAACTCCCCATCAATATTGTCTCGGACCGTGGCTCCCAATTTCTCGCCTCGTTCTGGAAAGCCTTTCGTACCCGGGTGAGAATCAAACTCTGTTTTTCTTCAGGATACCACCCGCAGTTCAACGGACAAACCGAGAGGGTTAACCAATCCCTCGAGCAATTTCTTCGTTTCAATGTATCCAAATGCCATAACGACTGGTTCTCTCTGCTTCCATGGGCGAAGTTCGCTTACAGCAACGCATACCACTCTTCTACACAGGTGTCTCCATTCTTTTGTAACCTGGGGTTCCATCCACGGTCATACTCCTTCCCTATTCTGGAGTCCTCCAATATCTCGGATTCTCATCACTCTGCTGCCCGTCTCTCACGGATTCGGAAAAAAGTCCATATAGTCCTCAAACAGGCCTCTTTCAAGTCTAAACTTTTTGCAGACCTGCATCGCAAACCATGTTCTTTCAAAGTGGGTGATTAAGGCTGGCTGTCGACACGCAACCTCAGACTTAAGCAGCCCTGCAAAAAGTTAGGTCCCAGATTCATTGGACCCTTTGTTATTGCTAAGCAGATTAACCCAGTGGCTTTTAGACTGAATCTTCCTTCTTCTCTCAGGATTCCCAGTACTTTTCACTGTTCGTTAGTCAAACCCGTTACTTGGTCTCAAAAATTTAGGCTGCATCAAGCCCGCAAGCCTCATTCTGTTACAGTCAAGGGACACCAGGAATTCATAATCAAAAAAAATCTCGACTCCAAAATGGTCCAAGGACAAATTCACTTTCTGGTCCATTGGAAGGGCTATGGCCCAGAGAAACATTCTTGGGTGCCACAAAGACATCTACATGCTGATGAATTGCTCAAGGATTTTTTCAAACGGTGCCCTGGGAAAAAAATGCAAAAGTCACATATGTATGGCCCAAATATATGGGACTCTCATTGTTTAGAGTAGGACTTTTGCATTTTTATCTACAGTAGAAATGGCAGATCTGTTGCTGGCTATAGCAGTGTGCTGGGGGAAAAAATGTTGTGTGTATGTTCCTTGCAGGATAACCCCACCCTTTCAAGCACCTGTTATGGCCTACCTGTCTGAGAGGCATGTTGGTGTCAGTAGCTGAGAGGGGGTACTGGCACTGAATTGCTGTTTGGAGGCTTCTGGGGTACCTCTTTGGTAAGTTGGCTCTCAATTTAAAAACACATATGTATGGCCCAAATATATGGGACTCTCATTGTTTAGAGTAGGACCATCCTATTAGCAAAAGCGCCTTGGCGTGGCGGATGGCTTAAACATACATTTGCAAATGTGTGCAACAAAGACTTTTGCATTTTTATCTACAGTAGAAATGGCAGATCTGTTGCTGGCTATAGCAGTGTGCTGGGGGAAAAAATGTTGTGTGTATGTTCCTTGCAGGATAACCCCACCCTTTCAAGCACCTGTTATGGCCTATAAATTGATTTGAGCAGCTTCCACTTTTTGTATTTGTCTGAGAGGCATGTTGGTGTCAGTAGCTGAGAGGGGGTACTGGCACTGAATTGCTGTTTGGAGGCTTCTGGGGTACCTCTTTGGTAAGTTGGCTCTCAATTTAAAAACACATATGTATGGCCCAAATATATGGGACTCTCATTGTTTAGAGTAGGACCATCCTATTAGCAAAAGCGCCTTGGCGTGGCGGATGGCTTAAACATACATTTGCAAATGTGTGCAACAAAGATTTTTGCATTTTTATCTACAGTAGAAATGGCAGATCTGTTGCTGGCTATAGCAGTGTGCTGGGGGAAAAAGTGTTGTGTGTATGTTCCTTGCAGGATAACCCCACCCTTTCAAGCACCTGTTATGGCCTATAAATTGATTTGAGCAGCTTCCACTTTTTGTATATATACAATATACAAACAGAGCCAGAGAATACTCATAGTGTAGTATTACTAAACACCATGAATTAAATATTTCCAATATAAACTCTGTACAATTAAGAAATTAAACGAGGTTTATCTATAATCCTCATTGGCCTGTCTCCAATTAGGTCCAAATCCAATGGATAAGTAAGATGTACACCTATAAAATCATAAAAGAGCCACAACAAGTGGCCACACGTGTGGAATTGTTCCCACACATTTCCACAATTCTGTCTGTGTGTGTATATTAGGGAATTTAGACTGTAAGCCCCAAAATGGGGCAGGGACTGATGTGAGTGAGTTCTCTGTACAGCGGAATTAGTTGCGACTATATAAATAAATGGTAATAACCAGTCCATCATCTGCCCCAGTCTATAGGAGGGAAGCAGCACCTCGACACCCACCAGTGCAATAGGTCTATCCCCGGAGATGTTACTGGTGAAATCAGCCAGGACACCTGCAGAATCATTACCCCTGGTCTCGAGGACCCTTTCCTGGAGCTCGTCCTACCCCGTTGAAGTCGTCTACCAACCAATGGTGGGGTTTAAATGGGAAAATTTCCATCCTGATGCACAGGAGGCGATGGATGGGGTGTATGTGATGGACCTGGTAGTGGAAGAAGGATGCAAAACTCCCAGAAACATGAAGGTCATTTACAGTCTATCTGGGTGGAACGTGAGGTTCAGGGATTGAGATATTTAGGAGCCTCCCTTACCCTCATAGAACCCAAACTGATGTCAGTAGACAAGATCCTACGGAACCAACTGGTCCGAATCACCACTGCAGAGAATCAAGTGTCGGATATCTCAGTAGCCGTTATGCATCTGAACTGGGGGGCAGGCAATGCCTCTGTGCTCTGACAACAAAAGTAATTCTGGTAAATATCTAAGACAGGAATTAGTCACACATTTGGCCAAGTGGTGACCAGATGCCAAGCCCAGAAAATGACCACCTCAACCGAGTGTAAGGAATTACTTTGACATTTGCACCTCCGACCACTAGAGTCTCTGTATTTGCAAACTTGCCCTTAGATTTGCCCTTATCCAAGATGGCCAGTTTGGCTTTGAAGAAAAACCATCTTGGATCCTGTTTCCTGTTTGGGCCTAGAAATGTCTCTTCCTGGTTCAGACATGTGCTTGAGTATTCTGCTTGCTCAGCTTCTGCTACTTGCTACTCTACCTTGCATCTGTGACTACCTGCTTGTGTACCGACCCGGTAAACGCCTGACTACCCTCTTGTGTACCGAACCGGCAAATGTCTGACTACCCACTTGTGTACCGACCCGGCAAACATCTGACCACTCTCTGGATATCTACTCAGCTATTGGGCTTCAGATAATACCACCAGTATCGTTATACTAAGACTGTCTCTGCTTCTTCCACCTCGTAGCCCGCTTTCACTCAGATCCAACCCTCTACTGCTTCTGAACCAATCAATGGGCAGTGGGTACTCCCATTCCTGAGAATATGTGTGTGAATGAGGGTATAGCAGCTGACCTGGCGGAGGTGGATAGTCGTGAATTCAGACAGCTGCAAAATACTGATCCAACCTTAGCCAACCTTTGGAGTGTAGCGGATAGTGGGTTATCTGACTCGGAGAGGTAGGTGTAGATGGGGAGGGTGGGGGAACGGATTGTTGTATAGTAGTTCACCCTGTAGTGATGATCAGGACCATGTTACTGTCTTAAAGCAATTGGAGGTTCCCCAGAGATATCACAGCAGTTAGCTTAGCCCATGATATTCTGGCAGCAGGACATTTTGGGGTCAGAAAAACGCTTGATCAAGTTTTGCAAACCTTTACCTAAGGTATCAAATGATGTGAAGCATTATCAAGCCCCTTGCATAACAGATCAGGGGGGCCAGTTTCAAGGGTAAACAGTGGTTATGGCAAAAATGGGGAATACATCCGTTAAGGACTACCCCCTATCATCCACACAATTATGTACTGTGTGAAAGGATTATCAGAACCCTTAAGCACCTGTTGCAGGCTTATGTGCAATTCGAAGGGAGGGACTGAGAAAGGGCGCTGCAGCAGCTACTGTTTGCATATAGGGAGGTACTACAATAGTCTACAGGGTTTTCCCCCTTTCAATTGTTGTATGGCCGCAGGGTGAGAGGACCCCTGGATCTAGTATGTGAAAGCTGAGAAGGTAGTTTTATTGATCATGGTCAGCCCATCTCACAGTGCATGGCACAGATGTGGAAAAGGATGGCAAGGTTAATGATCTTAATGCAAGCATACTTCCAAGGGGCACAGGCCTGATAATCTGAATGGTATAATAAGAATGCAAAACCCAGAGAGTTACATGAGAGGCAGAAAGTAATGGTGTTTATCCCAGTACATAAAAAAAACTTGCAGGCTACCTTGGGTGGCCCTTACACTGTGGTGAAACGATCAGGCCTAGTGAATTATTTGGTCACCCTAGAGAAGAGAGGCAGACATGTCAGGACTTTCCACATTAATTGGCTCAAAACATATGTGGAAAGAAGTGTAAAAGCAAAGGTGGTATGTTGTCCCCCCCATGTAGGGCTTTGAGTTAGAACCTTTACCCGATTTGTTAGAGGAATGCAGAAAGGATTGGAGGCGGTCCAATACAGGGAAAAACTTAGTGCTGCCCAATGTCGGGGGAGGTGTTATCGGTCCTGGTCCCCTCAACTTAAGTGTATTCTAGGGCCCTCCACCCACACAGCATATGGTAGAAACGGGGATGTCAAGCCCGTCAGGCAAAAAACATTCCGAGTCACACAGGAGGCAGCAGGCAGTGTCAAAAAGGAGATTGATGAGATGCTGGAATTAGGGGTTATCATGAAGTACAATAGTCCATGGGCAGCCGGGGTGGTCTTAGTACCAAGAAGGACAGGACCACCAGGTTCTGCATGGATTACCGATGATTGAATGTGCTGATTGATGCCTATTCCACGCCCCAAGTGGATGAGTTGTTGGAGAGATTAGGGGGAGTTACCTATGTGACCACTCTAGATCTTAGCAGATCCCCTTATGTCCTGAGGCCCAAGAAATGTCTGCGCTTACTAAACTGTGACTTGATGGGCTTACTTTGCCACTCGGTGTGTTAGGGAAGAGGATGAAGGAATGTTTATCTTCCATAGTTTATCTGGGTTTCTTTCTCACCGTCATTAACCGACTGTTAGCGACTACTCCTACTGGTGTCACCTTGCCACTAGGCACTTGCTGACTGCGAATGCCAACAGCACAATATTTCTAAGAGAATCTTGCTGCCACCAGCAGGTTCCTTTACGGCACCTTCGACCAGGGCCAGCGCCACCATTAGTCAACTTTAGGCAGCTGCCTAGGGTGCCAGCTCTGGGGGGGCGCCACTCTGACCGCCTAAATACACTAATAATGTCTCATAATAAGACATTATTAGTTAACTTAACGCGGGTGGTGCAAGCACCTGCCCGCTACTTGTCAATTCTGCAGATTGTTAGGTCTACATTGCGGTGCTGCTACAGTGCAGCACCGCATTTCACTGTGTGTCCCCGGCGGGATCCCGTCCCCTCTCACTGGCAACGTTGTGACATCAGTGAGCGGAGCCGAGAGAAGTGAAAGCAGCTATATGATTTAGAGAAGCAAGAAAAGAAGAAGAGAAGGTAAGTACAGTATGGGAGGGGGAGAGAAAGCTGCAAAAAAACAGATGAAGGGGAGAGAGAAATCTGCAAAAAACGGGTGGGGGGGTGACACTACAAAAAACGAAGGGGGGAAGAAAGCTACACAAAAGGGGGGGGGGGAGAGAGAGAGAGAGCTGCCAAAAACGAGGAGGGGGAGAGAGAAAGCTACAAAAAAAGAGGGGGGGAGCTGCAAAAAACGAGGGGGAGAGAGAAAGCTACAAAAAACAAGGAAGGGGGACAGGGAAAGCTACAAAAAATGAGGGGCGGTGGGAGAGAGAAAGCTACAAAAAATGGGGGTGGGGGGGTGGAAAAAGAAAGCTGAAAAAAACAAGGTGGGGGGAGCTACACAAAATAACGGGGGGGGGCTGTAAATATTGGGCAGATGTGGCGGGATAAAATAGGATGGGTACGCTCAGAAATCTCCATGCATTACAGCCTATGGAGACCTATTTATTAAGCCATAAACCATGTGAAAATGGCTTTTTCCACATGGTTTAGGCATTTTTAAGTAACCTAGCTACTTAACAAAAGCCTAATGCAGGAGGTATCATAGGCATCTCCAGCATTACGCTAAGTTTCCATTTAAACCGCAGTCCCGATCATTTTCAATGGGGTCTGCTGTTTGGGGCAATTTAACAAACTCCAAAAAGCCTACCCTTGTGCAGCTTGACCCTGATGGCACTACCCGTTCTACCACATGGTGAACGCATTGTGGTAGAGGGATCTTCAGTGGGCAGGGGGGCAGTGAAGCTGTTGTTATGTGGCTAGTGACAAAAGCTGATGGGCAAGGGGTGGCATATGTGAAAGTAGCTAGTGGGCAGATGGGTATGTGTGAGAAAAGTTTGTGGGCAGTGGGGGACATGTCAGTATGTAATAGTTGTGTGATGTCAAGTTTTTTCTTTTGGTTTTGTTCTGAAATCTACCATTTGGAGCTTCCCCTCTAGGTATCTGTGTTTGCTCCTGAGCAGCAGTGAAGTCTGGTCAGCATTCTGTGACTGACATCAGTGCATCTAAACTGCAGACTCACCAGCCAGCCAGGAGGAGGTAAGAGTTATTATTTTTATTTTACAAATGTCAAGTGTGTGAGGGGCTAGGAAGTGGGAATTGGGGGGAGGAGGGGCAGAAGGCTGAAATTTTGACTAGTGTGTCAAGAAACCTTGCTGGTATAGGTGCTACAGCGCCTCTCTGCTGTGGGTTGGCTGGTACCTCCTGACTGCTTACTATGGATCAGGACTGCTGTGATGCGGACAGAGCATTGACACAGGATACAGCAGGCAATAGGCTCAGGCAGAGTCTTCAAGCAGTGGTGTTTATTTGCTTAAGGGGTCCTTAAAAGGACGATTACACACTACTTGGAGGTACTAGTGATCATCCAAAAGTACAGATGGTATAACACATTACATTGTCACACCGAGTTCTTTATATACAGTTTCTGACACACATGTTGGCAGGGAGTAAAAAGAGATACTACATTCAATGATTAACATCAGGATGTAAAATGTTCTCTAAACTTGGATTTAAATGCAATTTAAACTTAACAAAATCTACATCAATCTGTGGTTTCCTAAATTACTTGCTGTTAGGTTTTCTATGTCTCTAAAACACAGGCTGAAAGTCTAATAATTTTCTTCTGTGCATTAAGGCTAAGGGATGTGTTGGTCACTCGCAAATAAAAAAAGGCCTAATTAGCATGGGACTTCCTTTAAAAAAGTTACAAAAAACAATTTTGTTCCAACATAGCATATCACTACATTTCCAATACAAAAAAACAACACAATACGAAAACTCAGTACATTTGCAATGATATAGTGACGCACTGCGCCACTAATTGAAAGACATTTCTACAATAAGTTATTTTTATGTGATCCAGCCACAGATGCCCTGTCCAGTGCCCCAGTACTAGCTGCCCCTGACTTCTCCAAGAAGCTAATTGTTGAAAATGACGTCTCTGGTTATGGTTTGGGTGCTGCATTAAGCCAAGTGGGGGAGGATGATCATGATCATCCTGTGGTACTTGTCCTGTAAACTGGTGGATCGGTATGTGGCGTATGCCACTATTGAACAGGAGTGCTTGGCCATCGTTGGGCTTTTACAAAGTTACAACCGTACTTATATGGCTGGGAATTTACTGTGGTGACTCATCACAAACCCCTTCATTGTAACAAAAGATATCTGGGGACAATGGGAGATTATTCCAATGGAATTTCTCTATCTCTCTCAAAAAGGGCCGTGAGCACACCAATGCTGATGGATTGTCTAGGAGAAAAGAAGGAAACAGCATCCCACCTTGTCAAGGTCACACGGCTGGTCCCAGACTAGGACCAAACCCTGCTCCCTCAATTTCAGAAGTGGGAGGTCTATCAAACAGCAGTAAAATGAGGTGAAGGCACAACGCCATAACTAGCAGGGAGGCTAAGCCCTCCCTGCTATTTAAGGTATAGATGGCCAATCAGAATTGCTCCCTTCAAGCCCATAGGTAAAATGCGATCATGTGATCACAAGATATACAGCCACAGCATCCCAGTTGAATGCAATGAGAGTGAAGCTCTCCAACTGGAAACTGTTTCCCTGCTGCTAGTAACCAGTCGGGAAGGAAGAGATTGAGCCATTGTTAGCAGCATTATGGCTATATGTAAATCTTTCTAGGTAAGACTACCCACCACACACTTCCATAATATAAAATGCTCCAATTTAGTCAGTCTACAAATCCTGTGACACTCCATTTCCCCCTAGACCCTGCTGTCCTGACACATCATGAACGTTACTCTCTGTTGTCAGAGTACCTTTTACCCCTTTACATCCCTCAACTATTTCCATGGTTAAGGAAAGGTGCGTTCTGAGAATTTCAGATAAAGTCTAAGCCCGCCAGGACCCTCTCTCCTTCAGATAGGCGAATCTTGGTATGGAGCTATGTTTATATAATGTTATGTAAACTGTAATTTAATATACAGCATCTGCCGGGCAATATATTACTGACACTCTGGGGGTGTCGGATTCCAAAAAGACTGATCCAGGTGTAGTCTGCCCTAGAGGTGCACTAAGCGTCAGCTCTTGAGGCCCGATTAGACTTTACTAGAGGTGCTGAATTATTGTTGGAACCCCTTATTTGCAGACATCATGGAGCTGTGGCTGGCAGAGGGTCACACACAATGAGATGAGAAGCACCAAAACTAAGGAGACCTAATCCAGCACCAGCAGATAAGAGCCTCCAATTGGGGAGCCAGATAATACAGCCCTGTAGTGTGGGAACTGGAGACGGGAGGGAGAATTCAGCTGTGAAAATCCTGAAAACTGGAAGTCGTGACTGACTGCTGGACTGATTAAAAGGCTGAAACTACAGCAAAGGACTGCATTGAACACTTATCTTCTTCCTTCATCCCTTGCAGGTCTTGACGAGTTATGTGCCCTCTAAATGCAGGGCGACATTGAAGAAAGACCGGGAAAGAATCCTTACTACTACTTGACTAGCTAGAGAGAATTTTACTTGTATTACATTGTTTGCCTGTGTGTTATTTTATGCAAATGAATGTATGTCGCGTGGGAAGACATCAATATATGGCTGTATAACAGTTTTCCAATGATCTTTTGGTGTAGGGGAGATCATTTGATTATGTTCTCATTGTCTGGTGAACTGTTTTAGCACATTAATACCAATCAACTAAATGTAGAATTATCAGAGGAATACTGCAACATTTATTGGTGTGGCGATACATATAAAACATGGGAGTTTAAGCACAATAATGTATAATATGGCAGTAGACTGTAACAATTAAAACCAATTAATAGTAACCATCACTCTATAGTAAAATAATATACCTGGGGAAAATTGAAAAGAATCAGGATGAATTGTTCAGAGCGTACTAAGATCCTTCAAAGGTTCTGTGAACACAACTTTAATATAGAAATAATTAATAAAGCATTTGATGACACTGACAAATTGGAGATATACAGTCTTCTATCATATAAACAATAAGGATGAATGACCGGAACATAAAGAGAGAATGTATGTTATAATCAAATTCAACATGCATCAAACTCATTTAAAACAAATACACAATGAAGAATAGTTCGCCCATACTTTTTTAGGAATCAAAGACATTAAGATACAATGGAAAGAGGGGTGGGGACTAATTTGTTAATATTGCAAACGAAGAGTCCAGTTGGATCTTTACCACACAATAACAGTAAAGGGCCTTACTATAGGATGTGATTTGGACTAATTTTTACATAATCTGAAATATTTTTTTACCTGCCAAATGAATTTTTGTAATTTATTATTATTATATTTTTTTAATATTGTGTACTCATAGAGAGCAAATTATATAACATAAATCCAGTGAATAAGGAATTCCTTCATGAGTAGATATAGGCTGGACGATCTGGGAAATAAATTTCCTATTTCAAACACATAATAAATCAAGCTGATGCAACATATTATAGCTGCCGAAGCCTGCCAGCTAGCGGCAGATTGGAAATCACCAGTGGCCCTCTTCAAGCTACTCTTACCACCAGCCCCACAACCGATCTATTCCCCTCTACAGCCGTTATCTAATCAGTGGTGGTCACCTATAACACACACATCTAATCAGTGATGGGCTCCTATAACACACACATCTAATCAGTGGTGGGCTCCTATAACACACACATCTAATCAGTGGTGGGCTCATATAACAAACACATCTAATCAGTGGTGGGCCCCTATAACACACACATCTAATCAGTGGTGGGCTCATATAACAAACACATCTAATCAGTGGTGGGCTCCTATAACACACACATCTAATCAGTGGTGGGCTCATATAACAAACACATCTAATCAGTGGTGGGCTCCTATAACACACACATCTAATCAGTGGTGGGCTCCTATAACACACACATCTAATCAGTGGTGGGCTCATATAACACAGACATCTAATCAGTGGTGGGCTCATATAACACACACATCTAATCAGTGATGGGCTCCTATAACACACACATCTAATCAGTGGTGGGCTCCTATAACACACACATCTAATCAGTGATGGGCTCCTATAACACACACATCTAATCAGTGATGGGCTCCTATAACACACACACATCTAATCAGTGGTGGGCTCCTATAACACAGACATCTAATCAGTGGTGGGCTCATATAACACACACATCTAATCAGTGATGGGCTCCTATAACACACACATCTAATCAGTGGTGGGCTCATATAACAAACACATCTAATCAGTGGTGGGCCCCTATAACACACACATCTAATCAGTAATGGGCTCCTATAACACACACATCTAATCAGTGGTGAGATTCTATAACACACACACATCAAATCAGTAGTGGGCTCCTATAACACACACATATAATCAGTGGTGGGCACCTATAACACACACATTTAATCAGTGGTGGGCTCCTATAACACACACATCTAATCAGTAATGGGCTCCTATAACACACACATCTAATCAGTGGTGAGATTCTATAACACACACACATCAAATCAGTAGTGGGCTCCTATAACACACACATATAATCAGTGGTGGGCACCTATAACACACACATATAATCAGTGGTGGGCACCTATAACACACACATCTAATCAGTGGTGGGCACCTATAACACACACATCTAATCAGTGATGGGCTCCTATAACACACACATCTAATCAGTGATGGGCTCCTATAACACACACATCTAATCAGTGGTGTGCTTCTATAACACACACATCTAATCAGTGGTGGGCTCTTATAACACACACATCTAATCAATGGTGGGCTCTTATAACACACACACATCTAATCAGTGGTGGGCTCCAATAACGCACACACATCTAATCAGTGGTGGGCTCCTATAACACACACATCTAATCAGTGTTGGGCTCCTATAACACACACACATCTAATCAGTGATGGGCTCCTATAACACACACGTCTAATCAGTGGTGGGCTCCTATAACACACACATCTAATCAGTGATGGGCTCCTATAACACACAAACATCTAATCAGTGGTGGGCTCCTATAACACACACATCTAATCAGTGGTGGGCTCCTATAACACACACAACTAATCAGTGATGGGCTCCTATATTACACACACATCTAATCAGTGATGGGCTCCTATAACTAACACACACATATTGTCATACACTGCGCTCCGGGTATCTCCACTCGGGCATCTGTCCTCGTCTTAATTCTCCTCATTGTGCATGCTGTCAGCAGCAGTCTGCATCTGTGCTATGTTTCACCTGTGTTACCTGGCTTATCTAGCCATTGGTCAGTACTCCTTTATAAGGCTCCTCCCCTCATCTTTCAATGCTGGTTCTTCGAGTCTTCACCTGGCCTGAAGCAGCTCACTTCTCTCTGTTGTGATCTACCCTGCTATTCACTCTGCATGCACCGATGACCTCCGCTGATTCGTTTCCGCTTTCAAGTGGTAATAGCCATGGTTCACCATCTGCTGCATATCCTGTATACCGCTGATCTCTGCTCATCTATTCCACTCGTTAGTGGTAATCGCTGTGATCAACGCCTGCTACCTGCTCTACATGCACCGCTGACCTCCGCTGATCCGTTTCCACCTCCATGTGGTAATAGCCGTGGTTCACTGTCTGCTGCATATCCTGTATACCGCTGATCTCTGCTCACCTGTTCCACTCGTTAGTGGTAATCACTGTGATCAACGCTCGCTACCTACTCTACATGCACTGCTGACCTCTGCTGATCCATTCACCCTCCAAGTGGTAATAGTTGTGGTTCATCGCCTGCTACATTCCTGGTCTCTGCTGATCTCAGCTTAGGTACCTCACCGTGCCCTGTCTGGGTTCATCATCTCCTCCTCTCCAGTGTTCTACCTGGCCTCATATATCTGCCCTTCATTGGGTGTTACTCCTCAGTGTCAAGTTGCCTCTTAAAGTCACCTCTCTGTTCTGTCTCACTGGGAACTTCCCTAGGGGACCGTGACCTGCGGGGTGGAAGTCGCCAAGCCCAAATCTCCTTGTGGGAATCCCTGGTGAATACCTTCCACTCTGTTAGACTCCGCACCTCTGGGTGAGCCTAGCAAATATCAGCTGTGACAGCAGGATCTCAGTCATCCTTCGTGTACAACCCTGACAGTAAGAACCAGCCATGACAGATCCTGAAAAAGAACCTTCTGCTAAAGATTTATTCCAACACCTAGTTGGTAGACTGGAAAGCCAGGATGTCATGCAGATTCAATTACTTCAGTGTCTACAGTCGCTGGCTACCCGTATGGACACTTTACAAGCTTCTCCGCCTCTGCCAACTACTGCTTAGGCCGCGGTTCACTCAGTAGTCCTGGAGACGTCTCCAGCTCCATCTACCTAACGCCTGCCAACGCCTTCTAAGTTCAATGGTAATCCTAAATCTTGCAGGGGCTTCTTGAATCAATGTCTTATTCAATTTGAACCTCTCCCTCAGAACTTTCCTTCATCAAGGTCCAAGGTCGCATATATAATTTCCCTCTTATCTGGGCAAGCGTTGGCCTGGGCTTCTCCTCTGTGGAAGCGGAATGATAATCTCCTAAACGTTTGTTCTGCCTTCATTGCCACCTTCCAAAGGATTTTTGATGAGCCAGGGCGAGTCATCTCCTCAGTCTCCAATGTCCTCCGGTTACGCCAGGGTTCACATTCTGTGGCCCAATATGTAATCGAATTTTGGACGCTATCCTCCGAATTACAGTGGAATGACGAAGCCTTGGTGGCTACCTTCTGGCAAGGCCTCTCTGACAAGGTCAAGGAAGCTTTGTCCTCCCAGGAATTACCCGCTACCTTGGATTCCCTAATCTCATTATGCAACAGAGTGGTCATTAGATTCCGTAAAAGGTCTTCTGAGAAGGAGAATCCTAGATGTTCAACTTTTACGGCTAGCTCCCCGATTTCAACTTCCCTGCTTATCTGATCAGCCTATGCAATTGGGACGTTCTTGCTTGACTCCCAAGGAGAGGGATAAGAGAATAAAGAATAAACTTTGACTTTATTGCGGGGATGCTGGACATATCCTTAAACTATGTCCTAAACGGTCGGGAAACACCAGAACTTAGCTTGCTCAGGAGAGGTCAGGCTAGGGGCGTTTCATCACTCTCCGGATTTCTCTTTTGACCAAATTAGTTTGTTTCCTGTTACTTTACACTGGGCCTCTGAAACTGCTCATACCACTGCCTTGTTGGATTCAGAGGGCTGCTGGAAATTTAATTTCTTTATTACTTGTTAAGCAACTGGCTCTCCCTACCATGCCGATAGAGAAACCTATCATGATTACAGGCATCGATGGAGCTCGCCTCACCAACGGTCTTATTCACCACCGTACTAGTCTACTCTCCTTACAAGTAGAAGCGCTTCATTGGGAAAAAATTTCTTTCCTCACTCTTCCTCTTACCACCAGTCCTCTCATCCTGGGCCTACCTTTGCTTCATCTACACTCGCCCCAGTTGGACTGGCCCTCTTCTCAGATTACAGCTTGGAGCAAAGCCTGCTTAGGAAGATGTCTCACACAAGTCAAACCTTTAAGGACTCTTCTTGCTTCATCAGATTCAAGTACCTCCACCTTTCCTCCTCAGTATTGTTCCTTCGCTGACATCTTTAATAAATCCTATGCTGAATGTTTACCTCCTTATCGTACTTGGGTTTGCCCAATCGACTTAATTCCGGGAAAAGTTCCACCTAGAGGACATGTCTAGCCCCTCTCGTTGCCTGAGACTGAGGCTACCACAAATTATATGAAGGAGAATCTACAACGAGGATTCATTAGACCTTACACCTCTCCAGCCGAAGCGGGCTTATTTTTTGTAAAGAAAAAAGATGGAACCCTCTGCCCCTGTATTGAGTATAGGGGTCTAAATACCATCATGGTGAAGAACCGCTACCCCATTCCACTAATCACGGAGTTATTCGAGCGCATCAAAGGAGCAACATTTTTTTTCTAAACTAGACCTCCGAGGGGCATACAATCTCATCCGAATATGAGCTGGAGATGAGTGGAAAACTGCGTTCAACACGCGAGATGGCCATTATGAATATCTTGTTATGCCTTTTGGCCTATGCAATGCGCCCGCAGTCTTCCAGAGTTATGTTAATGACATTTTCTGTGACCTTTTGTACTCTTCCGTGAAGACCTCCAGTCTCATCGCCTTCACCTTGTCGAAGTTCTTTCTCGACTGCGGAGAAACCATTTTTATTGTAAGTTGGGGAAATGCTCCTTTGAAGCCGCTGAGCTGCCCTTCCTAGGGTATATTGTGGCTGGTCCCGGTCTCCGGATGGACCCTGAAAAAGTTTGGGCTATTCTGGAATGGCATCGCCCCAATACTCTCAAGACTATTCAATGATTCTTGGGTTTCGCCAGCTATTACAGACGTTTTATTTCTGGATATTCCACCATCGTGGCCCCTCTAATGGCTCTTACCAAGAAAGGAGCTGATACCCAGCATTGGCTCTCAGAGTCTGTTGAGGCATTGTCCTTTCTCAAGGAGGCATTCTCTACTTCTCCTGTCCTGAAGCAACCCGACCTCTCCCTCCCATTTTTTCTCGAAGTCGATGCATCTACGATGGGAGTGGGAGCTGTCCTTTCACAGAAGTCCAGTCAAGGGAAACTTCACCTCTGTGCCTTCTTTTCTCGTAGATTCCTACCAGCTGAAAGGAACTATTCCATAAGGAGTTTTGTCACACTTCTGGTATCACAAACGGAACCCAATAGCCAGGTATTTCTGAAATAAACAGGATTTATTTTGGTATATAAATAAATCCCAGTGTCCAACAAAGAAAGTCCAAAGTCCCAAGAGGATAAAGGTCTGGTGGAAGCATCAAGTACTTGTAGTCCAAATCACAAGGAAGCAAGGTTCTGTGGAAGCATCTGGGTCAGATACAAACAAAATACTCGTGCAAAGGCTTCATAACAGGAAGTGTCTTTTCTAGGCCCAAACAGGAAATGGGATCCAAGATGGAATCTTCATGAGACAGTCCCGGCCATCTTTGATAAGGGCTATTGTAAGGGCAAGTTCATAACAGGATGCCCCCTTCTCAACGACGTCCCCCGGACGACTTAGGACCAGGCTTCCCAGGATGCTGTTGATTAAATGTTTTTACCAAAAGAGGGGCATGAACATCCTTAGCAGATTGCCAAGAGTCATCTTCTGGCCCATACCCCTGCCAACGTAGCAGATACTGTAACTGATTTCGATATATACGAGAGTCCAGGATCTTTTCTACTATAAATTCCTCATGCTCATCAACTTGAATTGGCTCAGGAGGAGGCAAAGTGCGACCAGGAAATGGATTCTTAACTGAAGGTTTTAGTAATGACACATGAAAAACAGGATGTACCTTCATGGAATCAGGAAGATCTAATTGTAAAGCTACTGAACTAATCTGTGCAATGATCTTATATGGACCAATAAACTTGCTTCCCAACTTAGAAGATGGTACCTTCATCCTTAAATGTTTAGTTGACAACCATACTTCATCACCAATATTGAAAGTTGGAGCAGCCCTTCGTGATCTGTCAGCATCACGTTTATATCTTTCTTGAGCAGTTTTCAATGTCTCTTTTATTAATTCAAGATTACTTTGTATAAGAGTCAGTCTATCTTCCACAGCAGGAATTGGAGAGTCACAAGGTAGATTGGGACATATATTTGGATGATAACCTAGATTAGCATAGAAAGGGCTAAATCTTGTAGATGAATGTTGAGAATTATTGTATGCAAACTCAGCCATGGGGAGGATATCAACCCAATCATCTAGTAGTTGACAAATATAACATCTAAGGTATTGCTCAAGTGTATGGTTTGTTCGCTCTGTTTGTCCATTTGACTGCGGATGAAATGCGGTGGACAAGTTCACCAAAATGCCAAGGGATTTGCAAAACTGTTTCCAAAATCACGATGTGAATTGAACGCCTCGGTCAGACACCACATCATTAGGAACGCCATGCAAATGAAAAACTTCTTTTATAAGTAAGTCGGCTGTTTCTTTTGCTGTAGGAATACCCTGGCAGGGTATAAAATGAGCCATCTTTGTCAGTCTGTCGATTATCACAAAGATAGTGGTCATATTCTTAGATCTTGGCAGGTCTACAATAAAGTCCATGGAAATGGAATCCCATGGACGTGCAGGTATTGGCAAAGGTTGTAACAGTCCAAAAGGAGAAGTACGAGGAGTCTTAAATCTGGCACACGTTGTACAAGAGGATACATATTTTGCTACATCTTCCTTATAGTTGGGCCACCAGAATGAACGGCTTAACAGTTCTTGAGTTTTCTGTAGTCCTTTATGGCCTGCTAATTTAGAGTCATGGAATAGTTTGTTTGAACAGGCTTTACCTGTTGAGGATTCTCCGCATAGGCTCTTGAGAGGGCATTAGCTTTTCCATTCTTCGATCCAGGTCTATAGGAAATTAGGAAATCAAAACGGCTTAAAAAGAGAGCCCATCGAGCTTGTCGGGGAGATAATCTTTTTACTGATTTAAGGAATTCCAAATTCCGATGACCGGTGATGACTATCACTTGATGCTTTGCACCTTCTAAAAGATGTCCCCATTCTGAAAAAGCAGCTATAATGGCAAGAAGTTCTGTATTTCCCACATCATAGTTCCTTTCAGAAGCAGTCATTTGCCTTGAATGGTGGAGTAGCATCTTTTCTCCTACTCTTTGTGAAATTACTGCTCCTATAGCTGAATCTGATGCATCAGTTTCCAAAACAAATGGGAGTGTAGGATCTGGATGAATTAATATAGGAGCTGATGTGAACTTGTAATGGAAAAATTATGGTACAAATATATGTTGGATAAAACAATATTGATGTATAAAATCTGTATGGTCATATGGTTTTCTGTATTCTGTTAAAATCTTTTTCTATGTTATACCCTACAATACGGCATCTATTCATAGGATGTTAAAATGGTCAGCAGCTGTCAAGCTATATAGAGAGAAGAGTGTAAGAGGTCACATATGCCCTTTGACCTGCTTAGGCATAGAAATATATATACTATAATGAGGTTGTAGAGATTATATATAACCAACTTTGTCCTTATGAGGTATATTCTTTAGTATGTGAAGTGGTTAGTGACGTATGTAAGAGGGGTGGTGTTACTTCTATATAACTTCTGTCTTACATAGAGGATATTGCCTGTTTCATGATGAATACAAGCATATGCAATTTGTAAGAATAAAGATAACCTTTGCTTTTTCAAATACTTATATTTTTTTGAATCATTTATGCGTTATCAATATGGAGGTCCCACGAGAAATATCTATAATTATCGATCAGCCAACACTTCTGGAAGAGGGGAGAGGAAAATATATACTCAATGGTGGCCATAAAGGTAATATATTTTTATCTTATGATTATATACTTTTGTCTCCCACTCTCTGGGTTTGCTGAAAAGGTATTTATAAGTTATCTCTGTAAGTGTGAAATTGCAAACGTATCTTTAATTGTTTGTCTATATGCTTTATATTTTTGAATAGAGGTATAAGCATAGATTTGGTACCAATTAGAATTTCTATTTTCTGTTTATTACTCAGAGACTGTTATACGTTGTTAGCCATGGAATGAATAATTGAATGTATGTGAGTGTGATTGGGCTTTCTTTACGAGGCCAGAATCCAGGTCAGTTGCCGAATTCAAATATTACTCAGGTTAACGTTTGAAGGAGGCAAAGAATAGTCCCAAGTCACTTACGGTGAAACATAAAAATACACTATAAGGCCTTAGATAGCAGTTAAGTCCAGGAGTTATCTGACGAGATAAGGTGTGGATTCCCTAATAACGGTTGGAGCCGATAAAGGGGAAGTTGCATATTAATAGTGATTGTAAAGCGCTGCGGAGTTTGCTGGCGCTATGTGAATAAATGTTGATGATGATTGTAGCCCTATTACAATGGCGGCTGACTGGAGTATAAAAAAAGATAAGCTGCACCATGGAAGCATATGCAACCACACTGGAAAAGCCTAATGGTAGGTTGAGAGTTTCCCCCTGGTTCTCCAGTAGCTATTATGTTCCATAAATATGGAATAAGGTCTGTTCAATATGTGCATAAATGCTTAACAAGGTGTCCTGAATTTACAGAAAAAAGAAATTTTGATATAAATGTCTTAGGAGAAATAGGAAAGGGTGTTTCTAAAAGTAAAGAAATGCAAGCCTTACAGTTCTGGTTAAGTGAAGCTATGATACCACCCCCATATATTGATCAATATATGCCAGTTAAAACACCAGGAGAGCAAGATGACCCAATACCTGATTTGTTACCTATTATAATGGGAGCACAAAGAAGGTTGTATCCACAAGTGCCTCTTCATGTGGATCATCAAATAGATATACTACAGGGAGATAAAATTGTGGATCAAACAAAAAGGGATGATGAAATTGTAGTAAGGTCTGATGAGCATCAAAAATTAGATGAGGATATTGTGGAAGAAATAAGGGGAGCAGTAGGAGGTCTGGTTACTGAGGTTAAAAAAAACCCTTATGGGTAAAGATCATGCAAATATATCTGCAGATAACATTTCCAGTATTCCTTTAAGAACTATTACTACAGGTCAGGGAGCTCAGTGGATAGCTCATGTCCCTTGGACATGAACTGAATTGAATTCAATTGTTACAGAATGTAAAGATTATAGAACTAAGCCTGCAGAGGTCATGATCAAATTGCAGAGATTATACAAAACGCATAGTCCCACATTTTCAGATATACTGCAATTGTTTCATGCTTTGTTAACCTCAGATGAGCTCACTACCTTAAATACCCAGTGTAAGTGGAATGAGATTAATTTTCAAACCCCTAGCAATAGTGTAAGAATTGAAATTTATGTACAGTGGAATTTTGCTATGGCTATATTTTTAGATTGTTCTAAAGTTTTTTTGATTAAACAGGGTTGAAAAATAATTTAAAAAGGTGCAAGCAGAAACAAAATTAATGAATTTGCAAATGCAAGCAGCTATAGCCACTATTCAGAGGGTTAAAAACCAATGCAAAGGACCTCATTGTAAATATGACAGTTAATGGTAATAAGCATGAATTTCTGATTGATACGGGAACTGCAAGATCAGTATTAAAAAATGAAATTTCATTACCAATTACTGACAGAATTGTAAATGCCCATAGGAGTCGCTGGTCATGTAATTTCTTTAAAAGAAACAGAGCCAGATAAAATGGTCACTTAAAGTCCTATCACAGATAAACATTTTTTTTTTTATTGGCAGCAAATGCTCCTTCTAATTTATTAGGTAGAGACTTGTTGTGTAAATTAGGATGTTCAATATATTGTACTCCGGATGGAGTGTTTTTAGACATGCCTGAGAGAAATAGACATGCAGATAGCTCTTGATATAGATGCTAATATGTCTTATCACGACACATATGAAATTCAGCTTGCATGGTGCTAACAACCAGGGCTAAATAAAATGGTAGATGACATGCTAGAAAATGTACCTAGTCAGTTGTGGACTACAGATTTAAATGAGACTGGGAAAATGAAGATTAGCCCGATCTCTGTTAAATTGAAACCAAATGTACCAAATTATGAGTTGTCGTTTACTTTGTTTTGTCATGAATATTCAGCTCATACAGCTGGTGTTTTGACACAGCCCCATGGAAATATCCCCAGACCTGCTGCATACTACTGTAAGAAACTTGATCCCGCGGCTAGAGGGCTTAAAATCTGTTGCAGCCACAGCTATGTGGGTGGACAAATGTGATATAGTTTTGGGAAATCCACTTACTGTTCAAGTATCACATGTTGTACTAACGCTTTTAAATTGTCATATGACTAGACATGTTACAAATTGCAGACTAACAAAATGGGAATTGATTCTTCTAATAGCTCCAAATATTACACTTGTCAGATGTAACGTTTTAAATATTCTGCTACAATTGTTTATTACTTCTGATATTGAATCTGATAAGATTAAAAAGGGAGAGGAAGGTATATTTGAATACAGATGATAATAATTTGGCATTAAGTGAAGAGGAGATGAGGAGAATGCAAACAAAAGTGAACGTCAGAATTTTGAATATTTTGTTCATGAACCACATGATTGTGTTGTATACATGCAGCAAACTACTGCATCACGATCACATTTAAAAGAAATACCATTGCAAAATCCTGATTTAATTTTCTATGTAGATAGTAGTTGTCATAGGAGAAATGATACAGGAGCATTGAAGTCAGGATTTGCAATAGAGGATGAAAATGTGACTGCATATTCTGAAAGCTTATTGGTTCCACATTTTGCTCAGACGCTGAATTAAAAGTATTAATTAAAGCTTGTCAATTGGCAGAGGATAAAACAGTAAATATTTACACTGATAGTAAATATGGGTTCGGTGTTGTTCATGATTATACTGAAATATGGCGACAAAGAAATGTCATTACAGCTGATGGTACACCAGTCACTCATCATGAAATTGTAAATGAATTATTGAATGCTATTCAGTTACCAAAACAGGTAGCAGTTATTAAATGCCAAGCGCATATGACAGGACATGATGAGGTAACAAAAGGAAATCATAGAGCTAACTTAACTGCTAAGAGAGCAGCAGAAAGAGACATTGCACAGATTGTTGAAAATACTAAAATTCTAAATGTTGTAATACCTGATTAAACTGAACTAATTGAGATGAAAAAAGGTTGTGTGTCACAGGGAAAGGCCCGATGGGAAATGGCAGGATGTCAAATTGGTAAAGATGGACCGTGGCGTGGAAAGGGAGGTAAGCCTGTAATTCTCAGAGCACTCTTACCAGCATTGGCACAAATGAGTCATGGATTAACCCATGCAGGTAAGACTGCTATGAAGAATATAGTCCATATTTATTAGTATGCACCTGGATTTACAGCCATAGTTGCCAGGTACTGTGCTTGATGTATTATCTGTCTACAGAGTAACGCAGGGAAGGCAGTAAAAACAATACCTAATCACATGCCACCAACTGATGGCCCATTTCAAATAATTCAAATTGATTTTATCCAGCTTCCTAAGTGTAGGATGTTAGAATATGTATTAATATGTGTTGATCAATTTTGTGGTTGGGTTGAAGGTTACGCAGTTGCAAAAGCCACCGCTAATGTTACAGCTAAAAAAAAAATGTAGAAGAATTTGTATGTAGATATGGCATACCACAGGTACTTTCTTCTGATTGAGGTCATCATTTTATTGGATCTGTTTTTAAGCAAATGTGTGAATTGTTAGTTTTAAAACAGCTTCATGTACCGTACCATCCACATAGTAGTAGGGAAGTTGAAAGATACAACGAGATTATTAAAAATAAACTGTCTAAAGTATTCAAGGAAACGAGGATGCTATGGCCTGACGCATTGCCAGTCGTTTTACATGCTATCAGATTAACCCCTTGAGGTCCTCTCAATTTATCACCGTATGAGATTCTGTTTGGAAAAATTTCCAATTTAAATCTGAATTGCAATACCAGTCAAAGCCAAGTTAATGATGTGACTTAACTACATTCTATTGTTTACTAAACAGTTGAGACAGATTCAAGCTGCTGTGATAGGCACACAACCGATTCCGATTGACGGAGCCTGTCATAATTTGAATTCGAGAAATTGGATGATAAGAAGTTTCTTAAGATCCGGATCGTTGACTGATCGGTGGGGAGGTCCATATCTCGTGCTATTAACGAGGCCGACAGCAATAAAGGTCAAAGAAAAAAAGCACTTGGATACACGCTTCCCATTGAAAAAAAAGCAGTCGATCCTGAACAAGTGAGAAGATAATTATCACCTTTATTCTACAAGTAAGGGATATTTCTGAGACCATAATAATGTCTCAGCCCTTACAAAGGCAAGATGCTCTCCACTTGATAAAGTCAGGGGATGAAAATCTTGTGAAGAGGAAAAGACAAGAAACGGAAAGAAACTGGTATTCAGAGTTAATTGGTCCTCAGCCAAATTTGAAATTATGGACATTGCTATTTGTTTTAACATTAATCATGTTTGCAATTGGTATTTTTCTTGATCTGTATGTTTACAGCCATGTAAATGGACAAGAGAACTATAATGTAAAGGTTTTGGAAAGGAGAGTTAAACGAGATGCATCACAGAACCATTATGGAGATTTATCTTCAACATAAACATGTATTTGTAAATATTGTGAGCATCATATGGAAAAACAATGCGGACAATGGTGCTTAGATGATCCAAATTTTTTTAGTGATCGACATCCAATAGATGTATTTCATTAGTTAATAGAAAAAAACTTAATACTAGTGAGTGTTGGGTTTATATACAAGTACCTCATAAACATTATAATGTTGGTCTTATACCATTTCCTATAAATGAAAGTAAAATTAGGTGAAAAGAAATGTGGTAATAAAATGAAAGAAGAGTATTATAATGTGATACATGAAAATATAACATGTTATAATGAAACTACAAAACTACGATTCAACAGAAAGGAGTGAATTATAAAGTATCGAAAATATATTTAGGAACAATAAAGGAACGTTTGAGGGTTGTACAGTTTAATTCTTTAACAATAATTGAAAAATTGATCAATATAACATTGCGTGGGAATATAATTAGGTGGACGATACATTCTGTTAATCGGGCCACTGGTGAATTGGGCTATGAGGCAGCTCATAGTTTAATATCTGATATACCATATACACTTCCTGAGAATTAGTATTTCATATGTGGAAGGCGAGCATATAAATGGCTACCTCCAAAATTCTGAAGGTATATGTTATATGCAGAACGAGGAGATCTGTAAAAACTGTAAGTACTAAATATAAACATCTTTTTAAAACAGAACATTCAGTCAAAGTAAGGGTAGGTTTTGAAAATGTTTTCACTCATGGACATGTGGGATATTTAAATAATATTAAAGCAATTGAATAATTAGCTGATTTGTTGAATAACATTTCAGAAATTTATGATGACACTTTTAGATATGTCTCCAAAGAGTTTTGAGCGTATAAAACTAAATTAATCCAACATAGATTAATATTAGATTATTTAACTGCACAAAGTACTGGATATTGTCACACTTTAGAAACGGTTTATAATGTGTATTAGTGTATGTACATTTTGAATAATACGACAAACCGAGAAAAAAAAAATAGATAAATATATGTTACATATTTCAAAATTAAAAAATGAATTTAGAATAAGTCATAATAACATTGATACAGAAGATGATAACTGGTGAGAGAATTCAATAGTGGATTCCTTCTACTTGATTTACAGATATATTTTTAGGAATATTAGGGTAGTGGAAAGGACTATTTTGGACTATAGGAAAATATGCTATTATTTTTTTAATAATATGTGCATTAATTTATCTTTTAAAATGTGTTCCAAGAATATTAGAAAGGTTGTGCAAGGTTGGGACAAATGCTTTACAAATAAGTGTAGTCTCGGATTCACAAAGGAATGTCTCTATTGCATTAAAGAATGTCAAGGAGAATAGAATATTTGTACCACAACTTAAATAAACATTTCTCTTTGATAGTTAGTTTTATAAAGGATATTGACATCTCTTTTTATATTTTTTTTGTAGTTGATATGTTTTTTTAGTTAAAGGTTATAGTGTGTGAATAGTTTTCACAAAGAGGGGAAATGTAATGGAAAAATTATGGTACAAATATATGTTGGATAAAACAATATTGATGTATAAAATCTGTATGGTCATATGGTTTTCTGTATTCTGTTAAAATCTTTTTCTATGTTATACCCTACAATACGGCATCTATTCATAGGATGTTAAAATGGTCAGCAGCTGTCAAGCTATATAGAGAGAAGAGTGTAAGAGGTCACATATGCCCTTTGACCTGCTTAGGCATAGAAATATATATACTATAATGAGGTTGTAGAGATTATATATAACCAACTTTGTCCTTATGAGGTATATTCTTTAGTATGTGAAGTGGTTAGTGACGTATGTAAGAGGGGTGGTGTTACTTCTATATAACTTCTGTCTTACATAGAGGATATTGCCTGTTTCATGATGAATACAAGCCAATTGCATATGCAATTTGTAAGAATAAAGATAACCTTTGCTTTTTCAAATACTTATATTTTTTTGAATCATTTATGCGTTATCAAACTTTGTTTTTAAAATGGAAAAAGCTTTATCAGTGGCTGGAGTCCAATGAAAAGAAGAACCCTTTTTTGTGAGCTGAGTAATGGGGGCAGCAATTCCAGAAAAGTTCTTTATAAAGCGTCGATAAAAATTGGCAAACCCCATAAATCGTTGTACATCTTTGACATTTTTAGGTATGGGCCAATCTACCACAGCATGCACTTTACAGGGATCCATATATAGTGCTTGAGGGGATATAATGTAACCCAAAAGTTTTATTTCAGTGCGATGGAATTCACATTTCTCCAACTTAATGTATAATTGGTTTGTGCGTAGCCGTTGTAAAATAATTCGAACATGTTCTTGATGTTCTTGTAAAGAATTAGAAAAGATAAGGATATCATCAAGATATACAATAATGACCAGATCAAGCAAGTCTCGAAAGACATCATTTATAAAATGTTGGAAAGTAGCAGGGACATTGCATAACCCAAACGGCATCACGAGGTACTCATAGGGGCGTATTTAATTGTTAACGTTAATGCTAACAAACGAGCGCTCAAAAAATCTTAGCGTTAATACGGTAATTACTCGCGGAGCGGCGAGCTGAAATTTCGAGAGTAAACTATCGTATTAACACTCTTCGCGCGCAATATTACCGTATAAACGGTAATATTTTTTGAGCGCTCGTTTATCAGTGTTACCACTAACAATTGAATACGCCCCATAATGTCCATATTTTGTTCGAAAAGCCATTTTCCATTCATCACCTGGTCGAATGTGTATTAGGTTGTATGCTCTTCTTAAATCGAGCTTTGTGAAAATACTTGCTGTCTGCAGTCTTTCCAATAATTCTGGGATGAGAGGAAGTGGATGTCTGTTCTTTATAGTAATTTTATTTAAATCTCTATAATCAATGCATGGACGCAAAGAACCATCTTTATTTTTCACAAAAAAAATAGGATCCCCTGCTGGAGATTTTGAAGGACGTATAAAACCTTTAGTTTCATTTTCCTCCAGGTAAGTCTTTAGTGTCTTTAATTCAGGTTCAGCTAATGAATAAATCCGACCAAAAGGAATAGCAGCCCCAGGTAATAGATCAATGGGACAATCATATGGTCGATGGAGTGGTAATTTGTCAGCATTTTGTTTGTTACAGATATCTGCAAAATCCTGATATTGAACAGGCAATTGTTCTTCCACAGAAGAGGGGAACACTGAGATCTGATTCTCCTTTTGTACAAGAGGGACCACACTGATAGTATCGGAATATGTTGGCGCTATATAAATAAATGATGATAATGATGATGATGATGAATTCCAATCTGTGTCCAAGATCCATCTTCGGAAATCAGAGGTGTATTCAGCCACTGAACGTCTTCCCTGACGCATCTTTAATAAAACTGACTCAGCAGTAGCACTTCGATTTGGATCATCAAATATCTGGTTCATTGCGTCCATAAAATTAGAAAGATCTTGTAATATTGGACTTTTTGCTTCTATCAAAGGAGAAGCCCATGCCAAGGCATCATCTTTCAACAATAAAAGAATACAACGTACTTTTTGTACATCAGTCAAAAAATAAGTAGGATGTAAATAAAAATGCATATTACATTGATTAATAAAACCTCTGTATTTTTTACGATCACCTGAGAATCGAGCCGGAGGTAGTGGGAGTGTGGGCTGATGTACTGCAGCTGAAGGTGCTACAGCATTAACTTCTTGAAGCCGCATCTGTAGTTCTGTAATAACTCCATTTTGTAGCGCTATTTGATCTTTGAGTTCATGAACATTTATTTGCAACTCAGATACCTGTTGGTGTTGCAGTTGAAACTTATTTGTACACTAGGTCTCAAGTTCTTGAAATTTTGCATGAAATTCCTGTAGTTGTCTTGAGGCAGAATGCATGTGGAAACTGAGATCTGAAAGTCGCTGTAAAGCAGTTGGTTCTGACCCGGCGGGCTCCGTCATTTTGGGCTTGAGTATCCTGTCACACTTCTGGTATTACAAACGGAACCCAATAGCCAGGTATTTCTGAAATAAACAGGATTTATTTTGGTATATAAATAAATCTCCAGTGTCTAACAAATAAAGTCCAAAGTCACAAGAGGATAAAGGTCTGGTGCAAGTATCAAGTTGTAGTCCAAATCACAAGGAAGCAAGGTTCTGTGGAAGCATGTGGATCAGATACAAACACAATACTCGTGCAAAGGCTTCATAACAGGAAGTGCCTTTTCTAGGCCCAAACGGGAAATGGGATCCAAGATGGAATCTTCATGAGACAGTCCCGGCCATCTTGGATAAGGGCTATTGTAAGGGCAAGTTCATAACAGAGATCCAAGATGGAAACTCCATGAGGCAATCGTGGCCATCTTGAATGAGGGCTAATCTAAGGGCAAGTACATAACAAGTTTTTGGCCATTAAACTAGCATTGAGCGAATGGTGTTATCTTTTGGAAGGGGCCCGACACATTGTCACGGTGTTTACAGACCATAAAAACCTCCTCTATCTCCAATCCGCCCAGTGCCTAAATCCTCGTCAAGCCCGCTGGTTGCTCTTCTTCTCACGGAGGTAGTCGCTCTTCTTCTCACGTTTTAACTTGCATGTTACCTTCAAACCTGGTCAGAAAAATAAGAAGGCTGATGCATTTGACAGTTCTGAACCCAAGGATTTTCTGGATCGCCCCATTCTGGATCCAAAATGTATCTAAGTCCCCCACCCCCCCTCCCCCGGGGAAAACATTTGTTTCTCCCTATCTGCGGAAGAGACTGTTGATCTGGTTTCATGCCTCTTGCTTTGCCGGACATCTGGGAGCCCGGAAGACCTTCAAATTAACTTCCCGTCAATACTGGTGGCCCAAGTACCAATCTGTAGTTAATAAATTTGTAGCCACTTGTGCGGTATGTGCCCAACACAAGTCCCCTTGCCAACCTCCGTTGGGTCCTCTTCAGCTTCTTCCAATAACTTCTAAACTGTGGACCCATATTTCAATGGACTTCATCACTGATGTTCCTGTCAGCAAGAATTACAATACCATCTGAGTTATTGTAGACCGTTTTTCCAAAATGGCGCACTTGGTCCCCTTGGTTGTTCTGCCTTCCTCTGCTGTCTTGGCCCAACATTTTGTGAAGGAGATTTTCCGCCTCCATGGTTGCCCTTCAGAGATTGTCTCGGATCGAGGAGTCCAATTCGTATATAAGTTTTGGAGATCTCTATGTCATCTTCTGGGCATTCAGCTAAAGTTCTCCTCTTCTTATCATCACCCAAAAAATGGGCAAACTGAGAGGGTCAATCAAGACCTGGAAACATTTCTTAGGATCTTCTCCTCAGGCAACCAAGAAGACACATATATTCTAGACACTTGTGATGTCAAATCTCTGTACACTTGCATAAGTCATGCTGATGGTTGTGCACACTCATCACTATTTATGCAATGGAACTGATTTAAAGAATGAGCAGATTAACTTCATTATGAGCACTATAGAATACATTCTTCAGCACAATTATTTCTGGTACAACGACAAGTTCTATAAACAAATATCGGGAACTGCGATGGGGACTCGTTTTCCCCCAAGCTACGCTAATTTATTTGTGGCAAAATGGGAAGATGATTGCATATGGACCAATAAGCCCTTTATGCAAAATGTGATTCACTGGTACAGGTTTATAGATGACGTATTTTTCGTCTGGGAAAGAACAAGTGAAGGTCTCACACAATTTCTTACATACATTAATAGTAATACCTTGAATATGGAATTCACAGCTGAAGTCAGCCCTCATCAAGTAAATTTTCTGGAAATTGCCATTTATATAGAAAATAATAGTGTCAAAACTAAGAACTACATCAACTATGTGATTCAGTATACCACTTCAAGCATCATTACATGCCTTTATCAACCTATAAGGAGAAAGCAGGCTCTATATAAGACTGCTTACATTCATTGGGAAACATCCTTGAAAAAGTCCTTAATCGGATGAAACGCGTTGGTTACTGACTCTACACAGCCACCGTAGCTTTGATCATACCACCCTGCTTCCACACTGGATGTGCGGCAACACGCTGGAGACACAGCCTTTACGGAGGATTACTAAAGGAATGGGGCGTTATAGGGTAAGATTCACTTTTATCCATTTATCAACAGTGTGTGGAAAATTTCATTTACCGCTACCTGTGGACTTACACAGACTGGCGCTACAACATCACAAAAAGAACTGTAAACATTGTTTCTAAGACTGCATTACATTTCTTATATCTCTGCGCCCTCTCCATTTCTTTTGTGTTATTATTACTGTTCAAGAGGTGTTGCATTAAACGCATGAGAGCGCTTTCCCCTTTTATCTTTTTGATCTAACCACTATAGCGAGCAGCACTCAGTTGTATGTTATACATAGCAATAGGAACATCAATGTGGATGTTCCTCATTGAAGGCAACACATCTAGTGTGTAGCATTATTCCTGTTAGTGATTTTTGTTCACAATATCTTCGTTTTGAAAAACTATTCCAAGCAGAAATGAGGCAACGGTGAGAGACTATCACACTAACCAAGTACCTTGAGAAAGGTGTTATACCTAGGGGGCTTCGGATTTTTAAAAATCCCACCTTTATTCCTTTCCAACAAGACTTTTTTAAAAAAATGGAACACTATTTTAGACCAGTGTTCGATCCAACTAATGGAATTGATCATAGAAGATAGATCAATTTCGTTAGGGTCATTAGAGTCACAAATAGTCACTCTTAACAAAACATTTGGTTCTCTTAAAGATATGGAAGATTTTAAAAAACTATCAATTATAACACAGGATAAACTGCTTAAATCAGAAGAGGAAATTCGTAATAGGAAACAAAGGAAATTTCTTAGAGACTTGGAGGATATGAAAGAGATCAATATTTGTGCCATGAGACCAAAAATGACTCATGCTGCTTCACAACAACATGCAGATAAAGAAAAATCAATAATAAAAAAAACATTAATTAAGCGTGTTCCTGAACAATCTACCATAAAAAGGGTTTATCTACCCTATAACAAAAGATATTTCAGTTACAATAATAAAGGAAAGGAAAATAACCAAGTTGTAAAAGAAACATTTAGACAGGGTGCATCGCATGCTAAAAAAAAAAATGGACAACACGACCCGATTTTTGATGCGAAATATCACCAACCAAGCATCAACAATTAGCAAAAAGAGAGTTTTATCAGAAGATTCTGAAGATTTTTTAGAACCCCTTTTTGGGACAGAAAAGTCACCAATCCCATCCACCACGAATATATATCCCCACGAATAAAAATAATCAAGAGCACAATAGATGCAAAAAATGTAAAAAGAGGCAATAGAGGAGGTAGGAATAAGAATAAGTGCCTACTCCAAAATACATCAGATCCATCTTCGGGAGGGATTTTTAATATAAGCAATAAAGATCTTACAGCTGATCAGACTAATGTACTCAAAAAAGGGCTGAAGTTTGCACCCCAATCCTTTCCGAATAAATTTGATGTATATATTGATCTTCACCGTTTTTTCCGCAAAATATGATTGAAAAATTCTTCCAAAGAAATCCAATAGAGAGAACATTCACTAATTCAGATCCTTTTCTCCATACCAATTTCAAGCAGCAAAGTAATTTTTATCCGAACTTTGTAAAGGGACCTTCGATTGAAACTTTCCAGAGGCTTGTAAAAAAAGATTTGGAAAATCTTCCAGAGAAAATGAAGATAAAGCAGAATTTATCTAAGAATGAACAACAAGCTCTGAAAGAATTGAAGGAAGATCATGACATAATCATTAAACCCACCAACAAAGGTGGCAGGAATGTCATCATGGAGAGAACATAATATATGAAAGAATTGGAACGTTTATTGGCAGATAGCGATACATATCAACAACTATCGAAAGATCCCACATCTCTGTCCCAGAATGATTTAGTTGACCTCCTGGAGGAAGGCCTCAGTATTGGGATTATATCTAAAAAAGAATTTCACTATCTTTATAACCAAAATCCAAGCATTCCGGTATTTTACCATCTACCGAAGATACACAAGAACATCAATAATCCCCCAGGCCGCCGGATAGTATCGGGTATTAACTCGATTACATTGAATCTTTCAGGTTATGTCGATTTCTTTTTGCAACAATAAGTGACACAACAAAGAAGTTATCGGAAAGACAATACATCCATTCTTAAAATTTTGGAGAATTTAAGATGGAAAGACACATATATTCTAGGTACTTGTGATGTCAAATCTCTATACACTTGCATAAGTCATGTTGATGGTTGTGCACACTCTTATCACTATTTATGCAATGGAAATGATTTAAAGAATGAGCAGATTAACTTCATTATGAGCACTATGGAATACATTCTTCAGCACAATTATTTCTGGTACAACGGCAAGTTCTATAAACAAATATCAGGAACTGCGATGGGGACTCGTTTTGCCCCAAGCTACGCTAATTTATTTGTGGCAAAATGGGAAGATGATTGCATATGGACCAATAACCTCTTTATGCAAAATGTGATTCACTGGTACAGGTTTATAGATGACATATTTTTCATCTGGGAAGGAACAAGTGAAGGTTTCACACAATGTCTTACATACATTCATAGTAATACCTTGAATATTGAATTCACAGCTGAAGTCAGCCCTCATCAAGTAAATTTTCTGAATCTTACCATTTGTATAGAAAATATTGTGTCAAAACCAAGCACTACATCAAAGAAGTAAGCACCAACAATTTCTTGCTAGCTTCTAGCAACCATCATAGACACTGGATTCGAAATATACCAGCAGGTTAATTCAGAAGATTAAAAAGGAACTGCACTGATGAATGGACCTTTGAAATGCAAAGTAAGGATTTTAGACAGAAATTCCTAGAAAGATAATACGACATAGGAATAGTAGATTCAGCATTGGAAAATGTGAAAAAATTGGAGAGAACTAATGTTCTCACATATCAGTACAAGGAAAAGGTGCAAAAGGTTCCAGAAATCCCATTTATCACCCAATATAACAGCAATTCTAAAGCTGTTGAAGAGATCATTCAGAAGCATTGGCATATTTTGAAGCTAAATCAGGATGTTAAGGAACTGCTGCCTAATAAACCTAATATTGTTTACAGAAAAGCAAATAGCTTGAAAAAGATTCTCACCAGTAGTTATATTCCACTACCTATGGCAGGATAATCGTCCACCTCACCACATGGTTTTTATTACTGCTTGAATTGCAAGGCATGTAGAGACCTGAAAGTGACTCAAACAAAAGCGATTACCACATTTGAATCTACCTCCAATGGAAAATTCTTCAATATTAAACAACCCATCAGTTGTAACACAGAAGGCGTTATCTATATGCTGGATTGAAAGTAAGAATTGTGTAACATTTGTACAATATTAAAAAAGGACTCAACACTTACAGTGTCCCTAACCATTTCTCCAATAATTTAAAATGCAATCCGAAGAAGCTAAGATTTTTAGGTATACAAAAGATCAGCGAATTTTGGAGAGGTGGGGATTATACAGCCAATATATCAGGACAGGAGACCAAATGGATATATATGGTTAAAACTCATATACCATATGGACTCAACAGTGATTTTGATTTGGGATCATTTCTTAAAGTTTAATACCTTATGCGTGCATTTATCCAATTTATTTTTATTTTTATACATATATTTTTTAATCACAATAAAAGTTTTGTATTTTTAACATCGTTTTTGCATTGGTATAATTATGCCATATAACTATGTTATTTTATCTTGATGTGATTCAGTACACCACTTCAAACATCATTACATGCCTTTATCAACCTATAAGGAGAAAGCAGGCTCTATATAAGACTGCTCACAATCACTGGAAAACATCCTTGAAAAATTCCTTAATCGGATGAAACGCATTGGTTACTGACTCTACACAGCCACCGTAGCTTTGATCATACCACCCTGCTTTCGCACTGGATGTGCGGCAACACGCTGGAGACACAGCCTTTACGGAGGATTACTAACAGAATGAGTCCCGGGACTTCCGAATAGGGCATTATAGGGTAAGATTCACTTTTATCCATTTATCAACAGTGTGTGGAAAAAGAGGATTTATGTACTTACGTTAAATCCGTTTCTCTGATTTCGTCTGGGGGACACTGCTTACCATGGGGTTGTGGAGGGGAGCACGGGAGTTGGCACCTAACTAGTTAAGTTTAGCACTGCTGACAGACCCCTCCCCTCTACAATCCCCCTGCCCCTTTCTGTTCAGTTAATTCAAAAGCCCAAGGAGAAAAGGCCAATCAAACAAGAACACACAGAAGAAAAGCAGAAGGGAGGGATCGCAGTGTCCCCCAGACGGAATCAGAGAAACGGATTTAACGTAAGTACATAAATCCTCTTTTCTCTTTCATCCAGTCTGGGGGACACTGCTTACCATGGGGACGTTCTAAAGCAGCCCCCTAAGGGTGGGACCACTCTGAAAGCCCCGCTCGTAGAGCACTACGAGCAAAATTTGCATCCGCAGATGCAAATACATTAAACTGATAAAATTTTGTAAAGGTGTGGACAGAGGACCAGATGGCTGCCCTGCAAAGTTGGTCTGCAGAAGCCCCATTTCTCGCTGCCCATGACGCCCCTACTGATCTGGTGGAATGGGCCATAAGTCTCTCTGGCACAGGACGGTTAGCCTTTATGTAAGCTTGTTTAATGGTTGCCGTAATCCACCTTGCAATGGACTCTTTTGAGGCTGGCCAGCCTCTTTTATTAGAATCATAAAGAACAAACAGAGAATCTGTACGTCTAATCTGAGAAGTTCTTTTGACATAAATGTGGAGAGCCCTAACCACATCTAACTTTTCCATAGACTGTTGATCAGAATGGGAAGTAGATGAAAAGACCGGAACTACAATTTCCTGGTTCAGATGGAAAGCCAAAACTACTTTAGGAACGAAGGAAGGGAGGGTTCTCAACACCGCTCTGTCCTCGTGGAAAACCAGATATGGTTCCCGGCAAGACAGAGCTCCTAATTCTGAAACCCTACGTGCAGATGCAATAGCTAAAAGAAAGACGACCTTCCAGGTAAGACACCTAAAATCTGCCGTAGGTAATGGCTCAAAGGGAGGCCCTTTAAGCATATCCAGTACCAGGTTAAGATCCCATGGTGCTGTAGGTGCTGTAGGAACGTAAGGAGGCTGAATATGTAAGACTCGCTGAAGAAAAGTCTTGACGTCTGGCAAGTCCGCTAATTTTAGGTGAAAGAAAACTGAAAGTGCTGAAACCTGAAATCTTAATGAACCTAAACGGAGGCCAGCTTCCAGCCCATCCTGAAGAAAAGCCAACAAGCGGGGGAGACAAAAAAGGAAGATGTGTGACAGGACTTATTTTCGCACCATCTAATATATGCTCGCCAGATGCGATGATAGATGCGAGCCGAAACCGGTTTTCTAGCTCGCAGCATAGTGTTCACTACACTGGGGGAAAAACCCCTAGCATCTTTCCCAGCAACCGCATGCACAAGTGTATTGAGGGGCTGGGAGAAGACAAAACCTGAGATGTTATACTCCGAATTGAACCGATCTTTTCGGCAGGCAGGAACACCTTTTGCTGGCTGGTGTCCATGATGAGCCCTAGGAAAACCATGCGTTGACACGGAACCACCTGGGATTTTTTTAAGTTTATCAGCCATCCATGGCCCTCGAGAACCGCCAAGGTGAAGGATAAGTGCTGACGTAAGCAAATCTCTGAGGAGGATTTGATGAGCAGATTGTCCAAATAAGGCACGACCTGAACTCCCTTTAGGTGAAGACACGCTGCCATCACTGACATGATCTTCGTGAAAACCCTCTGCGCTGTGGAGAGGCCGAAGGGAAGAGCCCGAAACTGATAGTGGGAGGACCCCACTGTGAATCTTAGGAGAGACTGATGGTCGCTCCAAATGGGAACGTGGAGGTATGTCTATGGAAGCCATAAACTAGAGATGGGCGGGTCCGGTTCTCCGAGAACCGAACCCACCCGAACTTTGGGTATCCGAGTACCGAGCTGAGCAGCTCGGTACTCTCCCGCCCATTCCGAATCCAAATCGAGGCCGAACGTCATTGTGACGTTGTCGGATCTCGGGACTCGGTTCTCGCGATACTTCAACTTTATAAATACACGCCTCCACAGCAATCCATCGCCATTTGACAGAGGGAGAGAGCAGGGTGTAGTCATAGGCTAATTAGAGCAGGGACAGAGAATACAATATTGTTCTTGCAATTGCTCTAACCAAAATCGCTAGTGCAGAGAGGAGGATAGAGGTTTATTATTTTTTCTTCATATTTGGCACTCCCCAGCGCTTTTGGGGTGTCCCCCATAATTGTGCATTAATATTTCTGGCTGTCAAAAGTCATATCTGTCAGCAGTATCTACTAAATAATTTGTAGCACACCTCAGTGTTTTTGGGGTGTCCTCCCTAATTGTGCATTAATATTTCTGGCTGTCAAAAGTCATATCTGTCAGCAGTATCTACTAAATAATTTTTAGCACTCCTCAGTGTTTTTGGGGTGTCCTCCCTAATTGTGCATTAATATTTCTGGCTGTCAAAAGTCATATCTGTCAGCAGTATCTACTAAATAATTTTTAGCACTCCTCAGTGTTTTTGGGGTGTCCTCCCTAATTGTGCATTAATATTTCTGGCTGTCAAAAGTCATATCTGTCAGCAGTATCTACTAAATAATTTTTAGCACTCCTCAGTGTTTTTGGGGTGTCCTCCCTAATTGTGCATTAATATTTCTGGCTGTCAAAAGTCATATCTGTCAGCAGTATCTACTAAATAATTTGTAGCACTCCTCAGTGTTTTTGGGGTGTCCTCCCTAATTGTGCATTAATATTTCTGGCTGTCAAAAGTCATATCTGTCAGCAGTATCTACTAAATAATTTTTAGCACTCCTCAGTGTTTTTGGGGTGTCCTCCCTAATTGTGCATTAATATTTCTGGCTGTCAAAAGTCATATCTGTCAGCAGTATCTACTAAATAATTTTTAGCACTCCTCAGTGTTTTTGGGGTGTCCTCCCTAATTGTGCATTAATATTTCTGGCTGTCAAAAGTCATATCTGTCAGCAGTATCTACTAAATAATTTGTAGCACTCCTCAGTGTTTTTGGGGTGTCCTCCCTAATTGTGCATTAATATTTCTGGCTGTCAAAAGTCATATCTGTCAGCAGTATCTACTAAATAATTTTTAGCACTCCTCAGTGTTTTTGGGGTGTCCTCCCTAATTGTGCATTAATATTTCTGGCTGTCAAAAGTCATATCTGTCAGCAGTATCTACTAAATAATTTGTAGCACTCCTCAGTGTTTTTGGGGTGTCCTCCCTAATTGTGCATTAATATTTCTGGCTGTCAAAAGTCATATCTGTCAGCAGTATCTACTAAATAATTTTTAGCACTCCTCAGTGTTTTTGGGGTGTCCTCCCTAATTGTGCATTAATATTTCTGGCTGTCAAAAGTCATATCTGTCAGCAGTATCTACTAAATAATTTGTAGCACTCCTCAGTGTTTTTGGGGTGTCCTCCCTAATTGTGCATTAATATTTCTGGCTGTCAAAAGTCATATCTGTCAGCAGTATCTACTAAATAATTTGTAGCACTCCTCAGTGTTTTTGGGGTGTCCTCCCTAATTGTGCATTAATATTTCTGGCTGTCAAAAGTCATATCTGTCAGCAGTATCTACTAAATAATTTGTAGCACTCCTCAGTGTTTTTGGGGTGTCCTCCCTAATTGTGCATTAATATTTCTGGCTGTCAAAAGTCATATCTGTCAGCAGTATCTACTAAATAATTTGTAGCACTCCTCAGTGTTTTTGGGGTGTCCTCCCTAATTGTGCATTAATATTTCTGGCTGTCAAAAGTCATATCTGTCAGCAGTATCTACTAAATAATTTTTAGCACTCCTCAGTGTTTTTGGGGTGTCCTCCCTAATTGTGCATTAATATTTCTGGCTGTCAAAAGTCATATCTGTCAGCAGTATCTACTAAATAATTTTTAGCACTCCTCAGTGTTTTTGGGGTGTCCTCCCTAATTGTGCATTAATATTTCTGGCTGTCAAAAGTCATAACTGTCAGCAGAATCTACTAAATAATTTTTAGCACTCCCCAGTGGTTTGCGCTCAGAATGGATTCAAAGCAGTCCACATATGATCTGAATGAGCAACCAGGTTCTGTCACCAGTCCTGATGTTAGTGTTCCCAGTACGTCATCTGGCCAAGGCGATGTCAAACAACAGAGTGTTTTCAAATTAGTGCAAAAAACAAAAACCAAAAAAAATTTTACTGTATTGAAGCGAAAAAGAAGTGTAACTGAGCAAAAGTTAAGTGACGATAAAAAAAAAATTGCAAGCATGCCATTCTACACACGCAGTGGCAAAGAGAGAATGAGGCCTTCACCTTTGGCTATTAGTGGCAGATCCCAAAAAGTTACCCAGCCTACAATTGGTGCACAACTACTGTTACGCGTCAAAGCCGAGCTGCAAGATAACAGTGAGGCATTACAGGAGAATATTTGCTCTGATTCACAAATGACAACAATCCCTGTGGAGAGTCCATCCAACAGTGGGATGTCTAATCGTGACCATTCTGTTAGTCTACCCATAAAGAAGGGCCCTTTCAGCAGTTCTGCTGATGTGTGCCTGAACAGCCCGAGTGTAGCCGGTGATACACCAAGTGAGGATGACACTTTGTCTTTAGAAGAGGATGTGGGGGAGATTTGGGTATCCGACGATGAGGATGCGGTTGATTGTGTAAGTCCTGCAGCAGTGTGGCACCAGTGGGAGCAGTTCTGGCATGTGAGGTTCTGGCACCAATATGCACTTTCCAAACACAAGCAGGGATGACGCAGGGGGCAGACCACAACAGTTTGACATCTGGGCTGGTTTGAAGGATTTGTCAAAAAAATGTGTGACCTTGACCATAATTCCAACCAATCCTACTATTAACATGCAAAGGATGGTGGAGGGCCTATCAGGGATTAAACTGTATTTTTCATAATTTTCACTAATAATGTTTGGGTGTAATATACACCCAAAGACGAGTGCTCAATTGCTAAGAGTCATTGATGGAGAGGAAGACAAGCAGGCTTGTCTGTAGAATTTGCAGGCAAATTGTGCTGCGTTATATAGGTAACACCCAAAGAGAAGAGCTCCATTGCTCCATTGCTAATTGTAATTGCTGAAATAGAAATAATAGGGCTGACAGTCTTGGTCTAAATCTGCAGTTACATTTTATTGTACCATAGCTCATTGCGAAACTGGAGAGGTGGCAGGGTTTAGTGATAATCTTCCTCCAACAATACTAATTCATCCCAATATCCCAATATCATAGAAGTCTGTGTAGTATGATGTAATTGCTGATAATGGCCTTCCAAAGGGAATGACTAGTTGATTTTAGGGCAGAGCTGTCACGGTTTTTGGGCAATTCTTTTACAGCACAGCAAATATCAAAATGTTTAGCGGACTCATCTGCATCACCACTGGGTGTCTTGGGAAAGCAATTTCTTTTACTACAAGCAGTTGCCAGAGAAACTGAAGGAGAAGACGTCCCAACAAGATGTTGATAAGTCTGGGATCCTTGCAAAGAAAATTAAGTATTTCATCTACAATTAAAATATAGTTAGCACATTTACTTTGTTTTATTGCACACTATAATTTTATGTAGCACCTTTTCAAAATCTATTATTAAGGCAATCACTTGACTCAAGCTAACCGTGTCTGCACTTTCTTCACAGGTAACTACTTCGCTGGACTAAAGTATATTCCCCTCAAATGCTAGTCTTCTTGCAGCTGCTGTATTCTCCTACATGCTGTTGCAGAAACCACAAATTGACCCTAAATGTTTATGGACACAAACAGCATCTCCTGCATGTCATTTTTCAAAAGTTCTGTAACACCAAGTTGATAGTGTGTGCAAAACAGGAAATGTGATGGAATTCAGCCCCGCTGTAATGCTGGACCAATATTGGGGTCGTAATCAGAAATGACATATCCTCAGGAGACTCCAAGCAGGATTAGCCATCTTTCAATGACATCCCTTAGTTTTTGGAACAGTTTGTCAGCTGTATGCCTCTTAGTGAAGCTGCTGATACACAGAGTAGCCTACTTCTCAAAAATGTGATGTACCTGGGTACATGCTGCTGCTGTCCATGCTGGGGAAGGCGAAAGACCAACCCAGTGGGCTTTCACAGTCATATAATCTTTTGTTTGCCCAGTTCCGCTTGTACACATATCTGTGGTTAAGTATACAGTGGGTAGAATACCATTTTGTCACCCAATAATGACATTTTTAGGAACTTTCCGGTACAGGAGAGAATAAGCTTTTCTAGTAAAATGGTATAGTGATGACATTTGCTAACAGGGACATAACACCTCAATTAAATGTCTTAAACCAACTGTATTAATAGTGGACATTGGACACAGATCTAACGCTAACATAGTACCCAGGGCGTCTGTGATCCGCTTTGCGACTGGGTGACAGGTTTCATTCTTGCTTCCTCTTGCAGAGGATTGTTTACTTGCCAATTGTTGGGGGGGAAGATTGCAGGTGCTGGGATGTAGATGAGAGAAGGGAGGTAGATTATGCTGGAATGCTTGTTGTTAATTTTTTTTTAACCAAAGTTTCTGATTTTCCCAACAGTTTGCCAATAACTCGCTGAAAAATGACGAAACATGGATGAGGATCCCAGATGGTTAAGGTCCCTACCTCTACTGAGTGTGGCTTTCAAAATGTTACAAATGGATAGACAACTCTTGCCAGGATTCGTGTAAAAATAATTCCACACTTAAGAGGTGGATTTTTGGTCTTATGCCCAGGCATGACAATGGCCTTTTTGTTATCACTGGCAAGAACTGCAGCAATTTTTCTTTTCAAGTGTATGAAAATCATATTGTGACATAGGAGGTGTTCAAAATTGAATAAAAAATGACTGGAAATTAGTGTTACTGAGGTTAATAATAATGTAGCTACAAAATAATACCTAAATTATGTTATTTTAGCACCAATAAATGTAATTTTTATAACAAATTGCAAAACAAAACCAAACAAAACCAAAACCAAAACCAAAACACGCAATGGCGGTTTTGCAAAACCAAAACCAAAACCAAAACACGACGGTAATCCAGATCCAAAACCGAATCCAAAACCAAAACACGGGGGTCAGTGACCATCTCTACCATAAACTGATCCTTCTCTAAGCCGTTTATTACTGACCTCAGGGATTCCATCCGAAATCTGTCCACCCGTAAGTGCACATTGAGGTTCTTTGAGTTTAAGATGGGTCGAAAGGACCCGTCCGGCTTCTTGACCAGGAACAGATTTGAATAAAACCCCTGTCCCTTCTGGTCTTCTGTGACCCTGCAGATGACTCTTTGCGAAAGAAGAGAAGCGACACAGGCCTGTATTGCCTGTCTTCTTGTTGGATCTCGGGGTAGCGGGGTTATGAAGAAACGATGTGGTACCGGACCCAGCAGGTCTATCATGTACCCCCTTGATATAATGCCCCGAATCCAAGGGTCTTGGGAGGACGCTGCCCACTGTTCCTGGAACAAAGACAGACGCCCCCCCACTGGCGCCACCTTCGGCAGAATAGAGTGGTCGTCAGAACGCAGGCTTCTCCTGGGTCTTGGGAGGCCTGGCGCCTAGCTGCAAACGAGGATCTTCCCCTGACATAGGAGCCTCGAGCATTTGGTTGTCTACCTATAAATGACTGTCTCTGGCTCTCATCTGACAAAGCAGTGCCTGCGCTGCTGTTCTGGGAGTGTGTTCTCTATAGTAGAACACACTCCCAGGTCTGCCACCAAAAGAAGAGCTTCCTATTAAAAAAGGAATCTAATAAAATAAAATTAAGTGAAAATAAAATAAAAAAACACTAGCAGTACTAAAACACAGCCCAACTCCATGGAACCTAAAAAAAACTGAACAGGAAGGGGCAGGGGAATTGTAGAGGGGAGGGGTCTGTCAGCAGTGCTAAACTTAACTAGTTAGGTGCCAACTCCTGTACTCCCCTCCACAGCCCTCACCACAGCGCTATTTGCCCTTACCCACTTCTTGCCCCTTCTCTCATTCCCAGTCCACCCGTCTCTCACCATGGCGCCCTGCTCCTTTCCTATACCCATCCTCTCCCCTGGCCCCTTTCTCTCGCCCAACTCTCACTGCCCCACCCCTCACCCTCCCCCTCGCTCCATCAAACCTGATAATCTCATCCGCATCTCCCCTCTTCCCTCCCTCCCTTTCTCTTGTGCCCTCTGGAACTCCAGATCCATCTGCAACAAAATTTATTCCATCCATGACCTCTTCATCTCCAACTCTCTTAATCTTCTTGCCATCACTGATACCTGGCTTACTTCTTCTGATACCGTTTCTCCCGCCGCTCTCTCCTACGGGGGCCTCTCCTTCACCCACTCCACCAGACCAGACGAGCATCCAGGAGGCGGAGTGGGCCTCCTCCTATCCCCTAACTGCACTTTTCGTGTCATTCCTACTTTACCTTCCCTCTCCTCCTTTGACGTACACTCCATCCGTCTCTTCTCCCCCATCCACTTCCGTGTGTCCGTCATCTACCGTTCCCCAGGCCCCTCCTCCCTTTTGCTTGACAACTTCGCTGCCTGGCTCCCCCACTACCTTTCCTCTGACCTTCCCTCCATCATATTTGGTGACTTTAATATCCCTATTGACAACTGTTCTGACCCCGCCACCATTAAACTTCTCGGCCTTTCCTCCTCCCTAGGCCTTACTCAGTGGACCTCTTCCCCCACCCACTGTCTTGGTCACTCCCTTGACCTTGTCTTCTCTCATCTCTGTGATCTCTCTGACTTCTCCAACTTTCCCTTCCCACTATCTGGCCACCACCTCTCCTTCACTCTGTCCTCCTCCCCTGCTCCTGCCTCGCCCAAAGCCACCCTCACTAGACGTAACCTTGATGCTTTTGACCCCACCTCCTTCTCCTCCTCTCTCAAAACTCTCCTTTCACCCCTCCCCTCCCTGGCCTGTCCCGACCAGGCCTCCTCTCTCTACAATCACTCCCTCACCACTGCCCTGGATGCTGTTGCCCCAGCCTCTTCTTTCCGCCGACGCTGCATTAATCCCCAACCCTGGCACTCAAAACTCACCCGCTTCCTCCAAAGATGCTCTCGCACTGCTGAACGCCTCTGGAGGAAATCTCGCTCCCTGGCTGACTTCCTCCACTTTAAATTCATACTCTAATCTTTCTCCTCTGCCCTCTCCCTTGCTAAACAATCCTTAAGTCCCTCATTTCTTCTCAGTCCTCCAATCCCCGCCGCCTCTTTGCCACCTTCAGCTTCCTCCTCTCCCCCCCTCCCCCTCTGTCCCGCGTTCACTCTCCGCTTCTGCGTGTGCCACTTTCTTCTCTTCCAAAATTAGGGCCATCAGACTGAACATCTCCTCCTCCCCTTCTCCCGCCACCCTCATCGCTTCACATCCCCCCATCACCCAACTCTGATGCTCCTTCAGCCCTACAACCGGTGAAGAAGTTCGCTCCCTTATTCTTTCCTCTCCACCCTCTCACCTCCTTTGCTCTCTTTCTCCTACTGCCTGCTCTTACCTAGCACACCTTTTCAACCTATCACTCTCCTCTGGTGTAGTACCCTCCTCTTTTAAACACGCTCTTATCTCTCCTATCCTCAAAAAACCCAATCTTGACCCCACCTCTCTTGCTAATTATCGCCCTATCTCTCTTCTCCCCTATGCCTCTAAATTACTTGAGCGAATTGTCTGCAGCCGCCTAACCAGGCACCTCACAGACAATTCCCTCCTTCACCCTCTCCAATCTGGCTACCGCCCCCTCCATTCTACCAAAACTGCCCTGGCCAAGGTTACTAATGATCTATTATCAGCCAAAACCAAGGGTCACTTCTCCGTTCTCATCCTCCTTGACCTCTCTGCAGCCTTTGACACCGTGGACCACCCCCTCCTGCTGCAAACTCTTCTCTCTCTCTGCCTCTCTGGTTCTGTCCATGCCTGGTTCGCCTCACACCTCGCTAATCGCTCCTTCTCTGTATCCACGTCTGGTTCTTCCTCCTCTCCCTACCCTCTCCCCGTAGGAGTCCCGCAGGGCTCTGTTCTTGGCCCTCTACTCTTTTCGCTCTACACTTCCTCCCTTGGTGCTCTCATCTCTTCCTTCGGTCTTCAGTATCACCTTTATGCTGACGACATTCAACTCTATATCTCCTCTCCTGATCTTTCCTCCACCCTCCTCGCTCGGGTATCCGACTGCCTCTCCGCCATCTCCTCCTGGATGTCCGAGCGCTTTCTCAAAATCAATATCTCTAAAACTGAACTCATTGGGCTAGATTTACTAAGCTGTGGGTTTGAAAAAGTGGGGATGTAGCCTATAGCAACCAATCAGATTCTAGCTGTCATTTTGTAGAAGGTACTAAATAAATGAAAGCTAGAATCTGATTGGTTGCTATAGGCAACATCCCCACTTTTTCAAACCCGCAGCTTAGTAAATCTAGCCCATTGTCTTTCCTCCGCCCAGACTCCCATCCCACCATGACCTCTCTATTGTCGTCAATAACACCACCATCTCCTCTGTCACCCAACTTCGCTGCCTGGGTGTCACCCTCGAGTCCTCTCTCTTTTGCCCCCACATTCATTCCCTTGCCCAAGCCTGTCGCTTCCAACTACGCAACATCGCCCGCATCCGTCCTTTTCTCTCTCAGGATGCCGCCAAAACTATCATCCATGCACTCATCATCTCCCGCCTGGATTATTGTAACCTCCTCCTCACTGGCCTCCCCCACTCCCGTCTCTCCCCTCTATACTCAATGCGGCCGCAAGACTCATCTTCCTCTCACGCCGCTCCTCCTCTGCCTCCCCTCTCTGCCTTGCCTTACACTGGCTCCCCTCCCCCTACAGAATCGTTTTCAAACTCCTCACCACCACTTACAAGGCTCTCTCCAACTCTACTGCCCCTTATATCTCTAACCTCCTCTCCATTCACACTCCTGCCCGCTCCCTGCGCTCGGCCAACGACTGCCGCCTCTCCTCCACTCTTATTACCTCTTCCCACTCCAGAATCCAAGACTTTTCCCGTGCAGCCTTCTTTTCTGGAACGACCTTCCTCGTTCCATCCGTCTCTCTCCTACTCTGTGCTCCTTCAAACGTGCACTAAAAATTCACCTCTTCCTCAAAGCATACCAACCATCTACTTAACCCCCATCTCCTCCCTTTAGCTCGTCCTCCCTTCTCTCCTCTTGCCTCAACTGGCTTCTCTTGTGCCTGGTCTGTTTACCCTCCCTTAGGATGTAAGCTCGTATGAGCAGGGCCCCCTCCCCTCCTGTCTCCATACCTGTTCTTCCGCTCCGTCTTTACTGCATATGACTGGCCGGAGTTTCTGAAGTATTGGTACTTTTTGCTCATTGTTCTGTATGGTTTCACCCTGTATAGTCTACTGTTAGTACTGTGTGCGGCACTGCGGATACCTTGTGGCGCCTAACAAATAAATGATAATAATAATAAATAAGCAGTGTCCCCCAGACTGGATGAAAGAGAAATTTCATTTACCGCTACCTGTGGACTTGCAGACTAGCGCTACAACATCACAAAAAGAACAGTAAACATTGTTTCTAAGACTGCATTACATTTGTTATATTTCTGCGCCCTCTCCGTTTTTTTTTAAAATCTTTTTAACTAAGAAGACTGGGTCGATATGTTGCCATGGGCCGACTTCGTGCATAACAATGACTTTCATGAATCCACCTCAGCGACTCCATTTTCCATTGTCTATGGCTCTACCATCCACTCAGGTTCCAGCAGTTAATTTCTTGAGGCAGGATTATCTCTCCACTTGGGCACAAGTTCAAATGGCATTGAAGAAATCCTCCTCTCTGTATAAATTATTTGCAGATAGGAAATGCAAAGCCATGCCTCCCCTGAAGGTTGGTGACAAAGTTTGGCTGTCGATCAAGAATATTCGTTTCCCCTGTATGATGTTCGCTCCCCGCTACATCGGTCCCTATAAGATCTCTCAAGTCATCTCTCCAGTGTGCATTAATCTTTAGCTTCCCTCAGCCCCATCCGGATCACCAATGCCTTCCATATCTTGCTATTGAAGCCCCTGGTCATCAATCGGTTTTCTTCTCCCATTACTTCCTCCGCTCATCCCGAGATTCATAAACCGGAATTCGAGAGCAAACAAATATTGGATTCCAAGAATTCTCGAGGGGTGCTGAAATATCTTGACTGGAAAGGTTTTGGTCCCGAGGAACGATCATGGGTGCGAGCATCTAATGTCAATGAACCTCTTCTACTGAAGACGTTTCATACTAAATTCCACAGGAAACCTGGTCCTAGGAGTTCGGTGACCACCATTAAAAGGGGGGTGGTACTGTCACACACCGCGCTCCGGGTATCTCTATTCGGGCATCGGCACACCTGCTCTCGTCTTAATTCTCCTCATCGTGCATGCTGTCAGCAGCAGTCTGCACTTGTACTATGTTTCACATGTATTACCTGGTCTATCTAGCCATTGGTCAGTACTCCTTTATAAGGCTCCTCCCCTCACCTTTCAATGCTGGTTCTTTGAGTCTTCACCTGGCCTGAAGCAGTTCACTTCTCTCCGTTGTGATCTACACTGCTATCCACTCTGCACGCACCGTTGACCTTCGCTGATCCGTTACCACCTCCAAGTGGTAATAGCCGTAGTTCACGGTCTGTTGCATATCCTGTGTACCGCTGATCTCTGCTCACCTGTTCCACTCGTTAGTGGTAATCGCTGTGATCACATCTAATCAGTGGTGGGCTCCTATAACACACACATCTAATCAGTGATGGGCTCCTATGACACACACATCTAATCAGTGGTGGGCTCCTATAACACACACATCTAATCAGTGGTGGGCTCCTATGACACACACATCTTATCAGTGGTGGGTTCTATAACACACACATCTAATCAGTGGTGGGCCCCTATAAAACACATCTAAAATCAGTGGTGGGCCCCTATAAAACACATCTAAAATCAGTGGTGGGCCCCTATAAAACACATCTAAAATCAGTGGTGGGCTCCTATAACACACACACACCTAATCAGTGGTGGGCTCCTATAACACACACACATCTAATCAGTGATGGGCTCCTATAACACACACATCTAATCAGTGGTGGGCTCCTATAACACACACATCTAATCAGTGGTGGGCTCCTATAACACACACACATCTAATCAGTGGTGGGCTCATATAACAAACACATCTAATCAGTGGTGGGCTCCTATAACACACACACATCTAATCAGTGGTGGGCTCATATAACAAACACATCTAATCAGTGGTGGGCTCCTATAACACACACATCTAATCAGTGGTGGGCTCCTATAACACACACACATCTAATCAGTGGTGGGCACCTATAACACACACATCTAATCAGTGGTGGGCTCCTATAACACACACATCTAATCAGTGGTGGGCTCCTATAACACACACACATCTAATCAGTGGTGGGCACCTATAACACACACATCTAATCAGTGGTGGGCTCCTATAACACACACATCTAATCAGTGGTGGGCTCCTATAACACACACATCTAATCAGTGATGGGCTCCTATAACACACACATCTAATCAGTGATGGGCTCCTATAACACACACACATCTAATCAGTGGTGGGCTCCTATAACACACACACCTAATCAGTGGTGGGCTCCTATAACACACACACCTAATCAGTGGTGGGCTCATATAACACACACATCTAATCAGTGATGGGCTCCTATAACACACACATCTAATCAGTGATGGGCTCCTATAACACACACATCTAATCAGTGATGGGCCCCTATAACACACACATCTAATCAGTGATGGGCTCATATAACACACACATCTAATCAGTGGTGGGCTCCTATAACACACACATCTAATCAGTGGTGGGCTCCTATAACACACACACCTAATCAGTGGTGGGCTCCTATAACACACACATCTAATCAGTGATGGGCACCTATAACACACACATCTAATCAGTGGTGGGCTCCTATAACACACACATCTAATCAGTGATGGGCTCCTATAACACACACATCTAATCAGTGGTGGGCTCCTATAACACACACACATCTAATCAGTGATGGGCTCATATAACACACACATCTAATCAGTGGTGGGCTCCTATAACACACACATCTAATCAGTGGTGGGCTCCTATAACACACACACACCTAATCAGTGGTGGGCTCCTATAACACACACACATCTAATCAGTGGTGGGCTCCTATAACACACACACATCTAATCAGTGGTGGGCTCCTATAACACAGACATCTAATCAGTGGTGGGCTCCTATAACACACACATCTAATCAGTGGTGGGCTCCTATAACACACACATCTAATCAGTGGTGGGCTCATATAACACACACATCTAATCAGTGATGGGCTCCTATAACACACACATCTAATCAGTGGTGGGCTCCTATAACACACACATCTAATCAGTGGTGGGCTCCTATAACACACACACCTAATCAGTGGTGGGCTCCTATAACACACACACCTAATCAGTGGTGGGCTCCTATAACACACACACCTAATCAGTGGTGGGCTCCTATAACACACACATCTAATCAGTGGTGGGCTCCTATAACACACACACCTAATCAGTGGTGGGCTCCTATAACACACACACCTAATCAGTGGTGGGCAAATATAACACACACATCTAATCAGTGGTGGGCTCCTATAACACACACACATCTAATCAGTGGTGGGCTCCTATAACACACACATCTAATCAGTGGTGGGCTCCTATAACACACACACATCTAATCAGTGGTGGGCTCCTATAACACACACATCTAATCAGTGGTGGGCTCCTATAACACACACATCTAATCAGTGATGGGCACCTATAACACACACATCTAATTAGTGGTGGGCTCCTATAACACACACATCTAATCAGTGGTGGGCTCCTATAACACACACATCTAATCAGTGGTGGGCCCCTATAACACACACATCTAATCAGTGGTGGGCTCCTATAACACACACATCTAATTAGTGGTGGGCTCCTATAACACACACATCTAATCAGTGGTGGGCTCCTATAACACACACATCTAATTAGTGGTGGGCTCCTATAACACACACATCTAATCAGTGATGGGCTCCTATAACACACACATCTAATCAGTGGTGGGCTCCTATAACACACACACCTAATCAGTGGTGGGCTCCTATAACACACACATCTAATCAGTGGTGGGCTCCTATAACACACACATCTAATCAGTGGTGGGCACCTATAACACACACACCTAATCAGTGGTGGGCTCCTATAACACACACACATCTAATCAGTGATGGGCTCCTATAACACACACATATAATCAGTGATGGGCTCCTATAACACACACATCTAATCAGTGATGGGCTCCTATAACACACACATCTAATCAGTGGTGGGCTCCTATAACACACACATCTAATCAGTGATGGGCTCCTATAACACACACATCTAATCAGTGGTGGGCTCCTATAACACACACATCTAATCAGTGATGGGCTCCTATAACACACACATCTAATCAGTGATGGGCTCCTATAACACACACACCTAATCAGTGGTGGGCTCCTATAACACACACATCTAATCAGTGGTGGGCTCCTATAACACACACATCTAATCAGTGGTGGGCACCTATAACACACACACCTAATCAGTGGTGGGCTCCTATAACACACACACATCTAATCAGTGGTGGGCACCTATAACACACACACCTAATCAGTGGTGGGCTCCTATAACACACACACATCTAATCAGTGATGGGCTCCTATAACACACACATATAATCAGTGATGGGCTCCTATAACACACACATCTAATCAGTGGTGGGCTCCTATAACACACACATCTAATCAGTGATGGGCTCCTATAACACACACATCTAATCAGTGGTGGGCTCCTATAACACACACATCTAATCAGTGGTGGGCCCCTATAACATGTGGCACTGTGGATTCAGTGGCGCCATATAAATAAAGATGACGACGACAGCAGTAACCCAGTGGTGGACGAACGGATACATTTCAGAGGTTGGATAGTGCGGTCATCTTACCTTCTAAAGGGCACCACATTAGCTTTAATCTCAGTAATAAGTAATAATCAGATACCTATGTGTAATAACAAGAGGTACAAGCTATAACCTGCCGCTAGAGCAGGAGGGAGCTGGGGCTGCAGGTGAAGGCTCTGTGGGGCACCAGTTGACCATCTCTACGGTAACCGCAGGTGATCTTACAGTGGTAATAGTTCATGTATAAATGTAGAAGGGGGTAATTACTATTATAGCCAATGTTACTTTTATAAAGTGAGCGGTAGTGTCTTGCTGGTTGCTATGGGATACAGCTCCTACTCCTGTATTCATATCACCCATGTACAGAAATGGCAGCATAGGTACATATATAACATTACTTTCACTGGCCCCTGTGCAGCTTACAGGTGTTTCATTCCCCATCTCTCCTCTGACTAGGGCATTACAGCAGATATCTTGTGTCACTGCGAGACATGCAGAGTGCGGATGTGTGAGAGAGGTCCAGAGAGGGTTCCTCAGGACGAGTGCCAGCCCTGGGACCGACCCCCTCAAAGGGGCACTGAATCACATTTTCACACCTTGTTAAAAACAAAAAGAGCCTTCATCGGGGGTTTGTTTTTCTGCCTTTCAAATCAGGAAATGAGTTTTATGGGATTTCCAGGTTCTGGCCTGAACCAGCAACAAAATGATATAAATATCAGGAGGGGAGAGGGAGAGATATAGGTGATAACAGAGAGATACTGCAAGCATGCTGCACCCTACACGTTGTCTCCTTGTCCCCATCCTCCTGTGCCTGCTCCTTCCACATGGACAGTGTCGCTGCTACTTCCAAGCCAGAGGTGAGTGGTATATAGAGTGTTCACTGGTCTGTTATATAGTGGATAGGTCTAAACTCTGTTTTATGCTATAAATCATGGGACAATCCTAAGAACTGGAAGAGAGGGAAAAGGTGGTGTTACCCATAGCAACCAGATTGTAAAGGTTTGTACCCCATAAGCACTATATCTGCTACATTCAGCTCACCCTGCTCATTGAATAAACTTTGGACATTGTGGGGCTGATTCACTTAGCCACGAGCTGGCGTAATAACACCTGTAATGTTTCTGCGTTACATTTAGGTAATGATCTTCAATGAGCAGTGTTTTCACTACTGTATTTGTGCGCATAAACATAATGCTACTTCAGAACTTCGCGGCTAATTGAGTGGGCCCCTCAGAGTGTAAGCACCGTATACCTAAGACAATCAGACCATAACGTGCTCACAGTCCACCACTGCATGTGTGTACATTGTCCACTACTACATGCTCTTCTCTCCTACTATATTCTGCAATCCACATATTAGAATATAGAGGAGTGCATGATGGAGGTCAGCTAAAAGAAATGTACAGTGATGATGATAAGGGAAGAGTAAGGGGATGTAAATTACACTCATAGGCAGAGGGAAACATATTTACAGCTCTCATGTGTCACTATGGGAAGGACTGACACAAAATCATACTCTCACCCCCTCCTTAAATATTATGCAAGAAGAATGGGACAGTATCAGGTCTGGAAACAGCCTTACACCTACATTCATGCTTCTGTTTTACAGCTCCTTGTCGCTATGCCGGAAAGAATTATGCACTGGGGGAGTCGTGGCTAGGGATGGATTGTCAGCTCTGCACGTGCCTGCACCCGGTGGGAGTAGGATGCTGTGATATGTGAGTAGCAGCATGAATCCTATATCACAGCCTGTGCATTACATACATAGTTCTACATAACAGACTGAGGGGTCAGCAGAGCCTGTGGGTTTGTACTGGTACAAACAGGAGAGTAGCCCTGCTACATATAGTGGGCAGCACACAAATACTGCTCACGAGCCTTTGCTTGGGATGGGAAGCATACTGCAGTCCCAGTGTGTCACACACAGGACAGCCACACACTGCCGTCCAGCAGACGTGTCACACACAGGACAGCTACACACTGCAGATTCAGGCGTGTGTCACACACTGCAGATTCAGGCGTGTGTCATACACAGGACAGCCACACACTGCAGTCCAAGCGTGTCACACGCAGGACAGCCACACACTGCAGATTCAGGCTTGTGTCACACACTGCAGATTCAGGCGTGTCACACACTGCAGATTCAGGTGTGTGTCACACACAGGACAGCCACACACTGCAGTCCAAGCGTGTCACACGCAGGACAGCCACACACTGCAGCTATAGGCGTCTGTCACACGCAGGACAGCCACACACTGCAGATTCAGGCGTGTCACACGCAGGACAGCCACACACTGCAGATATAGGCGTCTGTCACACGCAGGACAGCCACACACTGCAGATATAGGCGTCTGTCACACACAGGACAGCCACACGCTGCAGATTCAGTGGTTTGGCACTCTATACACTCAACCTCTCACACTAACGTGGGCATCAATGGACGAACTCTAAAACTAAACACACAATGATAAACAGTGCAGATACCACCCTCAGAGACCATCATAGATGTGTGTATAAATAAATATATATATATATATATATATATATATATAAGCTGGGGGGGGGGGTGACTGGTCAACCCCCCTCTCTAGATAATCAGTTATTATATGCAGTTATCTGACTCATTGCTACGGGATAGGGGACATCTAGATTTATACTGCACCTTTGTATCTGACACCAGGGGGTAAATGTATGAACGTGCGGGTTCTTCAACACCCGCGTGTTCGGCGATTAAATTTCAAGCGGCGCTGCATTGTAAAGGGAAACTTCCCTTTACAATGCAGAGCCGCTTTAAATTTAATCGCCGAACACGCGGGTGTTGAAGAACCCGCACGTTCATACATTTACCCCCAGTAATTTATCACCTCTTCTAATCTATAGTTTGTGAAAGAGCACATGAAGGACTCACAGGAGAGCTTTGAGATAGGATATAGAGTTCCCTTTCGAGCCTGTTTTTGTTTCACCCTCCCTCAGGATGTTATCTTATCAGCAGGGCCCCCCTCCCCTCCTGTCTCCATACTGGTTCTTCTGCTCTGTCTTTACTCCATATGTCTCCCTGGAGATCCTGAAGCATTGGTACTTTGTGTTTATTGTTCTGTACTTTGTCACCCTGTTTTGTACTACTGTTTGTACGGTGTATGGCGCTGCGGAAACCTTGTGGCGCCCAACAAATAAATGATAATAATAATGGAAATATGGGACACATGAAACCTATATTGCATTTATGAAAGTGTGACCAAGTCTACTTACACTAATCTTGAAATACTATCATTAGATTAGGAGGGTTAGAGTGCGTGGAAGCTACTTCCATAGGACAAGAAGTGTAGAATGTAAAGCACTGCATGTCAGTCTGTTGCATGACTCCTAAGCTGCAGCCTTGATATAGGATTCCTGTTATCTGACTTTGCTTTCTACAAGACAGAGAGGCCCACCCTGGTAATAAATGATTCTCTGGATACAACATGGACATTTATAATTATTCATAAATTCACATGTTGTTTCAAGTATATTCTGTAGCTCACCAATACTCAGTATTTCACACATATTACATGTAGGTGTACCCTAGTAACGTGTGTAGGATGCCAGACACACAGCAGAAGCGCTGCATGTATAAAAAGTCTAATAAGCACAGAATTCAGAGTAAATGTACAGAGAAATAAATGTTTATTTACACAAATGTTGAAGGAGACTGATAACCTGCACTTTCCCCTCCAGTACTCAGCATCCCATCGACTTTCCCTCGTGGTGTGAAGCTCGTTATGATTCTCAGACCTGTCACATCTCGGTGGTACAGAAGGCCAACCCTAACCTGCCATGTGTACACAGCGCAGACTATGAGTGGGGGTCAGCGGGGACCCCCGAGCCCTCTCCAGAGACCGTCTACACAACGCACCTCGGCAGATAGAAGACGTCTCCCCTCTACACAATATGGACTGGGCTGCATTTCTCTCATTCTTACAGCATTTCTTCAGAAAACCACTTAAACTGCGGCTAGTGAGGGAGCTGCTGGACCCATACAAACACTATCACGTCTATAGCTCACTGCTCACCCAGAGAAGCACCACTATGTAACCAGCAGGCCATATGTGCTTATGTTATACAATGTATGACCTTCTGTGACTTCTATATACATGTATGTAACCACTTCTAATAAATAGAAAAAGTGATTACTGTGTCTGTTGCAGCAGCAATTATCCAAACAATGTCCAAGTTTAAAAATACAGACTAACCCTCCCACTGATGGGACCAGCCCCTCCCCCTGCAGGGTTACAGAGTGAAGAAAGAGAAATAGGGTCTGACCCTCTCCCTCCAGGGTAATACACAGGAATCTGAGACATGAGGTCTGCAACTCCCCTTCCAGGGAAAGGGAGAAGGGAGCCAACAAGGTGCAGGGTGACAGACAGAAGGGAGCGATGAGGCATGGAGCCTGCACGGTGGCAAACAGGAGGGTATAAGACTGGGGCTGCCCCTCCCCTGCAGGTAGACACAGAGTAGGGAGACAGGGCGACTGACGGAGGGCATGACAGACATACGGCTTTAGATCCTGATAGAATGGGACGAGGACACTGGTGACACGTAGGAGGCCAATAAGGGATTGGTGGGCAGCAGTTTGATTGGCAGGTCCCAACTAAAAGTGTCCACATTGATATGTTCTGCTCCGGTCCACATGATGATCTCGGACTGGTTCTCAAGCACAGTAGGAGCCTCTACTGGCTCACGGGCTGTGACAAACTCGAAGTGAAGCCGCCACTTAAGGGAAACTACAACAAGAGGATGTGATGAAGCAACAAGTCATCCAGTTATATATGATCTCTTATCGTACATCAATGTGTGGCACACTACAGGGTAATCCCTACACCCTCCACGCAATGCACCCCCATCTATTGCCAGACAGCCCTCTGAGGAGCCGGCAATGCCCAGCCACCATATCCATACACATGTCTACCCTCGCCCTGCATTGCTTATATCCCTTAATATGCCCAGTGTACCACCCTCTCCCTACCACATCTGTGATAAGGTCCTCTCTCTCTCTATCTATCATATATATATATATATATATATATATATATATATATATACACACACACACACACACACACACACACATATGTACATACATACACACACATATATATATATATATATATATATATATATATATATATATATATATATATATATATATACACACACATATATATGCAGTGTACCACTCTATTCCCCTAGCAATGGTACAATCCCCTCTATGTCCCTCTATATACACAGTGCACCACTCCCCTCGCATTGGACCCTCATCTCTATATACGTGCAGATCACCCACCGATGTTGGTAGTGAAGCCCGGGCAGGAGCTCAGAGGTACAGGGAGGCTGAAGTGACTGCTGGCTGTATGTAGACAGGACTCGTGATGCTGAGCGTGAGTACTGATAGATACAGGCTGCCCACGTGAGCGCTGGTACTCCTCCTGCACACTCTCCTCACTCTGCAGGGAGACTGAATACTGCACACAGAGAAGGAAGAACATAGCAGCGGAACCTATTATACCCTCCAAACATATTACATAGAGCAACAGCCAAACACTTTATACAACCCTGTATAATTACAGCAACATTATATACAAGATCAGAATGTCACTACACGGGCCCGCAGGGTGGGCGGTATGATGATAGCTGGCATTGGTGCTGCTCACCTGCAAACAGGGAATGTCACCATCAGAGAAATTAAAAGTGCCAATAACATCCTCTCCGATCTTATAAACAGTCTTGAAAATGCAGAAGGTTCCAACACGGCCCCGTGAGTTACTGATATTATACTGATCTGTAAGAAGCAGTGGTGGTTAGATATACACACACACACATATATACACATATATATATCTATCTATCTATCACAGTCATATCAATACCTCCTACCAGGCCACCCATTCACTGCTCAGATATGATGAAGGTGCCAGCATCCAAACCATGTTAGTAATTAATAAAAGTGGGATTGCTGCATCTATACTGAATGGTAAAACTACATGACATTCAATGTATTACACATAATACATAAAGGTGACACTACATCTAAACATAAGGCATTATACATCAAACAGGCAATCCTTTAGGGTGGTGGGTATAATCTGTACCCACGTAAGGTTCTCCGGGATGTAACAGTCATAAGAATATCCAGTGCAGAGTCCAGCAGTCTGGAGTCTTTCTTACAGATCTCCTCATCCAGGAAGGGATTAGAGGGGGCAACCTCGTCCTCCTGCAACGGCTGAAACCCCTGGAGAGCTGCAAAATACAAAACATTGATATTAAGTCTACTGTAAAACTAATAAGTGTTTTTCTTGTTTGACCAATAACACGGACATATAAATGGACTCTCAGAGGGGCCCTGAGATTCTTACAGAATCAGATGTGAGGGATCTCTGCATACTCAGTATGCATTAGACAGCAAGAAATTCATTTGATCGACATTCAGAAATTCAACAACATTAGGCTGACAATTTAAATATAGACAGTATTATACGGTTAGGGATATTATTGTCAATCTCAAAATACTGTTCTCCAACCTTATCTATATTATGGTGCCGACCATATAAATGTTGATCTTATGTATCACACCCCTTTACACGACATGGAGTTTCATTAACATTGCTTATGGCGAGAACTTCAGCAGTGATAGATAGATAGATATATATATATATACACACACACACATACACATATATACATACACAGTTGTAGTAGTGCAGTGTTGGCTAACCTGTGACACTCCAGGTGTTGTGAAACTACAAGTCCCAGCATACCCTTCCAGCAATAAGCTACTATATATTGGCGAAGGCATGCTGGGACTTGTAGTTTCACAACACCTGGAGTGTCACAGGTTAGCCAACACTGTACTAGTGCATAGTAATATGCCACCATGATATTTGTTGTATTTATTCCCAGTAATAAGCCAGAGGCAATGATATATATTAGATATAGTAGTGGTGGTGCAATAACAATACTTTCCATGTTAAGCCACCAGTATTATCTGCTCTGTGCTCCTCTCTTCCTCCCGGGCCGCCTATTTGTCACCACAATCCTCAAATCATATAATAACAACAACAAACTGTAGACATGTGTTCCTCATGGTGTGCACTCATCTGACTCCACCTAGATACCATACTGTGATGTAGAGGAGAGGTGCACACACATTGGTTAGTTAGGGAGAAGTATGGCTAGCAGACCAGACAAAATACCACCGTTACCCCCTCTAAGCACTCACCATGCAGTAACAGGACTCTAAACGGAACTCGCAGCAGCTGGATGGGGCAGTTCACCCTCTGGCAGCCAATAGTTAACTTGTAGACATATTTGACAGATTGACCTCGGAATGAGGGAGGAGCGGTGAGAGGAAGACTCTCACTGTAGGAGTCTGAAACCACAGATTCATGAGTCAGTCAGTTTATTATATTACAAACCTTTCTACTTAATGTTTCAGTAAAAATAAAATTCCCCCCTAGAAATAGGAAATAATATTGGGTAGATATATGCAATGGTCACTTTCCCCAACGCTAACTTCAGTCTCTCTCTGTCCCACCACAGAAAAACAGCATCCCATTATTCCAGCACAAGTACAATAGCCATATACATAGTCTACTAGTGTGTTCATGTCCCAAATACCAACCAGAAGATTCTGACTATTTCTGTATCTGGACAAGTGATCATCTCTTGTTTTATGGGTGAGGAAGTAATTACACTGGTTTTGTAGATTCAGTGTAACAGTTTATTAAACATCCTCCCATTCCCACAATCACATACAAGATTTTGTTTCCCCAGGATCCAGCCGCAGGTCACAAAACAAGATTTTGGGAGGAGTGGAGAGAATGCACTGACCCCGTTCACCTAAAAAGAAAAGAAGTTGATAAAGAGGGCAATATGAATCAGCGGGGGATATAGGACAGAAGATGGACAGTAGTCACCTCTGTTGGGAATGAAGACAGTCTCTTTTTCAGCCTGCACATCCTGTCTCTGCTCCTCACTTGCTGGAAGTTGCACTCGGCTGTCACTGGCATGAAACTGGCAGTGAATCTGTGCACTGGCCCAAGCAAGAGTCTCACTGACAGAAAGAGAGATTGTTTATTCACAACATTGAGAGGGAAGCAAAACGGCACACAGGAGCCAGCACACAAAGCATAAAATACATATACACAAGCACAAGAGAGGGGCACCAATAAAAGCAACAGTTAAATAAGGAGGATAAATACTAAAAAGACGAGTCCCCTGTATAAACACTTGTTATATGAGGCATTACAGTGACAGGCGAACCGAGTGTCAGCCTCAGTGCAGCACTTTCAGGTCTGATTTATGGATTATACTGAGCCCAGCTTTAAATACTTGTCAGAGTGCATGCACCCATTTGGCCAACACAGTGTATTTGATAGACTTTGAGACAACCCTTTACAATAACACCCCCATGTACAAAGACTCACACACTTTAAAATGGACTTTACCTTAACGTTTATTGAAACAAAGTATTGTTTCCTAATTGTAAGAAGTGTTTATAAATGGACACACTTATACTTAACCTGTAATAAAATTATGTTTTATTGAAGTGCCCTGACCTACTTTATCTGGAACTCAATTAGTGGCACAGTTGATTGATTGATGCTAAACATTGAATGTAATATCTCAGACTTTTTGGTGCCAGCTAGGATCAATGGGCTGGGTTACCCCCTATCAACATGTGTGTCAGAAACTGTATATAAAGCTGTATTTTGTATTTTAACTGTATTATACCATCTGTACTTCTGGAAAATCACTAGTAGTACCTCTAACTAGGGTGTAACTAAGGACCTGTTCTGAGCATATAAACATCACTGCTTCAAGAACCTGCTTTGAGGCCGACTGGCATAGGAGGTCCATCCTGTCACACATGGAAATACAGATGCTTATAAATGGAAAAGGCAACGTGTGCGGTAACCCTGAAAGGCAGGAATAGGGCATTTACATAGTCTATAGCTCACATGTCTTATTAAAATGCCCTAAAAGCACCATGATCAAGGGAATCCAGACAATGGCAGCTGTTGTGTACTGCTGAGTAGCAACATACAGGAGACAAAGCTCCAGACGGCCTCATGACCATTAGTGAAAGATGCTGAAAATGGGATCTGGAAAAAGATACAAAACTATACACATATCTACCATTGCTGGATGGTCATACACTAGACAGGGACCTGTATGTATAGGAAGCAGTTGTTACCAGGCTGCACCTACCTGCTGGCAGAGGTAGACAGAGCAGACAATGGGTTGGTGAAACTTACTACACACTCCAGAATCTCACCCGCTAAGAACACTGGGCCACGAACTAGCTTGGCCACAACTTCAATCATGTTGTAAACGATAAAACAGCACCTAGGAAACACAGGGAGGGAAACATCAGCAATATGTTGCACTATGATGGAAACAAGGTGTCTAGGACACCTGGCCAGAAAAGGATGAACTTTGTGGACCTTCCCAAGTTACTGTAACCTACACAAGATGAAAGCAGATGGAGAAGATAAGTGTGAAAGTCATATGAATTTTTATTACAAGGAGACTGGGTTCACAACAGAGGGGAGTGAGAAACTATGGTCAAAGTATAATGCCACACAGGCACTGAGTTCAGTAACCAAACGCATAGCGCATACACAGAAAGCAAAATAAGCAATGGAGCATGTACGCTCATGATCATTACACAGGAGAACGGCAGGGGGACCCCAGGAACCGGAGTCTAGGTTATTGTGTCTGGATTCACCTTCCCACACGAAAATAGGACAAAATAAGTCATTGCAAAAATATATTTCTATTATCGAAGCAGAGAGCCTTGTGTATACTATTGTAGGTGTAAAAAGTATTTATATATTGGCATTTCACATCACAATTGTGTAATCCTGTGACACAGGACATTGTACGTCAGAGAAGCATTTGGTCTGATCCCATAGGGGGAAAGTATCACACTGACAACCACGTTCCTTAGGTTGAGTTCCCACAAGGGATTCTCCTGAGTACGTACTGCCTGACAATCATACAGATACTACATACATGAAACCAGTACACATAATAACTGGAACATGAATACAGTTCAGTAGAATAATAAATGCAAGGACACAATTAACAGACCAAATAGCATGGCATACACTAAAAAGTTAAGAGCACTGCGGTGCCAAGGTGTCCCCTGATCCATGGTCCAGAGGGGGGCACACTGTCACCCTCGCCAACAGCTGTAGTGGAGTGGCCGACAGAGGGGCTTCCAATGTTCTCCCCCCGCCAACTCTGTTCCTGGCAGCTTATGTATAGGGGGGCGCTTGGTACACTCCCCCCTGCAACTAGCAAAAGCGTTATAGGTGAAAACCCCTTCAGGCCCATTCACATACTACCTGCATCAGAAGTCTGAATTAGTTAAGAGGGAAGGGGGCTGTATTACGTCCTGCCAGGTTATATGTCACAAATTGTAAAAAAAAGTTGTACTGTCCATATAAAATATATATCATATGTACTTCTGGAGATCACTAGTACTTCTAACTAGTGTGTAAATGTTCTTTTAAGGACCCTTGAGCAATAAACATCACAGCTTCAAGATTCTGCCTGACGCCTATTGCCTGCTGTACCCAGTCACCAACAGATAAGAGCTTACACTCTAATCCGTTCCCCAGATATCCTGTGTTGAACTCAGTGTCTGTGTGTCAATGCTATGCCCGCTACCCAGTAGCTCTGATACATAGTAAGCAGTCGGGGTAGCAGCCAGTGCACAACAAAGAGGGGCTGCAGCAGCTATACCAGCTGTAAGCAGTTCCAGGTGTCAGCGAAGGAGACTGGTGGTGGCAGCCCTATCCTACAACTAATGCACAATTGATGACACCAGTAGGAATGGAAAGTAATGGCGAATTAATGAGGGATGGAAATAAATCCAAATATACTGTGTAAGACTCAAAAGGAGACTGGGTGGCAGTGTAAGCCCATACAGTCACAATGTATGATATATTTACCTCACGCAGTGATCAGATGACTTTACCACATGGTCTGTAAGGAGGAGGACGTTACACAGATTATCTGAATTTCTCTCTCACAGTCAGTAACCGATTGTTACTGACCACTCCCTACTGGTGTCACCAGACACCGACTGTTACTGACCACTCCCTACTGGTGTCACCAGACACCGACTGTTACTGACCACTCCCTACTGGTGTCACCAGACACTGACTGTTACTGACTACTCCCTACTGGTGTCACCAGACACCGACTGTTACTGACCACTCGTACTGGTGTCACCAGACACTGACTGTTACTGACTACTCCCTACTGGTGTCACCAGACACTGGCTGTTACTGACTACTCCCTACTGGTGTCACCAGACACTGGCTGTTACTGACTACTCCCTACTGGTGTCACCAGACACTAACTGTTACTGACCACTCCCTACTGGTGTCACCAGACACTGACTGTTACTGACCACTCCCTACTGGTGTCACCAGACACCGACTGTTACTGACCACTCCCTACTGGTGTCACCAGACACCGACTGTTACTGACCACTCCCTACTGGTGTCACCAGACACCGACTGTTACTGACCACTCCCTACTGGTGTCACCAGACACTGACTGTTACTGACCACTCCCTACTGGTGTCACCAGACACTGACTGTTACTGACCACTCCCTACTGGTGTCACCAGACACTGACTGTTACTGACCACTCCCTACTGGTGTCACCAGACACTGACTGTTACTGACCACTCCCTACTGGTGTCACCAGACACCGACTGTTACTGACCACTCCCTACTGGTGTCACCAGACACCGACTGTTACTGACCACTCCCTACTGGTGTCACCAGACACCGACTGTTACTGACCACTCCCTACTGGTGTCACCAGACACCGACTGTTACTGACCACTCCCTACTGGTGTCACCAGACACCGGCTGTTACTGACCACTCCCTACTGGTGTCACCAGACACCGACTGTTACTGACCACTCCCTACTGGTGTCACCAGACACCGACTGTTACTGACCACTCCCTACTGGTGTCACCAGACACCGACTGTTACTGACCACTCCCTACTGGTGTCACCAGACACTGACTGTTACTGACCACTCCCTACTGGTGTCACCAGACACTGACTGTTACTGACCACTCCCTACTGGTGTCACCAGACACTGACTGTTACTGACCACTCCCTACTGGTGTCACCAGACACTGACTGTTACTGACCACTCACTACTGGTGTCACCAGACACTGACTGTTACTGACCACTCCCTACTGGTGTCACCAGACACTGACTGTTACTGACCACTCCCTACTGGTGTCACCATACACTGACTGTTACTGACCACTCACTACTGGTGTCACCAGACACTGACTGTTACTGACCACTCCCTACTGGTGTCACCAGACACTGACTGTCACTGACCACTCACTACTGGTGTCACCAGACACTGACTGTTACTGACCACTCACTACTGGTGTCACCAGACACTGACTGTTACTGACCACTCACTACTGGTGTCACCAGACACCGACTGTTACTGACCACTCACTACTGGTGTCACCAGACACCGACTGTTACTGACCACTCCCTACTGGTGTCACCAGACACTGACTGTTACTGACCACTCCCTACTGGTGTCACCAGACACTGACTGTTACTGACCACTCACTACTGGTGTCACCAGACACCGACTGTTACTGACCACTCACTACTGGTGTCACCAGACACCGACTGTTACTGACCACTCCCTACTGGTGTCACCAGACACTGACTGTTACTGACCACTCCCTACTGGTGTCACCAGACACTGACTGTTACTGACCACTCCCTACTGGTGTCACCAGACACTGACTGTTACTGACCACTCCCTACTGGTGTCACCAGACACTGACTGTTACTGACCACTCCCTACTGGTGTCACCAGACACTGACTGTTACTGACCACTCCCTACTGGTGTCACCAGACACCGACTGTTACTGACCACTCACTACTGGTGTCACCAGACACCGACTGTTACTGACCACTCCCTACTGGTGTCACCAGACACTGACTGTTACTGACCACTCCCTACTGGTGTCTCCAGACACTGGCCGACTGCGCTATAGTTGTAGGAGAGTCTTGCTGCCAGCACTAGGCTCCTTCACCAGCACCTAGAACCGCTTACTTCAGGGTAGCTGGTACCTCCTGACCGCTTACTCTGGCTCAGGACTGCTGGGTAGCAGGCAGAGCGTTGACACATATACGCTGGGTTCAATGCAGGACAGCCGGGGTACCGATTAGAGTGTAAGCTCTTATATGTTGGTCACAGGATAAAGCAGGCAATAGGCGTCGGGCAGAATCTTGAAGCACTGATGTTTATTGCTCAAGAGTCCTTAAAAGAACCTGTAAACACCAGTGATCTGCAGAAGTACAGATGGTACACACCAGTGATCTGCAGAAGTACAGATGGTAAACACCAGTGATCTCCAGAAGTACAGATGGTAAACACCAGTGATCTCCAGAAGTACAGATGGTAAACACCAGTGATCTGCAGAAGTACAGATGGTACACACCAGTGATCTCCAGAAGTACAGATGGTACACACCAGTGATCTGCAGAAGTACAGATGGTACACACCAGTGATCTGCAGAAGTACAGATGGTACACACCAGTGATCTGCAGAAGTACAGATGGTACACACCAGTGATCTGCAGAAGTACAGATGGTAAACACCAGTGATCTGCAGAAGTACAGATGGTACACACCAGTGATCTGCAGAAGTACAGATGGTACACACCAGTGATCTCCAGAAGTACAGATGGTAAACAGCAGTGATCTCCAGAAGTACAGATGGTAAACAGCAGTGATCTCCAGAAGTACAGATGGTAAACACCAGTGATCTCCAGAAGTACAGATAGTACACACCAGTGATCTGCAGAAGTACAGATGGTACACACCAGTGATCTGCAGAAGTACAGATGGTACACACCAGTGATCTGCAGAAGTACAGATGGTACACACCAGTGATCTGCAGAAGTACAGATGGTAAACAGCAGTGATCTCCAGAAGTACAGATGGTAAACACCAGTGATCTCCAGAAGTACAGATAGTACACACCAGTGATCTCCAGAAGTACAGATGGTACACACCAGTGATCTGCAGAAGTACAGATGGTACACACCAGTGATCTCCAGAAGTACAGATGGTACACACCAGTGATCTGCAGAAGTACAGATGGTAAACACCAGTGATCTGCAGAAGTACAGATGGTACACACCAGTGATCTGCAGAAGTACAGATGGTAAACACCAGTGATCTGCAGAAGTACAGATGGTACACACCAGTGATCTGCAGAAGTACAGATGGTACACACCAGTGATCTCCAGAAGTACAGATGGTACACACCAGTGATCTCCAGAAGTACAGATGGTAAACACCAGTGATCTCCAGAAGTACAGATGGTAAACACCAGTGATCTCCAGAAGTACAGATGGTAAACACCAGTGATCTCCAGAAGTACAGATAGTACACACCAGTGATCTCCAGAAGTACAGATGGTACACACCAGTGATCTGCAGAAGTACAGATGGTAAACACCAGTGATCTCCAGAAGTACAGATGGTAAACACCAGTGATCTCCAGAAGTACAGATGGTACACACCAGTGATCTCCAGAAGTACAGATGGTACACACCAGTGATCTGCAGAAGTACAGATGGTACACACCAGTGATCTCCAGAAGTACAGATGGTACACACCAGTGATCTCCAGAAGTACAGATGGTAAACACCAGTGATCTCCAGAAGTACAGATGGTAAACACCAGTGATCTGCAGAAGTACAGATGGTACACACCAGTGATCTGCAGAAGTACAGATGGTACACACCAGTGATCTGCAGAAGTACAGATGGTAAACACCAGTGATCTCCAGAAGTACAGATGGTAAACACCAGTGATCTCCAGAAGTACAGATGGTACACACCAGTGATCTCCAGAAGTACAGATGGTACACACCAGTGATCTGCAGAAGTACAGATGGTACACACCAGTGATCTGCAGAAGTACAGATGGTACACACCAGTGAATGTCTGGTACAACGTCCGAGATATTACATTCAATGTTTAGCATCAATTTGTAATATATTCTCTAAACTTGGACTTAAATTTAACAAAATTCACATGAATCTGTGATTTCCTAAATTACTTATTACTAGGTTCCTTATCCTTTACCTCGGTATAAGGCTCAGACACTACCTGTGGGAGACATTTACCTCGGTATAAGGCTCAGACACTACCTGTGGGAGACATTTACCTCGGTATAAGGCTCGGGGCACTACCTGGGGGAGGTATTTACCTCGGTATAAGGCTCGGACGCTACCTGGGGAAGACATTTACCTCGGTATAAGGCTCGGGCGCTACGTGGGGGATTCATTTACCTCAGTATAAGGCTCGGACGCTACGCGGGGGAGACATTTACCTCGGTATAAGGCTTGGGGCACTACCTGGTGAAGGCATTTACCTCGGTATAAGGCTCGGACACTACATGGGGAGGCATTTACCTCAGTATAAGGCTCGGACGCTACGCGGGGGAGGCATTTACCTCGGTATAAGGCTTGGGGCACTACATGGGGGAGACATTTACCTCGGTATAAGGCTCGGACGCTACCTGGGGGAGATATTTACCTCGGTATAAGGCTCGGACGCTACCTGGGGGAGACATTTACCTCGGTATAAGGCTCGGACACTACCTGGGGGAGAGGCATTTACCTCGGTATAAGGCTTGGGGCACTACCTGGTGAAGTCATTTACCTCGGTATAAGGCTCGGAGTACTACATGGGGGAGACATTTACCTCGGTATAAGGATCGGACGCTACCTGGTGAAGGCATTTACCTCGGTATAAGGCTCGGACACTACCTGGGGGAGACATTTACCTCAGTATAAGGCTCAGACGCTACGTGGGGGAGACATTTACCTCGGTATAAGGATCGGACGCTACCTGGGGGAGACATTTACCTCGGTATAAGGATCGGACGCTACCTGGGGGAGACATTTACCTCGGAATAAGGCTCGGACACTACGTGGGGAAGGCATTTACCTCAGTATAAGGCTCAGACGCTACGTGGGGAAGGCATTTACCTCAGTATAAGGCTCGGACGCTACGCGGGGGAGGCATTTACCTCGGAATAAGGCTCGGACACTACGTGGGGAAGGCATTTACCTCAGTATAAGGCTCGGACGCTACCTGGTGAAGGCATTTACCTCAGTATAAGGCTCGGACGCTACGCGGGGGAGGCATTTACCTCAGTATAAGGCTCGGACGCTACGCGGGGGAGGCATTTACCTCGGTATAAGGCTCGGACGCTACGCGGGGGAGGCATTTACCTCGGTATAAGGCTCGGACGCTACGCGGGGGAGACATTTACCTCGGTATAAGGCTTGGGGCACTACCTGGTGAAGTCATTTACCTCGGTATAAGGCTCGGAGTACTACCTGGGGGAGACATTTACCTCGGTATAAGGATCGGACACTACCTGGGGGAGACATTTACCTCGGTATAAGGATCGGACACTACCTGGGGGAGACATTTACCTCAGTATAAGGACCGGACACTACCTGGGGGAGACATTTACCTCAGTATAAGGCTCGGACACTACCTGGGGGAGACATTTACCCCGGTATAAGGATCGGACACTACCTGGGGGAGACATTTACCTCGGTATAAGGATCGGACACTACCTGGGGGAGACATTTACCTCGGTATAAGGATCGGACACTACCTGGGGGAGACATTTACCTCGGTATAAGGATCGGACACTACCTGGGGGAGACATTTACCTCGGTATAAGGCTCGGACACTACCTGGGGGAGGGATTTACCTCGGTATAAGGACTCAGCTCCCCCGGAAGTATTATACAGCGCAGACAGACCTCTTGCATGACCACGCCCACACGTACGTCATTTCTCCTCACTGCCCGCTAAGCCCCGCCCACTTACACGTGAGTCGCCTTCTCCGATGTTCGTGCTCCGGATCGGACACGTTCGGCCTTCTCCGGCACCGCGCATGCGCTTTAAGAACTCACTTTGCAAATACAGTTTCCTAGATCACCTATGTCTCTAATTGTCTCTAATACAGACGGGTAGATGTGTGAGCGCGGCCATCTTTCCGGAGACTAATCGTTATTTTTTTTATAGCAAATTAGCGCAATCAAAATGACGTCGGGAATGCAGACACTGTGCCCCATGTTGTTGGAGCTCTTGTTACTCGGATCTTTGTACTCTATTCATTACCACCGGTGACTGCAAGCCAGGAAGAGACATACAGGGTAATAGGAGACAGATAAAGAGACAGACAGGGGTAATAGGAGAGAGAGAGATAAAGAGACAGACAGGGGTAATAGGAGAGAGAGAGAGAGATAAAGAGACAGACAGGGGTAATAGGGGAGAGATAAAGAGACATACAGGGGTAATAGGAGACAGATAAAGAGACATACAGGGGTAATAGGAGAGAGAGAGATAAAGAGACAGACAGGGGTAATAGGAGAGAGATAAAGAGACATACAGGGGTAATAGGAGAGAGATAAAGAGACATACAGGGGTAATAGGAGAGAGATAAAGAGACATACAGGGGTAATAGGGGAGAGAGAGAGATAAATAGACAGACAGGGGTAATAGGAGAGAGAGAGATAGAGACATACAGGGGTAATAGGGGAGAGAGATAAAGAGACAGACGGGTAATAGGGGAGAGAGATAAAGAGACAGACGGGTAATAGGAGAGAGAGAGATAAGGAGACAGACAGGGGTAATAGGAGAGAGAGAGAGAGAAAGAGACATACAGGGGTAATAGGAGATAAAGAGACATACAGGGGTAATAGGAGAGAGAGAGATAAAGAGACAGACGGGTAATAGGAGAGAGAGAGATAAATAGACATACAGGGGTAATAGGAGATAAAGAGACATACAGGGGTAATAGGAGAGAGAGAGATAAAGAGACAGACGGGTAATAGGAGAGAGAGAGATAAATAGACATACAGGGGTAATAGGGGAGAGAGATAAAGAGACAGACGGGTAATAGGAGAGAGAGAGATAAGGAGACAGACAGGGGTAATAGGGGAGAGAGATAAAGAGACAGACGGGTAATAGGGGAGAGAGAGATAAGGAGACAGACGGGTAATAGGGGTGATAGATGGAGGCATATGGGCATTGGTAGAGAGAGGTAAAGAGACAGATGGGTAATAGGAGAGAGCTAGTCAAACAGGAGTGAAAGGAAATATATCAATAATGAGACAGACAGGCGTGGTAGGAGAGAGAGACAAGGGGTAATAGAAGAAATAAAGAGACTGACAAGGGTAACAGAGGAGGTAAAGAGACTCTAAGGCTATTGCGAATACATATGAGAATATAAGTGAGAACAATACCAGGTGACATAAATAGAGTGAGGGACAAGTACATGGGGACAGACAGTAGAAAGAGATGTTAATAACACGATAGTAAGTGAATAATAGAAGTAACATACAATGGATATCTATGCTGAGACCCCTGTATGATAGAAACATGAGAAACACAGCATTCAGCGGCTTATACATTGTATTCTGCACCTTCACATGAGCGACTGCTGCAAGCTGAAGACCTCATGGAAGAGACTACATGTGCCAAAGACAACATCCATTTCGTGTGCCAAAAAGTAAGCACAAAGAAATTTGTTTTCCAATAAGAGCTATCAGTGATAAAAGAAAGATTGCAGAGTATGTTGCAAAATCCATGCAGGCAAAATAAACAACAGTACTGGAAAGAATAACAGGTGAGATGTCAGTGGGGACGACAGGTGAGATGTCAGTGGGGACGACAGGTGAGATGTCAGTGGGGACGACAGGTGAGATGTCAGTGGGGACGACACGGGTGAGAGGTCAGTGGGGACGACACAGGTGAGATGTCAGTGGGGACGGCGCAGGTGAGAGGTCAGTGGGGACGACAGGTGAGATGTCAGTGGGGACGACACAGGTGAGATGTCAGTGGGGACGACAGGTGAGATGTCAGTGGGGACGACACAGGTGAGATGTCAGTGGGGACGACACAGGTGAGAGGTCAGTGGGGACGGCGCAGGTGAGATGTCAGTGGGGACGAAAGGCGAGATGTCAGTGGGGACGACACAGGTGAGATGTCAGTGGGGACGACACAGGTGAGAGGTCAGTGGGGACGACACAGGTGAGAGGTCAGTGGGGACGACACAGGTGAGAGGTCAGTGGGGACGACACAGGTGAGAGGTCAGTGGGGACGGCACAGGTGAGATGTCAGTGGGGACGTCACAGGTGAGATGTCGGTGGGGACGACAGGTGAGATGTCGGTGGGGACGGCGCAGGTGAGATATCAGTGGGGACGGCGCAGGTGAGATGTCAGTGGGGACGACAGGTGAGATGTCGGTGGGGACGGCACAGGTGAGAGATCGGTGGGGACGGCACAGGTGAGAGATCGGTGGGGACGGCACAGGTGTGAGGTCGGTGGGGACGGCACAGGTGAGATGTCGGTGGGGACGGCACAGGTGAGATGTCGGTGGGGACGGCACAGGTGAGATGTCGGTGGGGACGGCACAGGTGAGATGTCGGTGGGGACTGCACAGGTGAGATGTCGGTGGGGACGGCTTAGGTGAGATGTCGGTGGGGACAACACAGGTGAGAGATCAGCGGGCACATTACAGGAGTGGACAATACTGGCGACTGATCTGAGGGAATAATACATATGAGAGGATGGTGGAAACCGTACAGGCAAGAGGACAATGGGAACAGTACAGACGAGAGGCCCGGAGGGAACAGTACAGACAAGAAGTCGGAGGGTACAGTACAGAAGGGAGGCCAGAGAGAACAGTACAGGCGAGAGGCCCAGAGGGAACAGTACTGACGAAAGGCCCGGAGGGAAGAGTACAGACAAGAGGTCCGGAGGTAACAGTACAGACGAGAGGCCCGGAGGGAACAGCACAGACGAGAGGCCCGGAGGGAACAGCACAGACGAGAGGCCCGGAGGGAACAGTACAGAAGAGAGGCCCGGAGGGAACAGTACAGAAGAGAGGCCCGGAGGGAACAGTACAGAAGAGAGGCCCGGAGGGAACAATACAGAAGAGAGGCCCGGAGGGAACAATACAGAAGAGAGGCCCGGAGGGAACAGTACAGAAGAGAGGTCCGGAGGGAACAGTACAGAAGAGAGGCTCGGAGGGAAGAGTACAGATGAGAGGCCCGGAGTTAGCAGTACAGGAGAGAGTCCCGGAGGGAACATTACAGACGATAGGCCTGGAGGGAACATTACAGACGAGAGGCCCGGAGGGAGCAGTACAGACGAAAGGCCCGGAGGGAGCAGCACAGGCGAGAGGCCCGGAGGGAACAGCACAGATGAGAGGCTCGGAGGGAGCAGCACAGAAGAGAGGCCCGGAGGGAACAGCACAGGCGAGAGGCCCGGAAGGAACAGTACAGGCGAGAGGCCCGGAGGGAACAGTACAGACGAGAGGCCCGCAGGGAACAGTACAGGCGAGAGGCCCGCAGGGAACAGTACAGGCGAGAGGCCCGGAGGGAACAGTACAGATGAGAGGCCCGGAGGGAACAGTACAGGCGAGAGGCCCGGAGGGAACAGTACAGACGAGAGGCCCGGAGGGAACAGTACAGACGAGAGGCCCGGAGGGAACAGTACAGACGAGAGGCCCGGAGGGAACAGTACAGACGAGAGGCCCGGAGGGAACAGTACAGACGAGAGGCCCGGAGGGAACAGTACAGACGAGAGGCCCGGAGGGAACAGTACAGACGAGAGGCCCGGAGGGAACAGTACAGGCGAGAGGCCCGGAGGGAACAGTACAGGCGAGAGGCCCGGAGGGAACAGTACAGGCGAGAGGCCCGGAGGGAACAGTACAGGCGAGAGGCCCGGAGGGAACAGTACAGACGAGAGGCCCGGAGGGAACAGTACAGACGAGAGGCCCGGAGGGAACAGTACAGGCGAGAGGCCCGGAGGGAACAGTACAGATGAGAGGCCCGGAGGGAACAGTACAGATGAGAGGCCCGGAGGGAACAGTACAGACGAGAGGCCCGGAGGGAGCAGTACAGACGAGAGGCCCGGAGGGAACAGTACAGACGATAGGCCCGGAGGGAACAGTACAGGCGAGAGGCCCGGAGGGAACAGTACAGACGAAAGGCCCGGAGGGAGCAGCACAGGCGAGAGGCCCGGAGGGAACAGCACAGGCGAGAGGCCCGGAGGGAGCAGCACAGGCGAGAGGCCCGGAGGGAGCAGCACAGGCGAGAGGCCCGGAGGGAACAGCACAGGCGAGAGGCCCGGAGGGAACAGCACAGGCGAGAGGCCCGGAGGGAACAGCACAGGCGAGAGGCCCGGAGGGAGCAGCACAGGCGAGAGGCCCGGAGGGAACAGTACAGACGAGAGGCCGGAGGGAACAGTACAGGCGAGAGGCCCGGAGGGAACAGTACAGATGAGAGGCCCGGAGTTAGCAGCACAGAAGAGAGGCTCGGAGGGAACAATACAGGCGAGAGGCCCGGAGGGAACAGTACAGACGAGAGGCCCGGAGGGAACAGCACAGGCGAGAGGCCCGGAGGGAACAGTACAGATGAGAGGCCCGGAGGGAACAGTACAGGCGAGAGGCCCGGAGGGAACAGTACAGGCGAGAGGCCCGGAGGGAACAGTACAGGCGAGAGGCCCGGAGGGAACAGTACAGGCGAGAGGCCCGGAGGGAACAGTACAGGCGAGAGGCCCGGAAGGAACAGTACAGACGAGAGGCCCGGAGGGAACAGTACAGACGAGAGGCCCGGAGGGAACAGTACAGAAGAGAGGCTCGGAGGGAAGAGTACAGATGAGAGGCCCGGAGGGAACAGTACAGACGAGAGGCCCGGAGGGAACAGCACAGGCGAGAGGCCCGGAGGGAACAGTACAGATGAGAGGCCCGGAGGGAACAGTACAGGCGAGAGGCCCGGAGGGAACAGTACAGGCGAGAGGCCCGGAGGGAACAGTACAGGCGAGAGGCCCGGAGGGAACAGTACAGGCGAGAGGCCCGGAGGGAACAGTACAGGCGAGAGGCCCGGAAGGAACAGTACAGACGAGAGGCCCGGAGGGAACAGTACAGACGAGAGGCCCGGAGGGAACAGTACAGAAGAGAGGCTCGGAGGGAAGAGTACAGATGAGAGGCCCGGAGTTAGCAGCACAGAAGAGAGGCCCGGAGGGAACAGTACAGGCGAGAGGCCCGGAGGGAACAGTACAGATGAGAGGCCCGGAGGGAACAGTACAGGCGAGAGGCCCGGAGGGAACAGTACAGACGAGAGGCCCGGAGGGAACAGTACAGACGAGAGGCCCGGAGGGAACAGTACAGACGAGAGGCCCGGAGGGAGCAGCACAGGCGAGAGGCCCGAAGGGAGCAGCACAGGCGAGAGGTCCGGAGGGACCAGTACAGACGAGAGATCCGGAGGGAACAAAATAAACGAGAACTTGGTGGGAACAGTACAGACGAGAGGCCGGTGGGAACAGTAGAGACGAGAGGCAGTTGGGAGCAGTACAGATGAGAGATCCGGAGGGAACAGTACAGGCGACAGGCCGGTGGGAACAGTACAGACGAGAGGCCGGTGGGAACGGTACAGATGAGAGATTGGAGGGAACAGTACAGACGAGATTGTGGGTACAGTACAGACGAGAGACCGGTGGGAACAGTACAGATGAGATTGTGGGTACAGTACAGACGAGAGACCGGTGGGAACAGTACAGATGAGAGAATGGAGAGAACAGTACAGATGAGAGGTCTTTAGAGAATCCTTAATTACTAAAACCTCTTCCTCACCGGTTTTACCCTCACTTGATTTTTCTCTACAATCTATCCTGAATCCCGCGCTCTTCAGCTGCTGCACCACTCTGTAGCTCCCTATTTCCTCCAGAATTCAATTAAAATTTCTCACCCTTACCTGCAAAGTTCTCGCGCTTCCCCTCAGTACATCTCTGGTCTTGTCAAACTATACACCCCACTACACATCCGACCTGCCCCTCTCCTTCCCTCTTATAACGCCCTTTCATTCTTGTTTCCAAGAACTTTCACAAGTTGCTCCACACCTCTGGAACTTCTCACCATCCCTACGGACTCGCTCCATCTTAAAAGTTTTTAAACGGTCCCTCATGCCTGACTAACCTACTTACTCCTAGACCCACATTTCCACTCCACTCACAACATCCACCTTGTGCTCCTACTGTCTCTAACTGTCCCCTTCCTCTAAAGTATAAATTCTCATGGGCAGGATCTTTCCTATGTCTCTTGTCTGTTTATTTACCTCGTTTGCCCTATTGATATTCTACCCTACATATTTAGTGTGACAGCTACACTGATTGTTTAGTCATTCACACAGAACTTGTTTTGTGTTACCTGTAATTGCTCAAGCATAACTCATACTTGGATTTTGTATCATACATCTGCTGTTATATTTAGTTGTATTTAATACCTGAAATACTTCTTACTCACATACATATATTTAATACTCACCTACCTGGAATTTTTATTTGTGTTCTGATACCTATAATTGCTGAAGTATAACTCATAATTGGGTTTTGTGCCACATATTTGCAATTATGTTTAATTATATTAATTACTATACTTGTGTATATTTATGTATCTGTATGGCACACAGCGCTGCGTGACCTGGTGCACCCTGTACATAAACAATGATTGCTAGGAGTAGAAACAACTCACAAGAGAGTTTAGTGGCATCGGTAGAGCAGTAAGGTAAGAACAGCAAAGACCAGTGGGAACAATACTGGCGGGAGATAGCAAAGGTTTGAAGTCACCAAGAGAGGGACCTGTACATCAATTGTTTGTTCACCAAAAAGGAGGTAATGGTCAAAATGAAATGTTTCTCATTAATATGCTATTTAAATCATTCTTTGGCAATTTTGCTGATGGGATACTGTGGCCGGATCAGTAAGAAATAAGATATTGTATACATTTCAATTAGTGGCTCAGTGCGGAGATGTATATAATTGATTTCTAATTGTATATAATTGTATTTGAAATGTATTGATTTCTGAGTAGTATGTCATGTTGATCAACTTGTTTTTGTAACATTTTTGAAGAAAGAAAATGCCATGTTAATTAAGCTTTTGATCTAAAAGTGACTGTGGCTGGATCACTTACAAATAACTCATTGTATAAATTTAGGAAACTAGGAAACAGCGCAGGGCACTTATTTATATCATTGCAACTGTACTGATTTTATTATATCGAGTGGTACTTTGTATAGGAAGTGCATTAATTTCAGAGGTATTTATTTGTAACTTCTGAGAGAGGAAGTCATGGTTGGATTTGTATAACTTTTATAAAGAAAGTCCCTCATATTATTTAGACCTTTTTATCTCAGTGGCCAACACATCTGGTCAGCCTGTGTACACAGCAGGGGAGGGGGGGGGGGGGGTGCTGCCTCTCTGTCTGTGAGGCAGCGGCCCCCTGCCTGCCTGCATCTCAGATCCTTTCTGAATAATGCTCACAGAAGGTTTTTGGGATAAAGCATATAAGTGTACATTTTGTTAACTTGGCATTGCATTTAAATCCATGTTTTGGGAAACATATTGCATCCTGATACTAAAAATAACTCAGATTTCTTGTGGCCAGAAAAGAGTTCAGGGTGCTGAACCCCCTTGGTAGGCTGTGTCCAAAGCTGTATAAAACTGCACTGTTTTGTACTGGAATGTATCATTATTGTTCCATCTGACCTGACCACTGGTACTTTTAATCAGTGTGACTGTAAATAAACATCACTTGCTTCAAGACCTGCTTGACAACTTCTTTGCCCAGTGTGATAGGCCAGGGGAAATCCATCCACAGCAACCCTGATCTGAAGGCACGAGGTCTGGGGTACCAGCCCAGATGCACAAGCAAGGGGGTACACTAGCAGCGACAGTTACCCAGAAGAAGGCGCTTAGAAGCCTAGTGGTGGCAGCAGCAAAAGCCCCTTCTACTGCGGTTAGAGAACGCATTTGGGAGAAAGGGGACGGTGGCAAGTCAAGCCCAGGAGGTCCATTCTGTCACAACGAGCATCTGCAAGTATTTCATAGGACCTGCAGGCGACACGCTGTACCCAGAGTGAAATGAGTCAAACGTTTGTTGCCAACGCTGGAAGGACGTCCAGTGGATGCCTACCATGGAATGCTCCCAGAGGACTGTGTGGACTGTGATATAGTAAATAGGGCCCTCCTTAATCAGTACACTATTACCTCAGACACCTACTGATACAAGTTTGGGACCTTGCCAAGAACCTCCACGCCACCCATGAGGTGTTTGTCAATGTGCTGCATGAGTGCGCCAGGAAGTGGGTGCGTGAGCTGGAACCCAGACCGTGGAGGAGGAGGTAATAGACTTAATGTGCCAAGTGCAGTTTTACCACCGGTGCACTCCAGAGGTGGAAGAATCGGTGCTGGACAGCAAGCCAGCAACCTTGGAAGAAGCCGCCCAGTTGACGGATCAATATGTGATGGTTAGGCCACACTCCAGGTTACCAGCCAACCCCAAAGGACTGTATAATCAGGAGGACACCCCTCTTCTACTCACCCCCAAAACCAAGCATCCAGCCATTTGAGTACCTCTCGCCAGCCACTGCCCTGCCCTGTCCCTGGGAGTTCTCAGAGACCACTGGATCCCAGGCTGGAGAAGAAGTGCTATGCCTGTGGGAAAACTGGTAAACTGAGGATGAAGTATCCCACAATCGCAGCGCCCCAGACTTGACTGTTTAATTGGTGAAGGTATGCCTCTATTGACTGTTTTCACCCCTGCCAGCCCAATGGCGTGTGGCATGATAGTCAGCGACTTAACGGGAAGAGTCACTTGTTTGACCTAAAGACCCCTCCAGAAACATGTGGAGGAACCTGCAGTCAGTACAAGTGGGACCCCTGCTGGAAAAAAGACTTAGAAACTCGGGTTCCTCAATCACTTTAGTGATCCCCTATCTTATTGATCCTGTTGCAGTATTACAGGATTGCACTGCCAAAGTTACTGGGGCAGATGGACTGGAAAGGGTAGTGCCTGTCTATCTGGACTAGGAAGATGGCGAGGAGTTGTCAGATGTTGCTGTTATGGATGGCCTCCCAACCAATGTGATCTGGGACAACAATGCTGGGGTTGGAATTGTGACCAGAATTATTTATGACCTGGAGCCAAATGGCCAGACTACAGTCTTCAGGATCTCTGCCTGCACCACTCAGCCCTTCAAGCAATCACAGCCTCACTTAACCCAGAGGAAAAGACTCAAGCTGCTAGATCTTCAGGAACCAACCAGGTCTTTACCACGTCCCCTTGCAGTGCAGAGGATGCCAGCTGATGCTCCAGCCCCTAGCAGTTTACCAGCTCTGGTGGGGAGTATACCTGACCACAATAACCTCCTTTTCATTGACTGCACTTTGACTGACCCTAGTAACCCTTACATAGACCCCCCTGCATTGTCTCTCGACTGACAGTAGTGATGGCCGCAGGAATGAGTTCAGTGCAGCTTATCTCTCTGATCCCTCTCTGGAAGGGATAAAGCTGACAGTGACCTTTCAGAGATGTAGGTGGGAAGTGTGACCTGGCAAAAAGGGTTGCTGCACCAGGTAGCCAGGAAGTTAGATGGGGATAGTCCAGTCTGGAAACAAGTTCAACTGGTGGTCCCACTGATCTTTTGCACGCATTTGTTGTCGGTTGGCTACGACATCCCTGTGGCTGGGCACCGTGGGAGGGACCAAATACTGAAGCGCCTGACAGAACTTTTTCTGGCCTACACTAAATCCTGTGATGTGCATCAGCGAATTGAGCGCTTCAGTGCTCCCCTCCTGTCCTTAGTGGCTGTGGAAATAGTAGGACCACTACCTGAGCCTTGTAGATTGTGGAAGAAATACATCCTCACTGTGGTGCCCTGAGGCTGTAGCTCTGTCCTTCATAACTGCAGAAATGGAAGCGAACGCGCTGCTAGGAATCTATAGCAGAGTAGGTTTTTCCAGCGAGATCTTGACCGTTCAAGGGACGCAGTTAATGAGTGACCTGGTTCAGTGTCTCTAGGCAAAGTACTGAGCCAGGCAGCTCAGTGTCGCCCCCATCATCCCCAGACTATTGGATTTTGTGACTGTTTCAATGGCACTCTGAAGCATATGCTATGGGCATATGTATCTTCAGAGGTGGGGGACTGGGAACACTATCTGCCACACCTCCTGTTGGCTTATTGGGAGCTGCCGCAGGAGTCTACGGCTTCTCCCCTTTCTAATTACTGTATAGCTGCAGAGTCCAGAGACCTCTTGACCTGATCCGGGAATCTTGGGAAAAGTAATTAGACCCAGGATGTCTCTGCAGTGGAGTTAGAGAATCTCAAGGAGCTAGCGCAAGCTAGCTTAGCGGAAGGGCAGACCAAGCTGAAGACTTGGTATGGTCAGGGTACGCGCCAGAGTTTTTGAGGGTCGGCAGAAGGTAGTTGTTCTGATGCCCACATGTCAGCTCCAGGCTGCCTGGGCTGGACTGTACACGGTCTCAAAACCCCTAAGTGACATCACCTATGTTGTGTCATTTTGATAGCATCGATAGGTGGCAGCAGACCTACCACATAAACATACTTCAGGCATACCACGAGCGTGTAGAGTCAAATAGTGGTGGTTTACTGCTTACCTATGGAGGCACCAGGAAGAGATCCACTCCCTGACCTCCTCGCGGACACCAGAGGTGAAACTGGTGTATAGGAAGTGTGCTGAAATGAGCCGTTGAGTGCCTGCAAAAGGGGAGAAGTTTGAGGCAGTGCTACGGCCCCTTGCAACTCAGTTTAGTAGGAAGACCAGACATATTTCCTTGGTGATGCACCATGTTGACACTGCTGAGTATAGGCCAATTAGGCATTCCACTTATCGGGTCTCACCAGAGGCCATGGAGTGTATATACAGGGAGAGCCAGCAGATCCTTGAGCTATGAGCTTGAGCAATGTGTCATTCAGCCGTCGCACAGTCCCCGGGCAGCCTCTATTCTATTGGTTCCCAAGCAGGACAAGACAGCAAGGTTTTGCATAGACTGGGCAGATCTGTCCATCCAAACAGACAAATGTCAAATGGTGATGTCAGAAGTACAGTACCTGGGGCATCGTGTGGGGGAGGAAGGGTTAAGTCAGAACCAACTAAGATAGAGGCTATCCATAACAACTCAGAAACAAGTACTGGCCTTGTTAGGGACCACAGACATTTTGTCCCAGACTTTAATACTATAGTGAAGCCCCTGATGGATCTCATTAAGAAGAAACTCCCCAAATTATCGAACTGGACACCCGCTTGTGAGCTGGCATTTCAGTCGTTAAAGGAAGCCCTGGTTCATGCTCCAGTACTGTTAACACTCAATTTTGACAAGGACTTTATTGTGCAAACTTACATGTCACAGTTCAGACTTGGAGCAGTACTTAGCCAGGTGTGGCCAGCCACACTGTGGTCTGTTTGGAAAGGGAACTGCTAACCTGGGAGGTGAGATATGGCACTATTGAAAAAGATGTTTGCCTATTGTTTGGAAGATAAAGAACTTCAACCTTATTTGTATGGCCGACACTCCACAGTGGTGACTGATCACAACCCTTTAAAGTGGCTACAACACACCTTAGGAGAGAATGTCAGACTTGTGGTGGAGCGAGCAAGGAAAGGCCCACAGCATAGGGAATGGACTGTCCCGGCAGGAAGAGCCCTGTAACCCCAAGAGACTGGAACCAGAAGCCAAGTTGTAGGAACATGAACAGGTAGCAGTGTGGCCTGATAACTTAGAAATAACTTGCTGTATAAATTTATTTCAACTAGTGGCGCAGTGAGCAAATGTAATTAATTGCAAATGTACTGATCCCATGTTAATTAAGCTTTTGATCTAAAAGTGACCAACGCATCTTTTTTTAGCCTCAATAAAGAACAGGGGGTCTGTCACTCACCGGACCGTGAGTGCCTCTTCCCGGACATTTAGGAACCGTGGCCGTCCGCCATCCTGAGGGTCTGCGCATGCGCAGCCCTTTCCTATACTTCAGTGTATGTCCCTTTAACTCAATTGGCAGATCAGGCAACACTCCCTATATTAAGCACCTGTGGTCAACACCACGTGGCCTGATCTTGGAGTCTCATTCCCCATGAGTCTCTGAAGGTGTTCCTGTATTCCTCGTGTATTCAGCGCTGCTGATTCCTGTGGTTTCCAAACCACTTCTATCTCTGTGGTTTCCAAACCACTTCTACTACTGTGGTTCCCATACCACTTCTACCACCAACTGTATCATCGTGACTGTTTGCTGATTCCTATCCGCTGCCTCCGTGCACTACAGTCTTCTAAAACACTTCAACGCTATTATTATCTTCGTGACTGTTTGCTGATTCCTATCCGCTGCCTCCGTGCACTACAGTCTTCTAAAACACTTCAACGCTATTATTATCTTCGTGACTGTTTGCTGATTCCTATCCGCTGCCTCCGTGCACTACAGTCTTCTAAAACACTTCAACGCTATTATTATCTTTGTGGCTGTTTGCTGATTCCTATCTGCTGCCTCCGTGCACTCCAGCCTTCACTTCACATCCACTCACCTGATCATCATCTAGTTCCTGAGCTGATTCCTATCCGCTGCCTCCGTGCACTACAGTCTCCAGCTTGCAACTCGCCTGTGTTCATCATCGTGACTGTTAGCTGATTCCTATCCGCTGCCTCCGTGCACTACAGCCTCCAGCTTGCAACTCGCCTGTGTTCATCATCGTGACTGTTAGCTGATTCCTATCCGCTGCCTCCGTGCACTACAGTCTCCAGCTTGCAACTCGCCTGTGATCAGCATTGTGACTGTTAGCTGATTCCTATCCGCTGCCCCTGTGCACTGCCGCCTCAGCTCAGCTCTCCTGTGTTCCCTGTCTACTGCTCACGTTGCCATCCGCTACACTTCTGGATCTACAGCTCCTGGTCTACTCTGCCATCCCGTGTTCCATCACTGTGGGTCCTGTTGGTTGCCCCTGGTTACCTCCGTGGGCGCAGAGTCCTGCTGCTGCTGTCAGCGCTATCGTCCATCTCCTGCTGATCCGCTCTCCACGCCTTCACGTGTCCCGCTGGTCTCTACCCTCCTGTCAGCATTGGATTCGTATCTCTACAACTACTCCTCTGCTGGATCATCTCCATTCTCCTGGGTCTTCTATGAGTCCAGTTCCACGTGTTACTGATTCCTGTGGATTCGTGTCCCCGTGGGTTTACTTACCTGTGCGCTGCACCTACTAGACCGCTGCTTCATCCTTCCAGGGACTTCTCATCCAGTCGGCCTCCTGCCGCTCAGGTATCGCTGCACTCCTATCTGACTGCCTGCTTCTGAACCACGGTATGCATACTTCTCATTGACTGTGCTGGTGTATTGCATATCTTGCTGGACTGTGTTTGGTTCTCTCTGGAGTCTGCTATCCGCTGAGTCTTTTGCCATCATTGACTGTGTTATCTTGTGCTGGACTATTTCAAGTGACTTCCTAGATTTGCAGAACTGCTCAGTCATTTACATATATATATATTGTGCATATTACTGTGGATCGTGTATAAGGTGCCTGTGTATATCCTGTGTTGCAGTCTCTCCCCGTGCACCTCCTCACATATATATTCAGTGGTACAACTTGCTCATGTCAGACCACTGATCCCTGTTTCCTGTATCACCTGTTCCAGTATCCTCTCACATAGCAGTGGTACAACTTGCTACCGCAGACCACTGACTACCCGGATACCTCCACTTGGATTCCATTCCTTCACTCAGACAGCGGTACAACTTGCTACCCGCAGACCGCTGACTCTCATCACCTCCTTGTCTCTGTTGGACATTCCTCCTCACTATAGCAGTGGTACAACTTGCTATCGCAGACCACTGACTACCTTCACGTGCCCTTGTCCATACAGTTCCTCGTGTATTAATACCTCCATATTACCAGTGCTGCTAGTCATAGACTTTCCTGAGCATCTCATCAGTTACCATTTCCTGTTCCGTGATCACCCAGCTACCAGAGTACCCTATTACCATCTACATTGCTCTGGTAAGCTTACCACCTGGTGATCCCTGGGTAAAAACTCCTAGTGCCCGTGACAGTAAGATCAGGCCATGACAGACCCAGATACGGAACCTACTGCCAAAGAGATGCTGCAGCATCTGGTTAGCCGTGTGGAGCAACAGGATGCCCGCCAACAGCTGTTACTTCAGTGTTATCAGTCATTATCCTCCCAAGGAACATCTGGACAGACTGTGACAGCTACTACTGAGGCTTCTGTGCTTTCCTCCATTTCCCCATTGCCATCCCAGGTGTCTACAGCTTCCACGCTTCACCTGCCTACTCCGTCAAAGTACGATGGAGACCCCAAAACTTGTAGGGGTTTCCTTAACCAATGTTCAGTCCATTTTGAGCTCCAACCTCAAAATTTTTCTACCCATCGTTCCAGAGTGGCCTATCTTATCTCTTTGTTTTCAGGACAAGCCCTGGCTTGGGCCTCCCCTCTGTGGGAGAGAAACGATCCAATACTACAAGATAGTGCCAAATTCATTTCTACATTCCGAAGTGTGTTCGATGAACCTGGTCGTGTGACCTCCGCTGCTTCCAGCATCCTCCGTCTGCGACAAGGATCTCATACAGTAGGCCAGTACGTCATTCAATTTAGGATCTTAGCCTCTGAACTTCAGTGGAACACTGAAGCCCTAGTTGCCGCCTTCTGGCAGGGGCTCTCCGATAAAATTAAAGATGCACTGACTACTCAGGAGCTTCCTTCGTCACTTGAGGATTTGATCTCTCTATGCCATCGTGTTGATATGAGATTTCGTGAAAGAGAGGCTGAGAAAACGACTTCTGCTAAAGCACCTCTTCGTTCTAACCCTCAAATTCGTCCAGTGTCACCCACTGTGATTCCCATGGAGATAGGACGTTCCAAGTTATCTTCTGAGGAGAGGAAACGAAGAGTCAAGAATAGACTCTGTATCTATTGTGCTGAGTCCACTCATGTTCTCAGCTCCTGCCCTAAGAGATCGGGAAATGCCAGGCCCTAACTAGTTCTGGAGAGGTGAAGTTAGGGTCCCTGGAGTCCTCTCCATCTTCTATGAAATCTAAAATCTGCGCTTTTGATGTTACAATTTCCTTTGCTACTAAAACCTTTGAGTCACAGGCATTGATTGATTCCGGAGCAGCAGGAAATTTCATTTCCAAATCATTAGTAAAACAATGGTCTCTACCAGTGATTACCTTAAAAACACCCATTACTGTGACGGCTATCGATGGATCACGTCTCATCAACGGTCTCATCACCCAGAGTACGTCTCCAGTAACCCTTCAGATTGGTGCCCTGCATCATGAAGAAATATCGTTTTTAATCCTTCCTGTTACGACAAGTCCGATTGTCTTAGGCCTTCCATGGCTTCAGTGTCACTCTCCCCAGATTGACTGGCGCACCCCTCAAGTCACGTCTTGGGGGCCTGAATGTCACCATCATTGCCTTTCCCAAGTCATTCCTCTCAAAGTACAGCAATCTTCCATCTCATCTACCTCATCGGGACTCCCTCCTCAATATGCTTCATTTACCGATGTTTTTGATAAAGCTCAGTCTGAACGTCTTCCTCCGCATCGTTCTTGGGATTGTCCGATCGACCTTCTTCCTGGCAAGACTCCCCCCAGGGGCCGGGTCTATCCACTCTCGTTACCTGAGACTCAAGCTACTTCTGAGTATATACAGGAGAACCTCCAGCGTGGGTTCATTCGACCTTCCACCTCGCCCGCTGGAGCTGGGTTCTTCTTCGTCAAAAAGAAGGATGGATCATTACGCCCTTGCATAGATTTTCGTGGACTCAATGCCATTACTATCAAGAATCGGTATCCCATTCCGTTGATCACTGAGCTATTCGATCGCATCAAGGGAGCCCGTATCTTTACTAAGTTGGATCTTCGTGGTGCCTATAATTTAATCAGAATCCGTTCCGGTGACGAATGGAAGACAGCGTTTAACACCAGAGACGGGCATTACGAATATCTGGTAATGCCTTTCGGGCTGTGTAATGCCCCCGCTGTTTTTCAAGGTTTCATCAATGAGATCTTTCGGGACTTATTATATGTATGTGTCGTCGTCTACCTGGACGACATACTGATTTTTTCACAGGACCTGCCTTCTCACCACCTACATGTGGCAGAAGTCCTCTCCAGACTACGGAAAAATTCATTGTTCTGTAAATTAGAAAAATGTTCATTCGAATTACCCCAGATTCCATTCTTGGGGTATATAGTTTCCGGAGTTGGCCTGAAGATGGATCCAGACAAAGTGAGTGCTGTACTACATTGGCCCCAGCCAACTACTCTTCGTGCTATCCAGCGTTTTTTAGGTTTTGCCAATTACTATAGACGCTTCATTCAAGACTTTTCCTCCATTGCATCTCCTATTGTGGCCCTGACTCGTAAAGGGGCTAATCCTAAGCAATGGTCACCTGAGGCTCTTCAAGCCTTTCAAACACTAAAAGAGTCCTTCTCTTCGGCTCCAATCCTTCGACAGCCTGATGTGACACTCCCCTTCTTCTTAGAAGTAGATGCCTCTAATGTGGGCTTAGGAGCTATTCTCTCCCAACGCTCTGAACAGCAAAAGTTCCATCCTTGTGCCTTCTATTCTCGGGGTCTCCTGCCCGCAGAGAAGAATTATACCATCGGGGACAAGGAATTACTGGCTATCAAAGCCGCATTAGAGGAATGGAGATACTTATTGGAGGGAGCTCGCCATCCGGTGACGATCTTCACGGATCATAAGAACTTGTCATATCTCCAGTCTGCCCAATGCTTGAACCCTCGTCAAGCAAGATGGTCTCTTTTCTTTTCCCGTTTTGAATTAATAATTACCTTCAAACCAGCTACCAAGAACAAAAAAGCTGATGCTTTATCTAGAGCCTTTGTGACGTCCTCTGATATAGAAGATGGTTCCAACCATACCATTCTAGATCCCAAATGTATCTCACTGGCTGCTTCATCCACCAAAACGCTACCATTTGGGAAGACCCTCGTGCCTCCTACTCTAAGGAGGAAAATCCTTTCGTGGTTCCATGCCTCTCGTTTTTCTGGACACGCCGGTGAACACAAGACTTTTGAGATCCTCTCTCGAAGTTACTGGTGGCCTTCAATGAGGAGAGACGTCAAAGAGTTCATTGCTTCCTGTGAACTATGCTCTCAGTTCAAATCCTCCCGTAGAACTCCAGCAGGGTTGCTACGACCACTACCCATTCCGTCCAAACCATGGACCCATATTAGTATGGATTTCGTTACTGACTTACCACCTAGTAAGAATCATAACACTATTTGGGTGGTGGTGGACAGATTTTCGAAGATGGCTCATTTCATCCCTCTGCCTGGTTTGCCTTCCTCGTCCATCCTGGCTGAACATTTCATTAAAGAGATCTTCCGTATCCATGGATGTCCGTCTGAGATTGTGTCTGATAGAGGAGTACAATTCGTTTCCAGATTCTGGCGAGCCCTTTGTAAAACCTTGGGCATACGATTAGCACTCTCATCTTCTTACCATCCGCAATCTAACGGACAAACTGAACGTGTCAATCAAGATCTTGAGACTTTTATAAGAATGTTTTCATCAGCCAATCAAGACAACTGGGTAGAGTTGCTTCCTTGGGCTGAATTCGCCCATAACAACATGTATCATGAGTCATCATCCAAAACTCCATTTTTTGTGGTCTACGGTCACCATCCGTCTTTTCCGGAATTTCCTGCCCTCCCGCCCACCCAAGTTCCTGCGGTGGAAACTGTTTGTCAGACCTTTAAAAATATCTGGTCTCAGGTCAAAACCTGTTTAAAGAAGACATCTATCAAATATAAATCTTTCGCAGATAAGAAGAGGCGGGCTATTCCCCCACTAAAAATTGGAGATCGTGTCTGGTTATCCACCAAAAATATTCGTTTGAAGGTTCCATCCATGAAATTCGCCCCTCGTTTTATTGGTCCATATAGGATCATTCAAGTTATCAATCCAGTATGTGTGAAACTTCTTCTTCCTAAGAATCTTCGGATTTCTAATGCCTTCCACGTATCCTTGCTCAAACCTCTGATTATCAACCGTTTCTCAACTCCTCCCTCAGCTCCGCAGCCAGTTCAAGTCCATCAGGAGGAGGATTTCGAGATCACTGAGGTGCTAGACGCAAAAATTTCGCGAGGAGGTCTTCATTTCCTCGTTCATTGGAAGGGCTTTGGTCCTGAGGAGCGCTCTTGGATCAAGGCTGAAGATCTTAATGCTCCTGCCCTTTTGAAGAAGTTTTATGCCAAAAATCCGGACAAGCCCGGTTCCAGGCGTTCTGTGCCCACCTTTAAAAGGGGGGGTACTGTCACTCACCGGACCGTGAGTGCCTCTTCCCGGACATTTAGGAACCGTGGCCGTCCGCCATCCTGAGGGTCTGCGCATGCGCAGCCCTTTCCTATACTTCAGTGTATGTCCCTTTAACTCAATTGGCAGATCAGGCAACACTCCCTATATTAAGCACCTGTGGTCAACACCACGTGGCCTGATCTTGGAGTCTCATTCCCCATGAGTCTCTGAAGGTGTTCCTGTATTCCTCGTGTATTCAGCGCTGCTGATTCCTGTGGTTTCCAAACCACTTCTATCTCTGTGGTTTCCAAACCACTTCTACTACTGTGGTTCCCATACCACTTCTACCACCAACTGTATCATCGTGACTGTTTGCTGATTCCTATCCGCTGCCTCCGTGCACTACAGTCTTCTAAAACACTTCAACGCTATTATTATCTTCGTGACTGTTTGCTGATTCCTATCCGCTGCCTCCGTGCACTACAGTCTTCTAAAACACTTCAACGCTATTATTATCTTCGTGACTGTTTGCTGATTCCTATCCGCTGCCTCCGTGCACTACAGTCTTCTAAAACACTTCAACGCTATTATTATCTTTGTGGCTGTTTGCTGATTCCTATCTGCTGCCTCCGTGCACTCCAGCCTTCACTTCACATCCACTCACCTGATCATCATCTAGTTCCTGAGCTGATTCCTATCCGCTGCCTCCGTGCACTACAGTCTCCAGCTTGCAACTCGCCTGTGTTCATCATCGTGACTGTTAGCTGATTCCTATCCGCTGCCTCCGTGCACTACAGCCTCCAGCTTGCAACTCGCCTGTGTTCATCATCGTGACTGTTAGCTGATTCCTATCCGCTGCCTCCGTGCACTACAGTCTCCAGCTTGCAACTCGCCTGTGATCAGCATTGTGACTGTTAGCTGATTCCTATCCGCTGCCCCTGTGCACTGCCGCCTCAGCTCAGCTCTCCTGTGTTCCCTGTCTACTGCTCACGTTGCCATCCGCTACACTTCTGGATCTACAGCTCCTGGTCTACTCTGCCATCCCGTGTTCCATCACTGTGGGTCCTGTTGGTTGCCCCTGGTTACCTCCGTGGGCGCAGAGTCCTGCTGCTGCTGTCAGCGCTATCGTCCATCTCCTGCTGATCCGCTCTCCACGCCTTCACGTGTCCCGCTGGTCTCTACCCTCCTGTCAGCATTGGATTCGTATCTCTACAACTACTCCTCTGCTGGATCATCTCCATTCTCCTGGGTCTTCTATGAGTCCAGTTCCACGTGTTACTGATTCCTGTGGATTCGTGTCCCCGTGGGTTTACTTACCTGTGCGCTGCACCTACTAGACCGCTGCTTCATCCTTCCAGGGACTTCTCATCCAGTCGGCCTCCTGCCGCTCAGGTATCGCTGCACTCCTATCTGACTGCCTGCTTCTGAACCACGGTATGCATACTTCTCATTGACTGTGCTGGTGTATTGCATATCTTGCTGGACTGTGTTTGGTTCTCTCTGGAGTCTGCTATCCGCTGAGTCTTTTGCCATCATTGACTGTGTTATCTTGTGCTGGACTATTTCAAGTGACTTCCTAGATTTGCAGAACTGCTCAGTCATTTACATATATATATATTGTGCATATTACTGTGGATCGTGTATAAGGTGCCTGTGTATATCCTGTGTTGCAGTCTCTCCCCGTGCACCTCCTCACATATATATTCAGTGGTACAACTTGCTCATGTCAGACCACTGATCCCTGTTTCCTGTATCACCTGTTCCAGTATCCTCTCACATAGCAGTGGTACAACTTGCTACCGCAGACCACTGACTACCCGGATACCTCCACTTGGATTCCATTCCTTCACTCAGACAGCGGTACAACTTGCTACCCGCAGACCGCTGACTCTCATCACCTCCTTGTCTCTGTTGGACATTCCTCCTCACTATAGCAGTGGTACAACTTGCTATCGCAGACCACTGACTACCTTCACGTGCCCTTGTCCATACAGTTCCTCGTGTATTAATACCTCCATATTACCAGTGCTGCTAGTCATAGACTTTCCTGAGCATCTCATCAGTTACCATTTCCTGTTCCGTGATCACCCAGCTACCAGAGTACCCTATTACCATCTACATTGCTCTGGTAAGCTTACCACCTGGTGATCCCTGGGTAAAAACTCCTAGTGCCCGTGACAGGGTCGTTATCCTTTATTTTCTGTGTGAGAAAGAGCTAAGGAAAATATCTGAATAATGAAACCGCAAGTAATTTGGGAAATCACAGATTGATGGAAATTTTGTTTAGTTTAAATTGTTAAATTCAAGTCTTAGAGAAAATTGCTTCTTGATGTTAAACATTGACATATCTCAGACTTGATTTTGCCAGGAACGGGCAAGTGGTTCTGGATTACCCCCTGCCAACATGTGTGCAGAAACTTAATAAAAATAGCTTTGTTTTCTATTTGAAATAGTATATATCTGTTACGAGCCGCGGTGGCTCAGCACTGCTGCAACTCGTTATGACGACCGGGGCATCACTTCCGATCCTCGTCCTGGTAGTCTCCATGGCATCGTCCCAGACGCTTCACATTTCAGCGCCGCAACCCGGCCATCTCCCATTACAGCCCTTACCCGCAAAGGGGCCGATACTACTAATTGGTCTCCCTCAGCTTTGGCTTTCTTCAAGGCGCTCAAGAATGCCTTTATCTCCGCGCCGGTTCTCCGACAGAACTCAGAACTGCTGTTCATAATCAAAGTAGACACTTCTGATGTTGGGGCTAGTGCAATCCTTTTCGCAGAAAGATCCTTACAACCACAGACTGTACCCCTGTGCATTTTTCTCCCAAAAATTATCTCCCGCAGAAATCCACTACGATGTTGGTAGTCGGGAGTTATTGACAGTTAAGTGGGCGTTTGAAGAATGGCGGCACTGGCTTGAGGGAGCAACCCATGTAATTACGGTATACACAGACCCCAAGAATCTTTAATATATCCAATCTGCCAAAACCTTAAATTCCAGACTAGCCCGGTGGGGTCTCTTCTTCATCCGTTTTAAATTTATTATTACGTTCCGACCAGGGTCCAAAAACACCAAAGCAGATGCTTTGTCTCACAGCTTTATTGCCTCGCTTCTTCCTCTTGCTGAACCTTCCTCTATTATCCCTGCATCCGACATTGTTCTTGGCCTGACTCAGGATCTAGGCTCGAATCTTCAGGACCTTCAACATTTGACACCTCCAGCTACCCCTGTGGGCAAGTTGTTTGTACCAGATCATCTGAGAAAGACGGTCCTCACTGAATGTCATGACAATAAAACCTTGGGTCACCCTGGAGTATCCAAGACTATTGAACTACTGTCTCGTTTGGTTTGGTGGCCTTCTTTGTCTACTGATACCAGGGAATTCCTCCTGTCCTATGAAGTTTGTGTCAGGAATAAGTCTTCTCATAGTCTACTTGCAGGCCCTCTCATGCCTCTGTTCCAGTAAAATCATGGACACACATATCCATGGACTTCATTGTGGAATTGCCTTGCTCATCCGGCTTTAACACCATCTGGGTGATCGTTGACCGGTTTAGTAAGATAGCTCACTTCATTCCTCTTATAGGGCTGTCATGTGCCAGATTGTTGGCTTACTTGTTTATCCAGCATGTTTTCCGGCTCCATGGACTCCCCATGAACATCGTTTCAGATTGTGGCTCCCAATTTGTCGCCACCTTCTGGAAAGCTTTTTGTACCCGTCTGGGAATCAAACTCTGCTTGTCTTCAGGATATCAGCCACAGTCCATCGGACAAACTGAAAGGGTCAACCAATCCCTTGAGCAATTTCTTCGCTTGTATGTAACCAAATGCCATAAAGACTGGCCCACTCTGCTTCCATGGGCAGAATTTGCCTACAACAACTCATGCCACTCTTCCACTCATGTAGCTCCATTCTTCTGTAACCTTGGGTTCCATCCTCGGTCCAACTCTTTGTCTGCTCTGGAGCCCTCTAATATTCCGGGTTCTCATCTCTCCACTATCCATCTTTTACAGATATGGAAGAAAGTTCATATTGCCCTCAAACAGGACTCATTCAAGTCTAAGTATTATGCTGATCTGCATCGCGGATCATGTTCTTTTAAAGTTGGTGATAAAGGCTGGCTGTCTACACGCAACATCAGACTCAAGCAGCCCCGCAAGAAGTTAGGTCCCAGATTCATTGGACCGTTTATCATTGCTAGACAGATTAATCCTGTGGCTTTCAGACTGAATCTTCCTCCTTCACTCAAGATTCCGAATACCTTCCATTGCTCCTTACTAAAACCTGTTACATAGTTTCATGTGGGCTGGCTGGTACCTCATGACCACTTACTATGGATCCCGACTGCTGGATAGCGGGCAGAGCGTTGACACAGAGACGCTGGGTTCAATACAGGAAAGCCGGGGAATGGATTAGAGTGTAAGCTCTTATCTGTTGGTCACAGGATACAGAAGGTAATAGGCCATAGGCAGAATCTTCAAGCAGTGATGTTTTATTGCTCAAAAGTCCTGACAAGGACCTTTACACACTAGGTTAGTGGTACTAGTGATAATCCAGAAGTACAGATGGAAGGATACGTTACATAGTAACTGCTCGTTTTATACAGTTTCTGACCCACATGTTGGCAGGGTGTAACCCAGCCCCCTGATCCCTGCTGGCACCACAAGTCTGATATATTACATTCAATGTTTACTATCTGGATGTTATATATTCTCCAATATTGAATTTAACACAATTTACTTAACAAAATTCACATCACTCTGTGAAGGGAATTCAATTGGCCGCATTACTATAAAAAGTAACGTGACATGCACACTATTACCGTTATTACGGCACTTTCAACACCAGCTTTTTGCACACAGCTCCCTGAGCCGCTAGCAGAAGCCAGGTTGATTTCACCGTAATAACGGTAAAAGTTATCGCTACGGTAATCTGGGGAGAATTGAATTCCCCTCGTGAGTTCCTAAATTTCTTGCTGGTTGCATTATTCATGTAGTTTATCTATCTTTTTAAGAAGACAGGATAAAAGGTAATGACGCCCTCCTGTCCATTCAGGCTGAAAGAGGTCTTGGTTACTCACAAATGAATAGGCCTAATTAGCATGAGATTAACCTTTGTCCTTGCATACATACAAAAACACATTTCCTCCAACATTTGCCTACTACCTCAGAAATCAATACATTTATAATACAAAACTCAGTACAATTGTAACTATATAAATTGGTGAACTGCGCCACTATGTCACGCACCAGGCTTTCAAGTCCTGTTACTTACCCCTTTGCTGTATTTCTAAGCTGTCCCTGAGGTCCGCAGGCTATGCTGTCTCAGATCTCTCTGCAGGATGTTGCCCAGTCTGTCTCCACTCCAGAGATCCCTCTAAAATTAGTACATGGGAGCTGCTATCTTGGATTCAGTTACCTACTCTCCCTCAGCCAATCATAGTGCTGCTTCAGCTCAGCTAAACGCAGCTTCCATTTAGGGGATAGGTGTTTCCACTCCAAGGTTCCATCCAAAACCAGTTCCTGGGCGCCACCATCTTGGATCCAGTCACCTGATCCCTCTCAGCCAGTCAGAGTGCTGCTTCAGCTCAGCTGACCGCAGCCTCCAATCAGGTGATAACAGTTAGTAAAATAGGACCTAATGGAGTCCTTGCCTGTTGCCAGTGCAATGTTGATTCTTCCCGGCAGTCTTCTGACAGGGCAGTCTGCAACCCGGTTCCAGTCCTGTCCAGCATTCCGGCTCCAGTCTGGTCTCCTTTGCTAAATTTGACCACCGTCTTGAGATTCTTCACTTCTTGCCATTCATATTATCTAGTCTCCTGAACGGCTACCAGACGATGTCGTCTGTACCAGTCCTTTCTCTTCCGTGCAAAGCAACCTAAACAAGCCCCCCACCTTTATGCACATAGTCACAAGTTCTGCTCCAAAGACACAACCCAGCTCAGATACAGACAGTTCCTCAGGAGTGACACACTAATTGAAATAAATTAGTGTGTAAATTTATACAATAAGTGATCACAACCACACCTTATACACTTACATCGGTGTAACTATTTTTCCTTTTGTATTGCTCATTTGTAATGTTTATAGATGTGGGCGTACGTTCCTCTTATTTACATCACCTCTCCTTGGAAGCAGAATGCATGAGGAATGCCGTTCTTCATGTCTGTACATTGGCAGTGGATTTTTATGAGGATTTTTTAATACTGCTTATTTGTGGTTGTATTTATAGATTGTCCTGTGTGTCTGACTCCTCAGTGAGGGATTGTCTCCACAGCTGCCAGGTAAGGATTCTCTTCTTCTGTACTGTCATAACTACTGTATCCTTGTGTTCTCTCAGGTGGGGGGGGGGGGGGGTTGTTATGTCCATGCCACAGATAGCTCTCAGGTGAATCTTTAATTATGTTATGTATCACTACCTTTCTCAGAAGGTGTCTTGAATATGATAACGGGTATTACCTGCTTTGCACAGTGCTTGCTTAGTTTGGCTCTGGTAATTGGTTCAATGATCCTGGTGGCTGTGTCTGGATACACCTTCCTCTACACAGAAATGGGAAGTAATAACTTATTGTATAAATGTATCCTCATATTGACTCTGTGTTCCTGATATTACTGTGGACACGAGCCAAACGCATTTCTTTATCCAGAGTGCACAAGGGGATTCTGTGTGTGTGTCTCCTGTGTGTGGATGTGTGTTTCCCCCTGCGTGTGTGTGTCTGTCCTGTGCGTGTCTCCTGTTTGTCTGTGTCCGTCCTATGAGTCTGTACGTGTCTTTAGTGTGTCTGTATCTTGTATTTGTCTCGTGTGTGTGTGTGTGTGTGTCTCCTATGTGTCTACCGAAGCGCAGCGTTCCTTTCACTGTCTGATATTGCCAACGACGGACAAATTCTAAGTCCACATTTATGTATTTCCGACATTTTTGCTCATGCTTCTTTGACTGGCAACCAACAGGCATATACATATGAGTTAGATACATACATATGAGATAGATATATAAATATAAGATAGATACATACATATGAGATAGATATATAAATATAAGATAGATACATACATATGAGATAGATATATAAATATAAGATAGATACATACATATGAGATAGATATATAAATATAAGATAGATACATACATATGAGATAGATATATAAATATAAGATAGATACATACATATGAGATAGATATATAAATATAAGATAGATACATACATATGAGATAGATATATAAATATAAGATAGATACATACATATGAGTCAGATGAGAATTGTGTTTATTTACTCCTCAGTATTTTGTATTTCTCTGATGAGATTCAATCTCCAAGCTCTGCTGCAGATATAGACAATTATCATCCCTGAATATAGAATCCTGACTCCATACAGACACCTCATCTCCTTGTTTACACCGACATATAAATGCAGCAATGTTAATTACATATTGATATTTAATTATTTTACGCATTTAACCAAAGATGATGAGTCCTCACCTTGGTCCAGTCATCACCCAACCATCGTATGTCTGATCAGCAAAACCCGAGTTCTCAATCAGTCCATCACCGTCAAGATCAAATTTTAAAGCTGTGTCCATTACAGCCTGGGAAAAAAACAGGTTGGAAAGTAACATTAGTACAGAGAATAAAATACAGGAGAAAAGAAAACAATGGAAAACGAGTCTTAAATGCTACCAGTATATATCTCACTGACCACAGAACTCTAGTCTCATGTCACCATAGAACCATGGTGAAGAGGTATCTCTTAGTGACCACATGTCCCTGAGGTAGGTGGAACTCTTAGTAGTGTGATATTCACCTGGCAGACTGACCACATGTCCCTGAGGTAGGTGGAACTCTTAGTAGTGTGACATTCACCTGGCAGACTGACCACATGTCCCTGAGGTAGGTGGAACTCTTAGTAGTGTGACATTCACCTGGCAGACTGACCACATGTCCCTGAGGTAGGTGGAACTCTTAGTAGTGTGACATTCACCTGGCAGACTGACCACATGTCCCTGAGGTAGGTGGAACTCTTAGTAGTGTGACATTCACCTGGCAGACTGACCACATGTCCCTGAGGTAGGTGGAACTCTTAGTAGTGTGATATTCACCTGGCAGACTGACCACATGTCCCTGAGGTAGGTGGAACTCTTAGTAGTGTGATATTCACCTGGCAGACTGACCACATGTCCCTGAGGTAGGTGGAACTTTTGGTCATGCAGTAGTCTCGATATACTTGAGGCACAAACTTGAGGTTAAGGTCCTTCCAGTCAGCAGTGTCATGTATGATATAGGCATTGAGTTTCTGCCATGGCTCATCATCTAAGAGATGGGAAGAGAGACAAAGCAGAAATAACTGAATACAAATGAGAGTGGAAGAGGATGAAACATTACAGAAGGTGAGGAATGAGATGGAGGATGACAGAAAGTTATCTGAAAGAAAGCAATGAACACAAGTAATCAGGATACGCATACCTGGGTCTCCAACATCATGTGGAACCACATTTCTGATCTTCACAGGAGCTAAGGAGCCACTCATCAGATACCTTCTCTGCTCCAGATCCTCCTGCAGGATGGAGGCACCTGGAGAGGTAAAATATGGAAAAAAGTGGTTAGACAGAAAACAGCTTCAAGACGTAAGATAATAAAGACAGCACCAACGTGGCTAAACGCTGGGACTAGACTAATATAAAATAGTGTTATTTTAACCATGGGACCTGGTAGAACTGTCGAGCTATCGTTCTTTCTTCTTGCAAGATCTTTGCACCTGATTCTACATCAAACCTCGCTGGATCACACAGACTATCATCTACAATTCTCCATAAAACATAACCCAGATCTCTGTAATCTTGTTTTCTGATAATATTACAGCCCTGTAACCATTTAGCTATTTATATTATAAGCATTTTGGAGTCAGCTATACCATTGGCCTTTTGGCTAAGATCAAGTGTAATATCTGTTCTGATCATTTTACACAGTCCTAGTAAGGACTAGCAAAAAGCTATAAACATCCTACTGCAGAGGAAGCAAGAAGACTGAACCAGGATGGACTCAAGCCGACAGGGAGAGGCTCTGCATAACTCTGCCCTCAAAGAAGAGACCTCGATTCAAGAACGCCTCTCACCACCTTCTCAATCCAGGATCCACTCTAGGACCTGCTACCAGCAATAAATATGTAGACAAGACTACAAAGGATCTCTCTGACCCTGGCATTTCAACCTCCACTGCCCCTCCAGCAAGAGACCAAGGTAAGCACAGCTAGGTTCATCTCCAGGGAGCTCCTGTATGAGGCATATGGTGGTCCTGAAGATAAAGTCAGTGTCACATCAATGACTGACCCCACAGGGCAAGAATATACACTGCAGCAGCGGGTAGAGGACTGCCAGAAGGTGGCCCCGCTCCGCCCTACGGTCAATGCCAACATAGTGCATGTAAAGGGAGGGGTAAGACATTTTCTGCCACCCCACACTCCCACCAAGGCCACCTCACAGGTCCTGGATGTTATGATGGATGTATAGTGAGCCAACCCGGAAGCAGAGACCAAGGAGACAGAAGTGGAGGACTTCCTGGGATTCCAAACATATCCTGTTTCCTGACCAGATGGAGATACGAGTCCTGCTACCTGGCAACCCAGCATTCAAGCCTGATGAAGATCCACCCAATAGGAGGGGTAACTAGGTGTTCTGTTGGTCCTAACTTCTTTGCTCCCAGCTAATGGCATCTTGTTCTTTATTCACCAATAATGTGCAGAGCATATGGGAACATCACCTTGACTTAGATAAGACCTGTATTCCCAGGAAAGAGAAAGAGGTCATCATGGGAGAAATCAGAGGCTACTACGGCATCCTCTATTCGAAGGACAAAGATGTGGCTAAATCCACTGCTGAGCCACTCGTGTCCGTCCCTACATTGGTTGCCTGTTTTTCACTGAATTCAATATAAAGTACTTTTTTTTTTTTTTAATCGCGTACTGTAGATTTCGTTACACGGTAGACAGGTAAACAACTATAGCCCAAGACGTCAATACCAAGGTACATTGTGAATTGGATAACAGAGTATTATTATTTTTATTATTAAACTTTATATATATGGCTCCATAAGGTTTCCGCAGCGCAGTACAAATACAAAAAAGAAACAGTACAGGGTAATACAGAGCAAAACAAGTAGAACCAAGACTCAAAAAGCTCCAGGCACAGCAAGTACAGGGACGTCGGAGAAGAAGAAATGGAATTGAGACAGAAGGGAAGACGGCCCTGCTCGTAGGAGCTTACATACTAAAGGAAGGGGAAACAGACAGCTGGCACGAGAGGAGACAGTGGAAGGGATCAGGTGCAAGAGGAGACAGCGAAGAGGTAGGTGGATAGCTGGTAGGTGTCTCGGCAATAGGGTTTCTGGAACACGTCTTGGGGCCTCTTGTGGCTAGCTGTGGCAGGGATGTAGTGGAAACTGGGAGGTCGGATGAGTGTCTTGCTCATAGGGTACCTCTATTCCTGTATACTAGACTTTAGGAGGAGGAATGCTGGACTGGACTCCGTACTGTAATAAACCACTGGAATCTGGAAGTGGGACCAGGGAGGACCTGACCCCACAACCAGAAACTCAATACCGTCAAGAACTCAGAAACTCAGGAATATAGTATCACAAGTGGGACAGGGAAGAGTCAGAACTCAGGCAGAGACTATACAGGGGGTGGCAACCTCCTGAACAGAATAAGCCTGGAGCTGGTCCTGGACAACTCAGAACCTGAGGTAGGCCTGGAATTGGAAGTCGGTACCCCGAGAGAGAGGTGGCTCTAGAAAGTGGATGACTCAAAACAACAATCTACTACTCCAGATAGCCAGTAGGAAATGCAGGAATAGATTGATGAGAGACGGATCCACACAGAAGGTAAAAGCTGGAAACTGTACACGAGCAGATAGAATGAAGGTGAATCCACACGAGGAATAAATAGCCAAAGTCTTTATTTCAGCAAGCCAAGTTAAGCTGAATTCACACAAAGGATTAATGGTTTAAAGTTTGTATCACAGCAAACCGCATGAAGCTGTATTCACACAAAGGGTTAATGGTTTGAAGTCCATATAACAGCAACAGGATGAAGCTAGATTCACACAAAGGGTTAATGGTTTGAAGTCAATATAACAGCAATAAGATGAATCTTAATTCACACAAAGGGTTTAATGGTTTAAAGTCCATATAACAGCAACAGGATGAAGCTGAACTAATTTAGAAAGTAAATGGTTGAAGTCCATGTATTGGCAACAGGAAGAGACTGAATTCCCTCAGAGGGTAAATGGTTGAAATCTGTATATAGCAAGCGGAATGAAGCAGCAAATAGTATGAAGCTCAATTCACACGAAGGGTTGATGGTTGAGATCTGTATACAGCAGACAGGATGAAGCAGCCAACAAACAGCAAGTGTGGTAGTCTGGACCTAGGAAAGTGTTGCGCTGGCAATTTGCTGAGTATAGGAGGAGACTCTTATAGTCTGCAGAGGAAGCTAATTAGTGGATGAGATCAGGGGGTAAATGTATTAATGTCCGGATTATTCAACTCCGGCGTGTTCAGCGTCTTCGGCGATTAAATTTAAAGCGGCGCTGCATTGTAAAGGGAAACTTCCCTTTACAATGCAGCGCCGCTTTAAATTCAATCGCCGAAGACGCTGAACACGCCGGAGTTGAATAATCCGGACATTAATACATTTACCCCTAGGTGTTTAGACTCAGCAGGATGTTTAGCATATGTCTCACCCAAGATGGCAGCCTCTAGTACTGCAGACAGAAGTCACACTTGTCCCAGGATAGAATGCTGCCTTCGACCAAAAGGGAGATGTACGGTGATATAGTACCACCGAGTGGTGTAAACAGCACTAAGACCCCGATTCGTGACAGTAGGCTTTGAGGAAGAAATGGGTTTTAAGAGCCCATTTGAATTGCTCTGACTAGGGGACAGGCGGATGGAGCGAGTAGAGGGGGACAGCAAGGGAGAAGTCTTGAATTCTGGCATGGGATGAGGTGATCAGTGTGGAGGAGAGGCGACGGTCATTGGCCGAACACAGGGAACGGGCGGAAGTGTGATTGGAGAAAAGGTTAGAGATATAAGGGACTGTGGAATGGGAGAGGACCTTGTAGGTTATTGTGAGGAGTTTGAAGAGGATTCTGTAGGGGAAAGTGAGCCAGTGAAGGACAAGGCAGAGAGGGTAAGCAGAGGAAAAGTGGCGTGAAAGAAAGATGAGTCTCGAAGCCGTATTGAGAATAGAGCGAAGGGGGGCAAGATGGGAGTGAGGGAGGCCGATGAGGAGAAGGTTACAATAATCGAGATGGGAAATTATGAGAACGTGGATAATATTTTGGCGGTATCCTGAGAAAGGAAGGGCCGGATGCGGGCAATATTCTGAAGGAAACGACAGGATTGGGCAAGAAATTGAATGGGGACAAAAGAGAGGGAGGAATCAAGGGTGACACACAGGCAGCGGAGTTGAAGGACAGGAGAGATGGTGGTGTTATTAACGGTGATGGAGAGATCAAGGTTATTAGAAGATTTAGAAGGAGGGAAAACAATGAGTTCAGTTTTAGCAATGTTGATTTTGAGAAAACGTGAAGACATCCAGGAGGAGATGGCGGAAAGGCAGTTAGAGACACGAGAGAGAAGGGAGACGGAAAGGTCAGGAGAAGAGTTGTAGTGTTGAATGTCATCAGCGTAGAGGTGGTACTGGAAACCAGAGGAAGAGAGGGAAGTAGTGTACAGTGAAAAAAGAAGAGGGCTGGGAACAGAGCCCTGAGGGACTCCAACGGAAGGAGTGGCAGGGGGAGAGGATGAGTCAGGAGTGGAAAAAGCGAAGGAACGGTTGGCAAGGTATGAGGTAAGCCAAGTGAGGACAGTGCCAGAGAGACCAAGAGAAAGAAGGGTCTACAGAAGGAGGGGGTTGTCCATGGTGTCAAAGACGTCTTCCATGCTGAAAATCCTGTGACCTACAGATTAGACCCAAAATCTAATCCGTTCCCAGCTGTTTCTGAGGTTTGGACCCAGCATCCAGTACCACCGCTCTGCCGCTATGCAGCAGCTCTGGCCAGTGTGATAAGCCAGAGGGGATCCATCCACAGCTTCCCTGATCCATAGTAAGAGATCAGGAATACCAGCCCAGGTACACCAGTAATGGGATACACTCGCAGTGTCAGTTACCCAGAAGAAACCCGGTTCTGGATGTCGGTAAAGGAGTCCAGTGGTGGCAGCATTTTTTAAGCCCCTCCTACTGCGGTGAGAGGGCGCAATTGGGTTAATGAAAGAGAACTGTGGCAAAGTAAGCCCAGTCAGTTCCCAGCAACAACAGACAGGGTGGCATAGGCCGTCCATTCTGTCACAGTACTATGTAAATAAATGTTGATGATGATCACATTTGGTGATTGTGTCTCATAGTTAGAAAGATTTGGGATCAGGGCATCATTGTGTTACAGGTTTCTCTGCACGACTTCTCTCCAGAATAATCCCATTGTTAAACCAAAATTCCAGAAGATTAGTGACAATTTGTTTGGCTAGTCGACTAGTAATAGCTAATTAGTAATTGGGAGAACGTTTTATCCACAATTGGGCTTATTTACCCATTGGAAAAACTCATTTTGACTGCTCAAAATTCATATAACATAAAATGATTTGGACCTCCTGGGAATTTAGTCCATTTGGCTCACACATTGCCATAAACATCCGATATTATTCGACGATAAGACATCCCCTTCTCCCACTTTCCTGTAACTTTTCTTAATTATTTATAAAAGAACTTAACCCAGTGTTATTGTCAGTTTAATCGTATCACATATTTACATAATATCCCTGATACATTGTTGTATTTTCCTTCATTGGTGTTTTTAACAATAATTATTTTAAAATAATGTATACAAACGCACTGTGTACACGCACACTGTATACACACACACACTGTATAGGCAGACGCACACTATACACACACACTGTATACACACACACTGTATAGGCAGACACACACTATACACACACTGGATAGACAGACACACGCACACTATATACACATACGCACTGTATAAGCAGACATGTACATTATACACACGCCCAGACACACTCACTCTGTACACCCACACACATGCACACAAACAGGCTGTGTACACAGACACACACACATAGGCTGTGTACACAGACACACACACAGGCTGTGTACACAGACACACACAGGCTGTGTACACAAACACACACTGTGTACACAGACACACACACACAGGCTGTGTACACACACAGACACACACAGGCTGTGTACACAGACACACGCTGTGTACACAGACACACAGGCTGTGTATACAGACACACACACACACAGGCTGTGTATACACACACACAGGCTGTGTACATACACACACATACACGCTGTGTACACAGACACACGCACCCTGACACACACAGGCTGTGTTCACACACGCTGTGTACACAGTCACACAGACACACTGTGTACACACACACGCTGTGTACATACACACACATACATGCTGTGTACACAGACACACACACCCAGACACACACAGGCTGTACACACACACACACATCTGTGTACACAGACACATAGGCTGTGTATACAGGCACACACACATAGGCTGTGTATACAGGCACACACACACAGGCTGTGTACACAGACACACACACAGGCTGTGTACACAGACACACACAGGCTGTGCACACAGACACACACACACAGGCTGTGCACACAGACACACACACAGGCTGTGCACACAGACACACACACACGCTGTGTACACAGACACACACACACAGGCTGTGCACACAGACACACACACAGGCTGTATACACAGACACACACACACAGGCTGTGCACACAGACACACACACAGGCTGTGCACACAGACACACACACACAGGCTGTGCACACAGACACACACACACAGGCTGTGCACACAGACACACACACGCTGTGCACACAGACACACACACACAGGCTGTGCACACAGACACACACACACACACAGGCTGTGCACACAGACACACACACACAGGCTGTGCACACAGACACACACACACAGGCTGTGCACACACACACACAGGCTGTGCACACAGACACACACACAGGCTGTGCACACAGACACACACACAGGCTGTGCACACAGACACACACACGCTGTGTACACAGACACACACACACAGGCTGTGTACACAGACACACACAGGCTGTGTACACAGACACACACACACACACACAGGCTGTGTACACAGACACACACACACAGGCTGTGTACACAGACACACACACACGCTGTGTACACAGACACACACACACGCTGTGTACACAGAGACACACACACACACACTGTGTACACAGTCACACAGACACACTGTGTACACACACACACACACACGCTGTGTACATACACACACATACATGCTGTGTACACAGACACACACACACACAGGCTGTGCACACAGACACACACACACAGGCTGTGCACACAGACACACACACACACAGGCTGTGCACACAGACACACACACACAGGCTGTGTACACAGACACACACAGGCTGTGTACACAGACACACACACAGGCTGTGTACACAGACACACACACACGCTGTGTACACAGACACACACACAGGCTGTGTACACAGACACACACACACAGGCTGTGCACACAGACACACACACACAGGCTGTGCACACAGACACACACACAGGCTGTGCACACAGACACACACACACAGGCTGTGCACACAGACACACACACAGGCTGTGCACACAGACACACACACAGGCTGTGCACACAGACACACACACACGCTGTGTACACAGACACACACACAGGCTGTGTACACAGACACACACACACGCTGTGTACACAGACACACACACACGCTGTGTACACAGACACACACACAGGCTGTGTACACAGACACACACACACAGGCTGTGTACACAGACACACACACACAGGCTGTGTACACAGACACACACAGGCTGTGCACACAGACACACACACACAGGCTGTGCACACAGACACACACACACAGGCTGTGCACACAGACACACACACACAGGCTGTGCACACAGACACACACACACAGGCTGTGCACACAGACACACACACACAGGCTGTGCAGACACACACACACACACACGCTGTGTACACAGACACACACACAGGCTGTGCACACAGACACACACACACAGGCTGTGCACACAGACACACACACACAGGCTGTGCACACAGACACACACACACAGGCTGTGTACACAGACACACACACACTGTGTACACAGACACACACACAGGCTGTGCACACAGACACACACACACACACACGCTGTGTACACAGACACACACACAGGCTGTGTACACAGACACACACACAGGCTGTGTACACAGACACACACACACACAGGCTGTGCACACAGACACACACACACGCTGTGTACACAGACACACACACAGGCTGTGTACACAGACACACACACACAGGCTGTGCACACAGACACACACACACACTGTGTACACAGACACACACACACAGGCTGTGTACACAGACACACACACACAGGCTGTGCACACAGACACACACACACAGGCTGTGCACACAGACACACACACACAGGCTGTGCACACAGACACACACACACAGGCTGTGCACACAGACACACACACACAGGCTGTGCACACAGACACACACACAGGCTGTGCACACAGGCACACACACACACGCTGTGTACACAGACACACACACACAGGCTGTGTACACAGACACACACACACACACAGGCTGTGCACACAGACACACACACAGGCTGTGCACACAGACACACACAGGCTGTGTACACAGACACACGCACACAGGCTGTGCACACAGACACACGCACACAGGCTGTGCACACAGACACACACGCACACAGGCTGTGCACACAGACACACACACACACAGGCTGTGCACACAGACACACACACACAGGCTGTGCACACAGACACACACACACAGGCTGTGTACACAGACACACACACACAGGCTGTGCACACAGACACACACACAGAGGCTGTGCACACAGACACACACACAGAGGCTGTGCACACAGACACACACACACAGGCTGTGCACACAGACACACGCACACAGGCTGTGCACACAGACACACACACAGGCTGTGTACACAGACACACACACAGGCTGTGTACACAGACACACACACAGGCTGTGTACACAGACACACACACACGCTGTGTACACAGACACACACACACACAGGCTGTGCACACAGACACACACACACAGGATGTGCACACAGACACACACACAGGCTGTGTACACAGACACACACAGGCTGTGTACACAGACACACACACACAGGCTGTGCACACAGACACACACACACAGGCTGTGCACACAGACACACACACACAGGCTGTGCACACAGACACACACACACAGGCTGTGCACACAGACACGCACACAGGCTGTGCACACAGACACACACACACACACAGGCTGTGTACACAGACACACACACAGGCTGTGTACACAGACACACACACAGGCTGTGTACACAGACACACACACACAGGCTGTGCACACACAGGCTGTGCACACAGACACACACACACAGGCTGTGCACACAGACACGCACACAGGCTGTGTACACAGACACACACACTGTGTACACAGACACACACACAGGCTGTGTACACAGACACACACACACGCTGTGTACACAGACACACACACACACGCTGTGCACACAGACACACACACACACACACAGGCTGTGCACACAGACACACACAGACACACACAGGCTGTGTACACAGACACACACACACAGGCTGTGCACACAGACACACACACACAGGCTGTGCACACAGACACACACACACAGGCTGTGCACACAGACACACACACACAGGCTGTGCACACAGACACACACACAGGCTGTGTACACAGAGATTGACAATTACTCTCTCTGATCTCTGCTTTCAGGAATCTAGAAAGACCTTTGTCCCTCTGGGTGTGACAATAGCTGAACACATTACCTGGCACATTTCTCTGGGACTCAGGCATGGACAGTACCAGGGAACTGATGGAAACCTACCAGGGGGCAGCCCAGGGGTACAGGGTACCCAGCTATGGATGGAGGATCTGCCTAGCACATGAATTTACAGAGAAGAGGAAACCATTTCAGCTCAAACATGTGTCCCCTGCTAAATTACTGGCCCATCTCCCATTGGGCATCAGGTGAGTGCCCCCCCCCCCCCAGACACTTTCTGTCTGCCCCCGTATATTATCTCTCCCTCTGTATAGTATCCCCCCTGTATAATATCCCTCCTCCTGTATAATCCCTCTCCTGCTGTGTATTATCGCTCCTCCTGTATAATATCTCTCCCTCTGTATAGTATCCCCCCTGTATAATATCCCTCCTCCTGTATAATCCCTCTCCTGCTGTGTATTATCGCTCCTCCTGTATAATATCTCTCCCTCTGTTTAGTATCCCCCCTGTATAATATCCCTCCTCCTGTATAATCCCTCTCCTGCTGTGTATTATCTCTCCTCCTGTATAATATCTATACCCCTGTATAATTCCTTTCCCCCTGTGTATTATCTCTCCTTCTGTGTAATATCTTTCCTCCTGTATAATATCTGTCTTCCTGTATATCTCTCCTCCTATATAACATACTTACCAACTTGTTTCCGGGAGAGGGGGTGTGACTGGAGGGCAGGAGGGGGCGGAACGAGGCCAATCACGTCATTTTGGCCCCGCCCCCCTGCGAAACCGTCATTTGCGTTGCGGGGGGCGGGGCTAAAATGGCGCGATTGGCCTCGTCCCGCCCTCCAAAATGGCCTGATTCTGGGTGAGATTGGGATGCGGGAGAAATGCCAGCTTGCCCGGGAGACTGACCCGAATTTCGGGAGTCTCCCGGACTTTCCGGGAGAGTTGGCATGTATGCTATATAATAACTCTCCTCCTGTATAATATCTCACCCCTGTATAATATCTCTCCCTCAGTGTAATATCTCTCCTCCTGTGTAATATCTCTCCTCCTGTATAATATCTATCCCCCTGTATAATTCCTCTCCCCCTGTGTATTATCTCTCCTTCTGTGTAATATCTTTCCTCCTGTATAATATCTGTCTTCCTGTATATCTCTCCTCCTATATAATAACTCTCCTCCTGTATAATATCTCCCCCCTGTATAATATCTCCCCCCTGTATAATATCTCTCCCTCAGTGTAATATCTCTCCACCTGTATAATATCTCTCCTTCTGTATAATAACTCTCCTCCTGTATAATATCTCCCCCCTGTATAATATCTCCCCCCTGTATAATATCTCCCCCCTGTATAATATCTCTCCCTCAGTGTAATATCTCTCCACCTGTATAATATCTCTCCTTCTGTATAATATCTCTCCTCCTGTATAATATCTCTCCCTCAGTGTAATATCTCTCCACCTGTATAATATCTCTCCTTCTGTATAATATCTCTCCTCCTGTATAATATCTCTCCCTCAGTGTAATATCTCTCCACCTGTATAATATCTCTCCTTCTGTATAATAACTCTCCTCCTGTATAATATCTCTCCTCCTGTATAATATCTCTCCTCCTGTATAATATCTCTCCTGCTGTGTATTATCTCTCCCTCTGTGCAATATCTCTCTCCCTGTGTAATCCCTCTCTTCCTGTATAATTTCTCTCCCCCTGTACAGGGCCGGATTAACCCGAGGTCTAACTGGGCTATAGCCCAGGGGCCTGGGGCATCCAGGGGGCCCTTCAAACTCCTCAGCAGCATTATTGATCGGTCGGGGGCGGGGGCGCCCCCGGCCCGATCGATGCTGCTGAGTACTGTCAGTGCAGTCCTCCGTCCCGGCGCGCTGTAGTCTGCTTACTGAGGATATCTCGCGAGAGTTCATGAACTCTCGCGAGATCTCCTCAGTAAGGAGCTTACAGCGCGCCGGGACGGAGGACTGCACTGACAGGTAAGTGCTTGGGGGGTCCTCGCGGGGGGTGGGGGGCGGCGGACGGCTCACATTGGGGGCCTCGCGGGGAATGGAGGGCCCCTTAGCCCAGGGGCCTCCATTCCCTTAATCCGGCCCTGGCCCTGTATAATCCCTCTCCCCCTGTATAATATCTCTCTTCCTGTATAATATCTCTCCCTCTGTGTAATATCTTTCCTCCTGTATAATATCTGTCTTCCTGTATATCTCTCCTCCTATATAATAACTCTCCTCCTGTATAATATCTCCCCCTGTATAATATCTCTCCTACTGTGTAATATCTCTCCCTCAATGTAATATCTCTCCACCTGTATAATATCTCTCCTCCTATATAATAACTCTCCTGTATAATATCTTCCCCCTGTATAATATCTCTTCCTCAGTGTAACATCTCTCCACCTGTATAATATCTCTCCTTCTATATAATAACTCTCCTCCTGTATAATATCTTCCTCCTGTATATTATCTTCCTCCTGTATAATATCTCTCCACCTGTATAATTATCTCTCCTCCTATATAATAACTCTCCTCTTGTATAAGATCTGTCCCTTTGTATAATATCTCTCTTCCTGTATAATATCTCTCCTGTGTATTATCTCTCCCTCTGTTTAATATCCCTCCTCTCTGTATAATATCTTTCTTCCTGTATAATATCTCTCCCTATGTGTAATATATCTCCTCTTGTATAATATCTATCTTTCTGTATAATATCTCTTCTCCTGTATAATATCTCTCCCTCTGTGTAATATATCTCCTCTTGTATAATATCTATCCTCCTGTATAATATCCCTCCTCTCTGTATAATATCTCTCCTCCTGTATAATATCCCTCCTCTCTGTATAATATCTCTCCTCCTGTATAATATCTCTCCTCCTGTATAATATCCCTCCTCTCTGTATAATATCTCTCCTCCTGTATAATATATCTCCCTCTGTATAATATCTCTCCTCCTGTATAATATCTCTCCTCCTGTATAATATCCCTCCTCTCTGTATAATATCTCTCCTCCTGTATAATATCAATCCTCCTGTATAATATCCCTCCTCTCTGTATAATATCTCTCCTCCTGTATAATACATCTCCCTCTGTGTAATATATCTCCTCTTGTATAATATCTCTCCTCCTGTGTATTATCTCTCCCTTTGTGTAATATCTCTCCACCTGTATAATATCTCTTCCTGTGTAATATCTCTTCCTGTGTAATATCTCTATTCCTGTATAATATCTCTCCCTCTGTGTAATATATCTCCTCTTGTATAATATCTCTTCCTGTATAATATCTCTTCCTGTGTAATATCTCTCTCCCCCTGTATAATATCTCTCTCATCCACATTCCCTTCCAACACCTCACTGATTACCTCATCTCAACCTACTGCCCCCCACACAACTTTCTCCTCCTAACTCATCCTATACTGTCTCCCAAACACACCTACACCACCTTGCCCATCCCCTACTCCCCCCCACTCCTTCTCCTCCTTACTCATCCGCTACCGCCCTCCAACCTGCTCCTCTTATCTCATCCCCTAGTGCCTCCTCCCTCACCTATTTCTCCTAACTCATCCCCTACTGCCCTCCACACACCTATTTCTCCTAACTCATCCCCTACTGTCCTCCACACACCTACTCCTCCTTACTCATCCCCTACTGCCCTCCACACACCTACTCCTCCTTACTCATCCCCTACTGCCCTCCACACACCTACTCCTCCTTACTCATCCCCTACTGCCCTCCACACACCTACTCCTCCTTACTCATCCCCTACTGCCCTCCACACACCTACTCCTCCTAACTCATCCCCTACTGCCCTCCACACACCTACTCCTCCTTACTCATCCCCTACTGCTCTCCACACACCTACTCCTCCTTACTCATCCCCTACTGCCCTCCACACACCTACTCCTCCTTACTCATCCCCTACTGCTCTCCACACACCTACTCCTCCTTACTCATCCCCTACTGCCCTCCACACACCTATTTCTCCTAACTCATCCTATACTGTCTCCCAAACACACCTACACCACCTTGCCCATCCCCCACTCCTTCTCCTCCTTACTCATCCGCTACCGCCCTCCAACCTGCTCCTCTTATCTCATCCCCTAGTGCCTCCTCCCTCACCTATTTCTCCTAACTCATCCCCTACTGCCCTCCACACACCTACTCCTCCTTACTCATCCCCTACTGCCCTCCACACACCTACTCCTCCTTACTCATCCCCTACTGCCCTCCACACACCTACTCCTCCTTACTCATCCCCTACTGCCCTCCACACACCTACTCCTCCTTACTCATCCCCTACTGCTCTCCACACACCTACTCCTCCTTACTCATCCCCTACTGCCCTCCACACACCTATTTCTCCTAACATCCCCTACTGCCCTCCACACACCTATTTCTCCTAACATCCCCTACTGCCCTCCACACACCTACTCCTCCTTACTCATCCCCTACTGCCCTCCACACACCTATTTCTCCTAACTCATCCCCTACTGCCCTCCACACACCTATTTCTCCTAACTCGTCCCCTACTGCCCTCCACACACCTATTTCTCCTAACTCATCCCCTACTGCCCTCCACACACCTACTCCTCCTTACTCATCCCCTACTGCCCTCCACACACCTATTTCTCCTTACTCATCCCCTACTGCCCTCCACACACCTACTCCTCCTTACTCATCCCCTACTGCCCTCCACACACCTACTCCTCCTTACTCATCCCCTACTGCCCTCCACACACCTACTCCTCCTTACTCATCCCCTACTGCCCTCCACACACCTACTCCTCCTTACTCATCCCCTACTGCCCTCCACACACCTACTCCTCCTTACTCATCCCCTACTGCCCTCCACACACCTACTCCTCCTTACTCATCCCCTACTGCCCTCCACACACCTACTCCTCCTTACTCATCCCCTACTGCCCTCCACACACCTACTCCTCCTAACTCATCCCCTACTGCCCTCCACACACCTACTCCTCCTTACTCATCCCCTACTGCTCTCCACACACCTACTCCTCCTTACTCATCCCCTACTGCCCTCCACACACCTACTCCTCCTTACTCATCCCCTACTGCTCTCCACACACCTACTCCTCCTTACTCATCCCCTACTGCCCCCCACACAACTTTCTCCTCCTAACTCATCCTATACTGTCTCCCAAACACACCTACACCACCTTGCCCATCCCCTACTCCCCCCCACTCCTTCTCCTCCTTACTCATCCGCTACCGCCCTCCAACCTGCTCCTCTTATCTCATCCCCTAGTGCCTCCTCCCTCACCTATTTCTCCTAACTCATCCCCTACTGCCCTCCACACACCTACTCCTCCTTACTCATCCCCTACTGCCCTCCACACACCTACTCCTCCTTACTCATCCCCTACTGCCCTCCACACACCTACTCCTCCTTACTCATCCCCTACTGCCCTCCACACACCTACTCCTCCTTACTCATCCCCTACTGCTCTCCACACACCTACTCCTCCTTACTCATCCCCTACTGCCCTCCACACACCTATTTCTCCTAACTCATCCCCTACTGCCCTCCACACACCTATTTCTCCTAACTCATCCCCTACTGCCCTCCACACACCTATTTCTCCTAACTCATCCCCTACTGCCCTCCACACACCTACTCCTCCTAACCTCTCACAATACTCTTCCTAAGGCTGTCCTTAAAGTCTACTGTACATAACAGACATTTTTACAGATGCCCCTGATTGTAGACGCATGTTATAACATGCATACGATTCAGACATCCCTAGGACTCAAGACTTAGACTAGCCCTATAGCTGGTGCAAGAGATTTGGCAGAAAAACAAGTAACTTTTAGACAGCCAAACTTTGATTTAGACGTGGCTGTGTGCGGTCGAGCTTGGCATGTCCTTACTGTCAATTGGCTACGGCCAAATGTCCCTTCCCAGCCCCGTTTCCCCCCTTTCCCGTAATCGTAGTAAGTGTCCTTTGCGTACGGAGACGGAGTGATTTTCTGGCATATGGGCCGATTGTGGGCATGCACAGACTGATTTTGCATACAATATGCTCAAAATCGCAGATAAGTGCCCTAATGCCCAAAATGTCTGGGTCAACAAGGCCATTCAAACATGGACGGAACAGTTGTCTAAGGGTCAGCAAGAACATAGACCTATTGCTGAATTGGTGTCGACAGAGCATATTGAGGAAGGTTCTGACTTGTTAGATCAGGCTTTTTTGGGTTTGGTTTCCGTTAACTCCAGACGTTCTGCTCTCATTATTGTATCCAGACATTCTTTGTGGCTGCACTCTTGGTCGCCTGATGCGGACTCAAATCGTACGCTGGAATCTTTGCCTTATGGTGGTGTTACTCTGGTTCGGAGATGGACCAAATCATTCAGGTAGCCCTGTAAGATAAGAGCTCATTTCTGCCTGTCATCTGTGCTAAATTTGAGGCAACCAAGGTTTCGGTCCTTTCTTTCCTTTGTTAGGTCGAGGGCAGCTCCTATCAGAGGGCAGTGTTCTTCCTCTGGCGGAGGTTCCCATAGGGGCAGAGGCTCCAGCAAATGTGGGGCTCCGAAGCCCTCAGAAAGGACCTCCGCATGATAGCGTAACTCGCCACAGGATTAGGGTGGGGGCCCATCTACTGCAATTTCAGGATCAGTGGCAAGCCTCGAATTTGGATGCCTGTTTCGACAATTGTGACTTGAAGCATAGTCCTCTGCAAGTCACCATCATGTATGGAAATCTTACGTAAAGTGGTGTGAAGGTCACATTTTTCACACTTGCCGCTTTAGTTTTTCCCGCTTCCTATCCTTCCTGGAGGACGGTTTTGATAAAGGTCTCCGTCGCTCTTCTCTGAAACTGCAAGTTTCGGTGCTCTCGATTTTCTCTCAGCGCAAGTTGACAGTCATGAAGGACTTTTCTGCAAGGGGTTCCCCTTTGTAGATCCAGTAGAGCATTGGGATCTTAATTTCTGCTTATTTCTTCTGCTCGTCTGGAGTCTGAGTTGGTGGCGCTGTGCTGTATCCCCCCCATTGTGGTGTTTTCTTCTGATAGGGAAATGCTCTTTTGTGCTGAAGGTGGTCTCCCGTTTTCACTTAAACCAGGAGATTGTCGTTACGACGTCTTGTCCCAAGTCTCAACCTACTGATACACCCTTGCACCTTCTGAATTGGCCAGACCCTCTGGTGCTATGTCAGCCGTACGGTTTCCGTTTGTAAAACTAATGACCTTTTCGTACGGTTTGGCCAGCATCTAAGCAGTCTATTGCTTTCTGGCTTACAGCCACCATTCGTTTGGCTAATGTTCAGGTGGCCAGACTGGTGCCGGTGGGCTTGACGACTCATTCGGCCAGAGCTGTTGGTGCTTCGTGGGCGGCGAATCACGGTGCTTCGGCTGAACAGTTGTGCTGGGCTGCTATGTGGTCGTCTGTCCACACCTCTTACAAATTCTACAAATTGCAGGGTTTTGCATCGCAGGGTGCCAGCTTTGGGCGCAAGGTCTTATGCACGGCTATTTCAGAGCAATCCCAACCTTCGAGACAGCTTCGGTATGTCCCCATTCTTGCAGTATCCCTCAGTGGCAGGTGATTTTTTTACTCACCTCACTTAAAACCCATTTCTCTGATTAGGGGGACACTGCGCTCCCTTTCCTTGCTCTGCTGTTTTGTTGCTTCCTTTAAGGTGTTTCTAGTTACACCTAATTAGCCCCTCTCTTCTGGGCTTTGTTATATGAAAACTGAGGACGGGGCATAGTAGGGGAGGAGCTATCCACTCAAATAGTTTAAGTGCCTTTACTCTAAATCCACCTACTATACCCTCTTGTGAGACTCAGGTATTGGGAATCCACAAGTTCTGGTACAGACAGGTACACACTAACCCCTAGTGCTACCTCCCCATTCTGCCACTATACCGCTTCTACACATTCCTTACTATACAACGGTTAGGGTGGTGGTCACCCTCTCGTGAATCTCTCATATCTATCTTTACCGGAGGCTCTGGTGAGCTAGCTGAGCATACCCTCTTCTCCCTCTCAAGCTCAGGCAAGTGGGACCCACATCTTCCACTACAGTTTTCAGCCAGGCTGGTACAGACACAGATGGATACACAATTTTCCTCTGATCCCCTTCCCCCTCTCTTAGTTTGTCCTTACTTTAGTACACGTTACTTGTGGACACCCTGTAAATTGTGAGCACATCAAACTTAATACCAAGCTCATCAGGCACAGATTGAACAAGCGTGCTACCTAAATCAGCATGACTCGCAAACTTGATATAAATACTGCCCACTGCCCTTACCTCTGACAGGGAGCCTGTAAAAGACAGGGTCAGATTGCAAAACAGCACAATTAACCACATTGTCATCAGACACCTCTATAATTGCAGGAGCTGGAGGAAGGGCGGTTAGAAAAAAAGATATTAGAGTTACCTTCTGGCAGCCCCCTTCCCTTCTCTGCAGAGAAGACTCTGGGGTAAATGTATCAAGCTGAGACTTTCCAGTAGCTTTGAAAAGTGGAGATGTTGCCTATAGCAACCAATCAGATATTTAGAACAGTCTATAAAATGATAGCTAGAATCTGATTGGCAGCATCTTCACTTTTCAAACCAACCAGAAACTCTTAGCTTGATACATTTACCCCCCTATGTTAGGGCCACCTTCTGCTGCCAGCCCCCTTATCTCCCTTCTTGGGTTAATTCTGAGGACCTGGCCTGCGCTGACACTGGAGGAAAGAGCATCCTCCTCGGATACAGACAGTTTACTCATTTCAGATTCCATGGAACATACATTTCTCTGTCACATCCTGGTACCTGGGAAAACACTTGGATGTTTTCAGCACAGTCATTAGAGACATATTGAGATAATATCCTGTCTACATCAGTCCCAAGTAACGCATTTGCAGAAATATTGTCCGATACCCCTACTTCTCCTAGACCTCTTCCAGCACCCCGGTGCCGATATATCCTGGCCATAGGCACTGCAAGGTGAATTCCACCCACCCCTTGCATAGAAATTCCCCAGAATGATGTCCTCTAACCCCACCAGTTCTGAACTCACCAGTGTAACATCAGAACCCTTCTCTCTTAAAGCCACAATTACCTTGTCATCAACAGTGGCTGGCTCCAGGTTGTTCTTCCGGCTCCCTTGCGGTCCAGCAACACACAGAACCACTGGGGAAGATTGCAGAGGAGGGTGTAGAGTTCTTCTTTTCTGGACAGGTGGCACCTGGTCTCACTTCTCTCTTCTGGGTTTCTCCCAGAACAGACTTTGCATCCACCCTCCCCAAAGATGAAGAAGAAACAGCAGCGGAAGTACTGATGGGGGCAGTGTTCCTACTCCTTGATGTCCCCTTCCCAGGCAGTCTGCCCTGGCACAAAGGATCCTCTTTTAGCTGCAAGTGCCAAGTGACAGTGTAGTTGTGATCAAGTCTAGTTGTCCTGACCATTCCTTCACATCAGCTGGGCACAAAGTGAGAAACTGCTGCTGGATCATTAAATCTTTCAGAGCATCAAAGATTGTGATTTTTGAAACTCCCAATCCACTGATGGAAAGTCCTGAATACGTATCAGAGACACTGCGCTTTAACTCTCTGGACTTTTGCCTGTGAGCCTCTGGGGTGATGTTAAAACGTAGCAACGGAGCTCTTTTGGTAGCCTCTTTGTCCATTTCAGGGAGAAGACCTGCAGAGACCCCCAAGGCTTTGCCTCTCAGACCAGGGGATAAGTACTGTGCCCATTGATCTTGGGGCAGTTCATACTGTCGGAAGGTCTTTTCAAATCCCTGCAAAAAAGCATCCAAATCCCCATCTTCTTCCAGGATAGGGAAATTCTCTGGACAGGGTCTTCTGATATCAGCCTCTGTGGATTCTGCCTCTCGTCCTGCAGCTTCTTCCTATTTGCCGCTCAGCTTGGTTGTCTGCTTCCATTGCAGGTTGTCTCTCCTGAAATTGTTGAATAAGCTGCATTTTAGTTGCAAAGGCAGCTTCCCCCAAATATTTGAGAGCCGTTTGTAAATGTCCATGGGGCTGATTCATTAAGGAACTCAGGCAAGAAATTTCTTATTTAAGTGTCCTGGACAAAACCATGTTACAATGTAAGGGGTGAAAATTAGTTTTATATTTTGCATATACGATAAATACTGACTGTTTTTTCACATAGCAGACAAATATCACCTTTAAATCTTAAGGGGGTATTCAATTGTTCCTCCGGGCGCCGCCGGAACGAGCGCGTTAAAACTATTACCGTTTATATGGTAATTACTCGCTCAATTTCAGCTCGCTGCTCAGGGATGAACGGTAATTACGCGCAATATTACCGTATAAACGGTAATAGTTTTAACGCGCTCGTTCCGGCGGCGCCCGGAGGAACAATTGAATACCCCCCTTAGTGTACAAATAATCTATCAAGTATTTATGCACTACATGAAATAACAGGCAGTATTTAACTTATGTGCAAAATAGAAAACTCTGTTTCAACTATGTAGCGTTCTAATTCCATGCTAGGGCTGACACACGAATTGTAACACAAGATAAATAAATGCACAATACTGAAAAACAATTTAAATGACATAAAACAGTATAATACAATAGTTTCTTGTAAAATAAAAAGCAAACTTGAACAAATCTGTAAAACTTACCGGACATGCTGCAGGTCCCCACAGCCCCCTTCCTGTGATGTCAGACCGAGAAAGTCTGTATAAAGTCATTTAGTGTCTCCCCCTGGCTGAACACAGAGTTCATCTAAGCGGCACCAAACTAATAGTATGAATTCGTTCACAAACACATACTTGCAATTTTCTATGACTAGTAATTAGCATGCATATGACACCTCTTATAAGTTATTTCTCTTACACCCCCATATAAGTTATTACTCTTACACCCCCTTATTGTTTATCACTCTTACACCCTCTTATTGTTTATCACTCTTACACCCTCTTATTGTTTATCACTCTTACACCCCCTTATTGTTTATCACTCTTACACCCCCTTATTGTTTATTACTCTTACACCCTCTTATTGTTTATCACTCTTACACCCTCTTATTGTTTATCACTCTTACACCCCCTTATCGTTTATCACTCTTACACCCCCTTATTGTTTATTACTCTTACACCCCCTTATCGTTTATCACTCTTACACCCTCTTATTGTTTATTACTCTTACACCCCCTTATCGTTTATCACTCTTACACCCTCTTATTGTTTATTACTCTTACACCCCCTTATCGTTTATCACTCTTACACCCTCTTATTGTTTATCACTCTTACACCCTCTTATTGTTTATCACTCTTACACCCTCTTATTGTTTATCACTCTTACACCCCCTTATTGTTTATCACTCTTACACCCCCTTATTGTTTATTACTCTTACACCCTCTTATTGTTTATCACTCTTACACCCTCTTATTGTTTATCACTCTTACACCCCCTTATCGTTTATCACTCTTACACCCCCTTATTGTTTATTACTCTTACACCCCCTTATCGTTTATCACTCTTACACCCTCTTATTGTTTATTACTCTTACACCCCCTTATCGTTTATCACTCTTACACCCTCTTATTGTTTATCACTCTTACACCCCCTTATTGTTTATTACTCTTACACCCCCTTATCGTTTATCACTCTTACACCCTCTTATTGTTTATCACTCTTACACCCCCTTATCGTTTATCACTCTTACACCCCCTTATTGTTTATTACTCTTACACCCCCTTATCGTTTATCACTCTTACACCCTCTTATTGTTTATCACTCTTACACCCCCTTATTGTTTATTACTCTTACACCCCCTTATCATTTATCACTCTTACACCTCCTTATCGTTTATCACTCTTACACCCTCTTATTGTTTATCACTCTTACACCCCCTTATCGTTTATCACTCTTACACCCTCTTATTGTTTATCACTCTTACACCCTCTTATTGTTTATCACTCTTACACCCCCTTATCGTTTATCACTCTTACACCCCCTTATTGTTTATTACTCTTACACCCCCTTATCGTTTATCACTCTTACACCCTCTTATTGTTTATTACTCTTACACCCCCTTATCGTTTATCACTCTTACACCCTCTTATTGTTTATCACTCTTACACCCCCTTATTGTTTATTACTCTTACACCCCCTTATCGTTTATCACTCTTACACCCTCTTATTGTTTATCACTCTTACACCCCCTTATCGTTTATCACTCTTACACCCCCTTATTGTTTATTACTCTTACACCCCCTTATCGTTTATCACTCTTACACCCTCTTATTGTTTATCACTCTTACACCCCCTTATTGTTTATTACTCTTACACCCCCTTATCATTTATCACTCTTACACCTCCTTATCGTTTATCACTCTTACACCCTCTTATTGTTTATCACTCTTACACCCCCTTATCGTTTATCACTCTTACACCCTCTTATTGTTTATCACTCTTACACCCCCTTATCGTTTATCACTCTTACACCCCCTTATCGTTTATCACTCTTACACCCACTTATTGTTTATTACTCTTACACCCCCTTATTGTTTATTACTCTTACATCCCCTTATCATTTATTACTCTTACACCCACTTATTGTTTATTACTCTTACACCCTCTTATTGTTTATCACTCTTACACCCTCTTATTGTTTATCACTCTTACACCCCCTTATTGTTTATCACTCTTACACCCCCTTATCGTTTATCACTCTTACACCCTCTTATTGTTTATCACTCTTACACCCCCTTATCGTTTATCACTCTTACACCCCCTTATTGTTTATTACTCTTACACCCCCTTATCGTTTATCACTCTTACACCCTCTTATTGTTTATTACTCTTACACCCCCTTATCGTTTATCACTCTTACACCCTCTTATTGTTTATCACTCTTACACCCCCTTATCATTTATCACTCTTACACCTCCTTATCGTTTATCACTCTTACACCCACTTATTGTTTATTACTCTTACACCCCCTTATCATTTATCACTCTTACACCTCCTTATCGTTTATCACTCTTACACCTCCTTATCGTTTATCACTCTTACACCCCCTTATCGTTTATCACTCTTACACCTCCTTATCGTTTATCACTCTTACACCCTCTTATTGTTTATCACTCTTACACCCCCTTATCGTTTATCACTCTTACACCCTCTTATTGTTTATCACTCTTACACCCCCTTATCGTTTATCACTCTTACACCCCCTTATCGTTTATCACTCTTACACCCACTTATTGTTTATTACTCTTACACCCCCTTATTGTTTATTACTCTTACATCCCCTTATCGTTTATCACTCTTACACCCCCTTATCATTTATTACTCTTACACCCCCTTATTGTTTATTACTCTTACACCCCCTTATCGTTTATCACTCTTACACCCCCTTATCATTTATTACTCTTACACCCCCTTATCATTTATTACTCTTACACCCACTTATTGTTTATTACTCTACAACCCACTTATCGATTATTACTCTTACACCCTCTTATCATTTATCACTCTTACACCTGCTTATCGTTTATTACTCCCACACCCTCTTATCGTTTATCACTCTGACACCCCCTTATCTGTTATTACTCTTATACTCTCTTCTCTATTATTACTCTTACACCCACTTATCTGTTATTTCTCCTTCACTGCTAATTTCTCATTCCTTTGATTAAATTTCCTATTTATGTATTCTATTCTCTGTCTACCTATCTGCTATATTGCATCTCAATGATTAATAGAACATGCACTATAACCTATGTATGTTTCTCATTCTCTATATATCTATGGACCTGTTGTATTAATCATTGACATACTCATACAGAGCTATACACAACACTGCACCAACATACATATCTCCCAGCTTGACCCTTAGACTCTACGTAAGATCTGCATCTCTCATCCTCACCCATCACTTACTGCCATTCCCGGGACTTCATTCCCACCCTCGTACTTTCCCAAGCCTCCAAACCTCCCAGTGTTCTCTGACATCTCATGTTCAAATTCCTGAACTGCCCCTTTGCCCCTCCCTAGAGTATTCTACCCACCCCCTCCCCTTTTACACCGTTCATTCAAACTTACATTTATTTCTCCTCTGACCCCCTGGCCAATGAGATGATAAAAGCAGTTTTCCCATTACCCTCTGACTGAACCAATATGCAGTATGTAGCACTTACCCCCGTGTATCACACTCCTATTGTCCCTATATAGTGTAAGCTTGTGAGCAGCGTCCTCTTACCGCTCTGTCTCTCTGTAATACCTGTGTCTGTTACACATTGTAATTTGCTGTGGAGTATGCTGGTGCTATATTAATAAATATATTGTGCACTGTGTATGTCTGTACAGTGTGAGTGTGTATATAGTCTATATGCTGTATATATAACGTATACTATCCTGCGACTCAGGTATCTCCTCTGGTGGTGTCGGAAGACGTACGTAGAGAAGAAAGCGCCGTTTATAGACATGCTGAACTCCATCCCATTGCGGCAAATCTATGGTAAGTCTGTAGTGTATAAATATGTACACACTCACCTCTCCTGTACTGCCATATCCTGTATCTCCTGTGCTTCCATATCCTCCCAGTATCTCCTGTACTGCCATATCCTCCCAGTATCTCCTGTACTGCCATATCCTCCCAGTATCTCCTGTACTGCCATATCCTCCCAGTATCTCCTGTGCTTCCATATCATCCCAGTATCTCCTGTTCTGCCATATCCTCCCAGTATCTCCTGTACTGCCATATCCTCCTGTATCTCCTGTACTGCCATATCCTCCTGTATCTCCTGTACTGCCATATCCTCCAGGTATCTCCTGTGCTGCCATATCCTCCTGTATCTCCTGTACTGCCGTATCATCCCAGTATCTCCTGTACTGCCATATCCTCCCAGTATCTCCTGTACTGCCATATCCTCCTGTATCTCCTGTACTGCCATATCCTCCCAGTATCTCCTGTGCTGCCATATCCTGTATCTCCTGTACTGCCATATCCTCCCAGTATCTCCTGTGCTGCCATATCCTGTATCTCCTGTACTGCCATATCCTCCTGTATCTCCTGTACTGCCATATCCTCCCAGTATCTCCTGTACTGCCATATCCTCCTGTATCTCCTGTACTGCCATATCCTCCCAGTATCTCCTGTGCTGCCATATCATCCCAGTATCTCCTGTACTGCCATATCCTCCCAGTATCTCCTGTACTGCCATATCCTCCTGTATCTCCTGTACTGCCATATCCTCCCAGTATCTCCTGTGCTGCCATATCCTGTATCTCCTGTACTGCCATATCCTCCTGTATCTCCTGTACTGCCATATCCTCCTGTATCTCCTGTACTGCCATATCCTCCCAGTATCTCCTGTGCTGCCATATCCTGTATCTCCTGTACTGCCATATCCTCCTGTATCTCCTGTACTGCCATATCCTCCCAGTATCTCCTGTGCTGCCATATCCTGTATCTCCTGTACTGCCATATCCTCCTGTATCTCATGTACTGCCATATCCTCCCAGTATCTCCTGTGCTGCCATATCCTGTATCTCCTGTACTGCCATATCCTCCTGTATCTCCTGTGCTGCCATATCCTCCTGTATCTCCTGTACTGCCATATCCTCCCAGTATCTCCTGTGCTGCCATATCATCCCAGTATCTCCTGTACTGCCATATCCTCCCAGTATCTCCTGTACTGCCATATCCTCCTGTATCTCCTGTACTGCCATATCCTCCCAGTATCTCCTGTGCTGCCATATCCTGTATCTCCTGTACTGCCATATCCTCCTGTATCTCCTGTACTGCCATATCCTCCCAGTATCTCCTGTGCTGCCATATCCTGTATCTCCTGTACTGCCATATCCTCCTGTATCTCCTGTACTGCCATATCCTCCCAGTATCTCCTGTGCTGCCATATCCTGTATCTCCTGTACTGCCATATCCTCCTGTATCTCATGTACTGCCATATCCTCCCAGTATCTCCTGTGCTGCCATATCCTCCCAGTATCTCCTGTGCTTCCATATCATCCCAGTATCTCCTGTGCTGCCATATCATCCCAGTATCTCCTGTACTGCCATATCCTCCCAGTATCTCCTGTGCTTCCATATCCTCCTGTATCTCCTGTGCTGCCATATCCTCCTGTATCTCCTGTACTGCCATATCCTTCCAGTATCTCCTGTACTGCCATATCCTCCCAGTATCTCCTGTACTGCCATATCCTCCCAGTATCTCCTGTACTGCCATATCCCCTGTATCTCCTGTACTGCCATATCCTCCCAGTATCTCCTGTGCTTCCATATCCTCCTGTATCTCCTGTACTGCCATATCCTCCTGTACTGCCATATCCTCCCAGTATCTCCAGTACTGCCATATCCTCCTGTATCTCCTGTACTGCCATATCCCCTGTATCTCCTGTACTGCCATATCCTCCCAGTATCTCTTGTGCTTCCATATCCTCCTGTATCTCCTATACTGCCATATCCTCCTGTATCTCCTGTGCTGCCATATCATTCCAGTATCTCCTGTACTGCCATATCCTCCTGTATCTCCTGTACTGCCATATCCTCCCAGTATCTCCTGTACTGCCATATCCTCCCAGTATCTCCTGTGCTTCCATATCCTCCTGTATCTCCTGTACTGCCATATCCTCCTGTATCTCCTGTACTGCCATATCCTGTATCTCCTGTACTGCCATATCCTCCCAGTATCTCCTGTACTGCCATATCATCCCAGTATCTCCTGTACTGCCATATCATCCCAGTATCTCCTGTACTGCCATATCATCCCAGTATCTCCTGTACTGCCATATCCTCCCAGTATCTCCTGTACTGCCATATCCTCCCAGTATCTCCTGTACTGCCATATCCTCCCAGTATCTCCTGTGCTTCCATATCATCCCAGTATCTCCTGTACTGCCATATCCTCCTGTATCTCCTGTACTGCCATATCCTCCCAGTATCTCCTGTGCTTCCATATCCCCTGTATCTCCTGTACTGCCATATCATCCCTGTATATCCTGTACTGCCATATCCTCCCAGTATCTCCTGTACTGCCATATCCTCCCAGTATCTCCTGTACTGCCATATCCTCCTGTATCTCCTGTACTGCCATATCCTCCTGTATCTCCTGTACTGCCATATCCTCCTGTATCTCCTGTACTGCCATATCCTCACAGTATCTCCTGTACTGCCATATCCTCCCAGTATCTCCTGTACTGCCATATCCTCCCAGTATCTCCTGTGCTTTCATATCCTCCTGTATCTCCTGTACTGCCATATCCTGTATCTCCTGTACTGCCATATCCTGTATCTCCTGTACTGCCATATCCTCCCAGTATCTCCTGTACTGCCATATCATCCCAGTATCTCCTGTACTGCCATATCATCCCAGTATCTCCTGTACTGCCATATCATCCCAGTATCTCCTGTACTGCCATATGCTCCCAGTATCTCCTGTACTGCCATATCCTCCCAGTATCTCCTGTGCTTCCATATCATCCCAGTATCTCCTGTACTGCCATATCCTCCTGTATCACCTGTACTGCCATATCCTCCCAGTATCTCCTGTGCTTCCATATCCCCTGTATCTCCTGTACTGCCATATCCTCCTGTATCTCCTGTACTGCCATATCATCCCAGTATCTCCTGTACTGCCATTATCCTCCCAGTATCTCCTGTACTGCCATATCCTCACAGTATCTCCTGTACTGCCATATCCTCCCAGTATCTCCTGTACTGCCATATCATCCCAGTATCTCCTGTACTGCCATATCCTCCCAGTATCTCCTGTGCTTCCATATCATCCCAGTATCTCATGTACTGCCAAATCCCCTGTATCTCCTGTACTGCCATATCCTCCCAGTATCTCCTGTACTGCCATATCCTCCCAGTATCTCCTGTGCTTCCATATCATCCCAGTATCTCCTGTACTGCCAAATCCCCTGTATCTCCTGTACTGCCATATCCTCCCAGTATCTCCTGTACTGCCATATACTCCCAATATCTCCTGTACTGCCATATCCTCCCAGTATCTCCTGTACTGCCATATCATCCCAGTATCTCCTGTACTGCCATATCCTCCCAGTATCTCCTGTACTGCCATATCCTCCTGTATCTCCTGTGCTTCCATATCATCCCAGTATCTCCTGTACTGCCATATCCTCCCAGTATCTCCTGTACTGCCATATCCTCCCAGTATCTCCTGTACTGCCATATCCTCCTGTATCTCCTGTACTGCCATATCCTCCCAGTATCTCCTGTGCTGCCATATCCTGTATCTCCTGTACTGCCATATCCTGCCAGTATCTCCTGTACTGCCATATCCTGCCAGTATCTCCTGTACTGCCATATCATCCCAGTATCTCCTGTACTGACATATTCCCCACAGTATCTCCTGTGCTGCCATATCATCCCAGTATCTCCTGTACTGCCATATCCTCCCAGTATCTCCTGTACTGCCATATCCTCCCAGTATCTCCTGTACTGCCATATCCTCCCAGTATCTCCTGTACTGCCATATCCTCCCAGTATCTCCTGTACTGCCATATCCTCCTATATCTCCTGTACTTCTATATCATCCCAGTATCTCCTGTACTGCCATATCCTCCCAGTATCTCCTGTGCTGCCATATCATCCCAGTATCTCCTGTACTGCCATATCCTCCCAGTATCTCCTGTACTGCCATATCCTCCCAGTATCTCCTGTACTGCCATATCCTCCCAGTATCTCCTGTACTGCCATATCCTCCCAGTATCTCCTGTACTGCCATATCCTCCTATATCTCCTGTACTTCTATATCATCCCAGTATTTCCTGTACTGCCATATCCTCCCAGTATCTCCTGTGCTGCCATATCATCCCAGTATCTCCTGTACTGCCATATCCTGCCAGTATCTCCTGTACTGCCATATCCTCATGTACTTCCATATCATCCCAGTATCTCCTGTACTGCCATATCATCCCAGTATCTCCTGTACTGCCATATCATCCCAGTATCTCCTGTACTGCCATATCCTCCCAGTATCTCCTGTACTGCCATATCCTCCCAGTATCTCCTGTACTGCCATATCACCCCAGTATCTCCTGTACTGCCATATCCTCCCAGTATCTCCTGTACTGCCATATCATCCCAGTATCTCCTGTACTGCCATATCCTCCCAGTATCTCCTGTACTGCCATATCCTCCCAGTATCTCCTGTACTGCCATATCCTCCCAGTATCTCCTGTACTGCCATATTATCCCAGTATCTCCTGTACTGCCATATCCTCCCAGTATCTCCTGTACTGCCATATCATCCCAGTATCTCCTGTACTGACATATTCCCCACAGTATCTCCTGTACTGCCATATCATCCCAGTATCTCCTGTACTGACATATGCCCCCCATATCTCTCTGTACTGCCATATCCTGCCAGTATCTCCTGTACTGCCATATCCTCCAGGTATCTCCTGTACTGCCGTATCCTCCCAGTATCTCCTGTACTGCCATATCATCCCGGTATCTCCTATACTGCCATATCCCCATGTATCTCCTGTACTGCCGTATCATCCCAGTATCTCCTATACTGCCATATCCCCCTGTATCTCCTGTACTGCCATATCCTCCCAGTATCTCCTGTGCTGCCATATAATCCCAGTATCTCCTATTCTGCCATATCCCCCTGTATCTCCTGTACTGCCATATCATCCCAGTATCTCCTGTGCTGCCATATCCCCCTGTATCTCCTGTACTGCCATATCCTCCCAGTATCTCCTCTACTGCCATATCCTCCCAGTATCTCCTGTACTGCCGTATCCTCCCTCCCTCCTATCTCCCATACTGCCATACTGTCAGGGACAAGCCCCTCTAGCTACTCCCTGATTGGATATCTTATCATATACTCCAACAGTCATACAATATATCACCTCTATTTTGTCAGGAAACCGCTCCTGGACCCCTTTATTTGTCACAAACCGCCCTCTGCGCACTTTTGACTTGGAAGCTTACTGTAAGGGAACACACAGGGTTCCAGCCCAACTCTTACACTCACCTCTCTCTAAGGCTACAGATTTCGCTGGTCTCTTTTCCCAACACAGACGCAGGCTTCACATCTCTCCGCAACTGCCACCAGCTACGTATAAGGCCCGTAGCAAGCCTATGACTTAATCACCCAATTGGGTAACACAGTGGCTAAGTGGTTAGCACTTCTGCCTCACAGCGCTGGGGTCATGAGTTCAATTCCCAACCATGGCCTTAACTGTGTGGAGTTTGTATGTTCTCCCCGTGTTTGCGTGGGTTTCCTCCGGGTGCTCCGGTTTCCTCCCACACTCCAAAAAAAAAGACATACTAGCAGGTTAAATGGCTGCTATCAAAATTGACCCTAGTCTGTGTGTGTCTGTTTATGTATGTTAGGGAATTTAGACTGTAAGCTCCAATGGGGCAGGGACTGATGTGAATGAGTTCTCTGTACAGCGCTACGGAATCAGTGGCGCTATATAAATAAATGATGATGATTGTGCACACTCTGTGCCCTGGTAGCTAAACAGTTAACCCTTCACACACTGGTTTCTAAAGAGTTAATACAGCCAAGCAATCCGTCTCTTCTAAACAGGCAATATATTCGTTTAGAGCAATAATGACAGAACTATTACATTTTAGATTTAATATACAAAAAGTACAATGTTTACAGAGAATAAAAAACAATTAGATAAAGATTTGACATACCAATAAAAAATTGTAAACAGTTATAAAAACAAATGGGATGAAAGTACAGAGCATCACTTGCATATAATAATCTGTATGCCTGGGGGTAGGCAGAAAAGACGGACAGTCAGTTAGATTGATCCCCAAGAAGCTGACAGCTTGCCCCTTCAAAACACAGATTTTTTTTAAGCAAAATTAAATGGGACGGCATTCACAGGGGCAGTGTGGATGCTAATGTGAGGGCGGGAATGTCCCCTGGGTGTCACTTAGGGTTTGTTCAAAATGATTCCTAAAGTTTTGATCTTTGGTAACTTCTCTCAGATATATCCCAGAGACATAACTTCCCCTTCAATAAACCGGTCATAGCTTCCCGCACATTTAAATACCAAAGATGATGGGATTACAACAATATCAGATCTCATCCTGAAATACATGTGACTACGGCTGTTCCCTGTGTAGTTGGCATCTATGTTTTAAAACCCTTGTGTGGTTTTTGCCCCTCAGTATGGAGTGGCACAGGAATTTCTCAAGATATGAAATATGAAGGCATTTCCGTTAAAGTTCATATATCTATATACCTGCATAAAGAGCCTTTAGGTTTTACCTGGGTCTCCAAGATTCTCACCTAGGCATATAGCTCGCTAGTTTACACCTAGTGGTTAGTTTGTGTTTACAATACCTATTGAAAGGAAGTCAATTAGGAAGCGAAATACATGGTCAAAAACAATGGATGTCTGTGATCTTCATATCTTAAGCTGGTCTCTTCACAAAGGGTTTGCTTAACTTAATTACCTCCTACTGAGCTAATTTACCACATGTTTTTAAAGGGAAACAAACATTTATCTGAGAGGAAAATCATGTTCACTTCTATTGATCAATGTAATATTTTATTTGGGCCCTGACATTTAATATTCTATTTCATCATATCATATTTTATGCCCTCATCCTGACACACACCCTGTATCTCCTGGACCGCCATATCCCCCCCCCCCTGTATCTCCTGTACTGCCATATCCCCTCCTATCTCCTGTTCTTCCATATCCCCCCTGTATCTCCTGTACTGCCATATCCCCCCTGTATCTCCTGTACTGTCATATCCCCTCCTATCTCTTGTTCTGCCATATCCCCCATGTATCTTCTGTTCTGCCATATCCCCCCTATATCTCCTGTACTGCCATATTCCCTCTTATCTCCTGTACTGCCATATCCCCCCTGTATCGCCTGTTCTGCCATATCCCCCCCATCTCCTGTTCTGCCATACCCCCTGTATCTCCTGTACTGCCATATCCCCTCTGTATCTCCTGCACTGACATATCCCCCTGTTTCTCCTGTTCTGCTATATCACCCCCTGTATCTCACGTACTGCCATATCCCCCTGTATCTCCTGTTCTGCTATATCCCCCCTCCTATCTCCTGTACTGCCATATTCCCTCTGAATCTCCTGCACTGCCATATCCCCCCTATAACTCCTGTACTGCCATATCCCCTCTTATCTCTTGTACTGCCATATCCCCCCTGTATCTCCTGTACTGCCATATCCCCCCTGTATCTCCTGTACTGCCATATCCCCCCTCCTATCTCCTGTTCTGCCATATCCCCCCTCCTATCTCCTGTTCTGCCATATCCCCCCTCCTATCTCCTGTTCTGCTATATCCCCCCTCCTATCTCCTGTTCTGCCATATCCCCCCTCCTATCTCCTGTTCTGCCATATCCCCTCCTATTTTCTGTACTGCCATATTCCCTCTGTATCTCCTGCACTGCCATATCCCCCCTATAACTCCTGTACTGCCATATCCCCCCTGTATCTCCTGTACTGCCATATCCCCCCCCCCCCCGTATCTCCTGTACTGCCATATTATTATTATTATTATTCATTTCTATTTATAAGGCGCCACAAGGCATCCGCAGCGCCGTACAGAGACAAACAAATTACAATACAATGGGAGACAGCACAGTACAGTAAACAGTAAGCACAGCAACTCAGTAAGCTCAATGCACAGCTAGAGAGGGCGGGGAAGGGGGAGGGAGGATCCGCAAATGACGGGGCCCAAGAAGGAGGGCGCGGAAGACAGGGAGACCCCCAGGGGGGAGGAGATGCGAGAGTGGACGTGGGGTGGAGGACCCTCGAGGAGGAGGGCTAAGTAACTGGAGAGCAGAGTTAGAAGTGGTGGAAACAGGAGGAGAGATGGCCCTGCTCAGAGGAGTGTACAATCTAATGGGAGGGGTGGACAGACAGAGAGACGCAGGGGAGAGAGGGAGAGTAGGGGGACGGAGGCAGAAGATAAGGTAGGAAGTTAAGTGGGAGATAGAAAGGCTTTAAGAAAAAAGTGGGTTTTTAGGGCCCGTTTGAAACTGGACAGATATGGGGAAGTTCTGATGGAGGGAGGGAGCTTGTTCCAGTGGAGGGGGGCAGCGCGGGCGAAGTCTTGGATACGCGCTTGGGAGGAGGTTATAAGGGGGGAAGAGAGGCGATGGTCAGAGGCAGAACGGAGAGGGCGGGATGGAGCATGAATAGAGAGGAGGGTGGAGATGTAGGGCGCAGTGGAGTTGGCGAGGGCCTTGTAGGTGAGTGTGAGGAGCTTAAAGAGGATTCTGAAGGGGAATGGGAGCCAGTGAAGGGCTAGGTAGAGGGGGGAGACAGAAGAGGAGCGGCGAGAAAGGAAAATAAGCCTAGCGGCAGCGTTAAGAACAGATCGAAGGGGATCGAGATGAGAGTGGGGGAGGCCAGTGAAGAGGAGGTTGCAGTAGTCCAGGCGGGAGATGATCAGAGAGTGGATAAGGCATTTGGTGGCATATTGGTAGAGGAAGGGCCGGATGCGAGCGATGTTACGCAGCTGGAAGCGGCAGGATTTAGCAAGAGAGAGGATGTGGGGGCCAAAGGAGAGAGAGGAGTCGAGGATGACACCAAGGCAGCGAAGTTGGGGGACAGGGGAGATAGAGGTGTTGTCGACAGTGATGGATAGGTCAGAAGGGGATGAGGTATGAGAGGGAGGAAAAACTATGAGCTCAGTTTTGGCAAGGTTAAGTTTGAGGAATCGAGAGGACATCCAGGAGGAGATGGCAGAGAGGCAGGTGGACACCCTAGAGAGGAGGGAGGGAGAGAGATCAGGAGAGGAGAGGTATAGTTGAGTGTCGTCAGCGTAAAGGTGGTAGCTGAAGCCGAAGGAGCTGATGAGTTCACCCAGGGAGGAGGTGTATAGAGAGAAGAGTAAGGGTCCCAGAACAGAGCCTTGAGGGACCCCGACTTGAAGGGTGGACGGGGGGGGGAGAGAGACCCAGAGGTGGTGACAGAGAAGGATTGGTGAGTAAGGTAAGGGGTGAACCAGGACAGGACTGGGCCGGAGAGGCCGAAAGACTGGAGGGTGTGAAGGAGGAGGCGGTGGTCAACGGTGTCAAAGGCTGCAGAGAGGTCAAGGAGGATGAGAAGGGAGAAGTGGCCCCTGGCTTTAGCAGAGAGGAGGTCATTGGTGACTTTAGCCAGGGCAGTTTCAGTGGAGTGGAGGGGGCGGAAACCTGACTGGAGAGGATCAAGGAGGGAGTATTCAGAAAGGTAGGAGGTGAGACGGCTGCAGGCGAGCCTCTTGAGAATTTTGGAGGCAAAAGGGAGAAGAGATATGGGGCGATAGTTCGAGAGAGAAGTGGGGTCGAGATTAGGTTTCTTAAGAATGGGGGATACGAGAGCATGTTTGAAGGAGGAGGGGAAGATGCCAATTGGAGAGGGAGAGATTAAAGAGGTGAGCGAGGTGGGAGCAGGTGGTGGGGGAAAGGGAGCGAAGAAGGTGGGAGGGGTTGGGATCCAGGGGACAGGTAGTGGGGGGGGAGGATGAAATGAGAGAGTGGACTTCCTCGCCGGTGGTGGGACGGAAGGAGGGGAAGGTGGTTGGGGGGGGAGGACGGAAGAGTGGGAGGGATGGAAGAAAGAGTGGAGGAGTAGATTTCAAGTCGGATGGCCTCGATTTTAGAGGAGAAGAAGGAGGCGAAATCGGAGGCAGTCAGGGGGGAGGGAGGGGGCCAGGAGAGTGCTGAAAGTGGTGAAGAGGCGGCGGGGGTTAGAGGACTGGGAAGAGATGAGGGATTTAAAGAAAGATTGTTTAGCGAATGAGAGGGCAGAGCTGTAGGATGAAAGGATGAATTTAAAGTGGAGGAAGTCAGCCAGGGAGCGGGATTTTCTCCAGTGACGTTCGGCGATACGGGAGCATTTTTGGAGGAAGCGGGTAAATTTGGAGTGCCAGGGTTGGGGTTTGGAGCAACGGGGGTGGACGGAGTGGGCAGGGGCGATCGCGTCCAGAAGGGAGGTGAGGGTGTGATTGTAGAGGGAGACCGCCTGGTTGGGGCAGGCCTGGGAGGAAAGGGGAGAAAGGAGGGTATCGAGAGAGGAGGACAGAGAGGCAGGGTCAAGAGCATCGAGGAGAATGAGAGGGAGTGTTCAGGGGGAATGACACGAAAAGTACAGATGGAGGAGAGGAGGAGGCCAACTCCACCGCCTGGGCGGGCACCAGGCCTGGCGGAGTGGGTGAAGGAGAGGCCACCATAGGAGAGGGCAGCGGGGGAAGTAGTATCAGAATCGGAGAGCCAGGTTTCAGTAACGGCAAGAAGGTTAAAGGAGTTGGATAGAAAGAGGTCTTGGATAGCAATCAGCTTGTTGCGGACGGATCTGGCATTCCAGAGGGCACAGAAGAAAGGGGGAGAGGAGAGGGGGGAAATGGGGATGAGGTTAGCAAGATGAGCAGCGCGCGGGGGAGGGCAGGGAGGAATGGGAGAGGTAGGGCGGGGGGAGAGTATGGGTATGGTGTGAGAGCGGGGAGGCATAGTAGGGAGAGAGAGTAACGGGACAGTGAAAAACAGTTAAGAATGATTGCAGAACAGTAAGATAATAAGGACAGCGGATAATAGGTAAGAATAAGCAGGGAGACAATAGCAAGATGTGGGACAATAACCAATTGGGGCGTGGAAGGCAAGGAATAATAGAAGGAGAGGTAATAAGGACAATGGAAATAGGCAAGAATAATAACAGGTAAAAGTAGTTGCTGGTAAATATAAAATCAGGAAAAACAAAATAATGGCATACAAAATAATGTTTTATCTCCTGTACTGCCATATCCCCTCCTATCTCCTGTACTGCCATATCCCGCTGTATCTCCTGTTCTGCCATATCCCCCCTGTATCTCCTGTACTGCCATATCCCCCTGCATCTCCTGTTCTGCTATATCTCCCCTCCTATCTTCTGTACTGCCATATCCCGCTGTATCTCCTGTTCTGCCATATCCCCCCTGTATCTCCTGTACTGCCATATCCCCCTGCATCTCCTGTTCTGCTATATCTCCCCTCCTATCTTCTGTACTGCCATATCCCGCTGTATCTCCTGTTCTGCCATATCCCCCCAGTATCTCCTGTACTGCCATATCCCCCCTGTATCTCCTGTACTGCCATATCTTCCATGTATCTTTAACTTGCAAACTAATACAAACAAACAAAACAAAATGTAGAGCCCAAACATAGAAGAACTTAAAAAACATATATACTAGGGTTTAATGCCCCCTAAAAGTCCAACATTGGTCCATAATAAATATGATAAAAGTATAACATAAAATCAAATAAGGGTGCCTACACCAAATTTCTAAATATTTCAAACCATATCACAACTCATATAATAAATGTTTACAGCTTCAAACAAAGAAGATGTAATGGAAGCTTGTAGACATATGCAAACCATATTTGTAAAAAAATTACTTATATCATATAAAATCTATTGGTAGTGCAGAAAAGATAAGATAGAGAACTATGCAGAACTTTTGCCCTCTTACAGAGGCCTCAAACCCCATCAGAGCTTGACCCAGTTTGTATTGACCATCCGTCCCGTCTCTATATCCCTAATGTTCCAAACCTCGTGTAGAATGTCACTCGCCACTATTTCATAGTGGAGGACCTTTTGTTTGATGGAAACCTGACATTTCGCGTTTCAAGTGAAATATCTAGTTACTAAACTAAGAAAAGAGTGCTTAATTCAAAGTCCCACCACCTACCCTTGAATACTCCATAAACCCATTTAGGGTAACTAAGCCCCGAAAGGCACGGAATACCCAAGGCACCGGAAACCTCTTGTAAACTTCTACATTGAAGGGGCACTCAAGAAAAAAATGGTGCATGATCTCCTCCTCCCCAAGACACTGCTCCTGTGGGCAGCCACGATCATCAGCATTTCTATACTTTAAGTTTCCCCTCACATAGAGTCTCCCATGGAAAGAGAACCAGGCAATTTCCCAGAACTTCAGAGGAATCCTCCCAGAATTAACCAAGGCCAGGCCCTCCGATCAAACATCGCCTGGGCAGTATCTTAATAACAACTTAACCCAGAAGTGAGAGTGCAGGATTCTCCTCTCCAACTCCCTTCTAGAAGAGGTCCTGACTTCCCCCACCTCCAGACCCCAACGCTTTGTCATCTTCAATCCCAGAGACACGTAGGCTGGGAGCTATCTATGATGTATCCGAAAGCTCTTTACCCTGTCTCCTTCTATCCAGTCATCATGCCCTGAAACCATCTACCCAATGAGGAGGGGTCTCAAGGAGGAGATTACTAAGATGTAACTTCAAGAAAGTTGTTAGAAAGAATAGCACTGGTTTAACCATCCCCAGGCCACCTTTCTTCCTCGATCTGTAGGTAACAGCACGCTTGACTAGGTTCAGCCTATTCCCCCAAAGTAGACAGAAGAAAACTGCATAACCCCTGGCCCATAAACATTCTTGCAACAAGCACACATAACTGATATATAGAAACACCGGGATCAGGTAAGTTTTTACCAGGTCAACTCTTTCCCTAAGAGAAAGTTTCCATGCTCTCCAGCTCTCCAATTTCTAGGAAGCTTACCCCAGCTTTAATTCCTAATTTTGCTTGGCATAATCAGCGGCCAAATTGGTTTCCCAAAATTTTGATGTTACTATTGGCCTGGGAAAGGTCGTCCGGGAAGGTCGAAGTGGTCTACTTTCGAGCCAGTGACATCATCCGCGTGTCGGTGTTGAAAAGGGCTATGAGGCACTAGTTCTCAATGTACAACTGGTCTTTCCCTTTAAACAATAAAATTAGGGCAGAAACAGCTTTTGCAAGGCTCTTGAAAAAGCTGTTAGTGAAACGCGCGTGGGCTTCTCGCTCCACTCTGTCCTATTGACCACATTTGCAAATCGCTTCCCAGATTATTACAGGAAGGGTTTATCACAAAATCCAGCGATTGCAACTCTTAAGGGACTACTGCCGCTCATTTATAGTTCTACTTTATAGGCATTTCTTGATACGAGAAATTTGAGCTAATTATAAACGACTAGGGAAGTTTACCTTTCCAATTATGGAGCTTTTTAGGTCATGAAGGTTATTTAAAGTATAGATATTTGTCACGTTGAACGACTATATTAACATCTCTACCGATAACCTAGGCCAATATTATGAAAGTCAGTTAAAAGGACGGCCAGCCGACCATACGGCTAGGCTGCAAGAGACCAGAAGGAGGGGCCGTGCCTCCACTCCCTCTTCGCCTTATGAAGGTCAGCCAGCCTCCCCAATCTGGTCTCCTGCAAAAATAAAAAGTCAGCCTCAACCGTGTTGAAAAAAATCAAAGGCCATGTAACGAGCTCATTCAGACTGAATGGATGCCACATTAATGGTGGCAAATCTTATAGGTTGGAAAGCCATCCTTCAGAGTTATAGAAGTAGGACCCAAACTACTTCTTTATTTGTTTGGAGGAGTCTTTGTTCTGAAGACCCCCACCTTTTTACACTAACACCCACTGGAATATTACCACTATCAGAAAGAAAAACCTCTTCATCATCAAAATTAACCTGCTCCTACACAGCATGTTCAGCAGAGGGTAGGCTAACCTTAGTAACTTCATCACACCCCTGAGGGGCAACTGTTTCAACAACCAAAGAAATGGGGGATGGAGAGTCAGAAGGGAGGGACAAGGGATCTGGAGGGGGCAGGATCAGGGGAGTGGGAACGGGTACAACCAGGAGATTTGCCTGGGCTGCAGGGGGGTAGGGGATGGGGGAAGGAGGGAAGGGTAAGGAATGAGGAGGGCGAAGGATCATTAACATGCAAATCTGAGGACAACTCTTCAAAATACACTAGACCAGCACTGAGGTCTATCATGGTCTTAAGAAAATCTCTGCCAGTTACTTTTCTCAGAGACTCCCTATTTTTCCCTTTATCCTTGGGTTTTTTTATAAACTATTTTTGGTTCATAAAGGACAGGAACCCTCCATTTCTTTTTCTGTTTAGCCACTTTAGGTCGGAAGACCAAGCTGCCATCAGTTTTATCTATGTCACCCTCTACTTCTTCATCACAGGAAAAAGCAAGAAATCGATTAACCAGAACCAGCTCTTCACCTCTTGCCTTCTTCCCACTCTTCCTATCCTTCTTATTCTGAAGCCTAAATTACTCTTCCTCAACAGATTTTGAAGGACCTACTTCCACCACCACTGGGTCAGACTGAACCACTACAGAGACAGGATCTGTGAGAGGGGTAAAGCATAAGAACCGGGGGAACTATCCACCGTCTCCATCTGCTCAGCCATCCGAGACAGCTCATTATACGGAATATCATGGCTGTTATGATAGACTCTAGGACATTTACCGAACATGATTTGGCCTTGTGTCCCAAACCCCCACAATGCCCGCACTTAGTCGGGCAATTCATGCTTTGGTGACGGAAGTCACCGCAGCACACATCCTTGGCTGGCCGGGGTAAAAGCATTGTATACAGGCTCTGCCCATGAATGCCACCGATGGGATGTGCCCCACGCCAGTCTCTGTGCATCACAGTTTGACCAGACATGTCTGATGGGGTCTGGGACTTTCTCCAGAGGTGTTATTATATCTGCATAGAGTCCTTCCCAGTAGGCCAGATCTGCTACCGTTTCCTAACCATTTCCTGACTTGTTATAGGAATAGCTCTATAATTTATCCAAGAGGCTTTGTCCTTCTGTTTAGCCCAACTCGACCAGAAACTCTGCAAGCCTTGATATAAGATAAAGCTGATATCAGATTCTGGGGAGTTTACTGGATGTATATAAGTGTAAAGATTAGTTGCTCTAAAACCAAACTGAGAAATCAAATCCCAAAATTCTGACCTATTTGGTCCCAATATACCTTAATTTAAAAATATTTCTATGTTCGGCTGGTTGTCCAACAGACAGAAGCCGAGATTGAGGAACTTTAGCTCTACTCCTAGAATTTCCAGCTACAGTACTCACATCATTTTCTACTGGAACCTCATTTACTCTATTACCCGCTGTCACTGAGGATGCTGCCAGGACTACATTCATATTTAAAGGTACTGATTTCCCCTTACTCTGAACATCACCTTGCATGATACCTGAGCTCGCAGCATCACCAGGCAACACAAACACATCAGGCATTTTTACCGCTGCAGATTCTATAGCACACAATGCAGCCCTTGTTCTTTTGGCCACTTTCAACGGACCAAATATAGAATCAATAATCTTAGTCTGCAATGGAGGCTGAGTACTTTTATCTAAACCAGAGTCATCACCAGAAACAGTTTTTACAGATGCCGTGGGATCAGGAACTTCTACAGCACACATCAAAGATGGGTTTCCCCTGCACGCAGGTATAGCTTTAACAGTTACCGAGTCTGAAGTCCTGCTTACTCCGGGATCACCCGATTCACTGCACACTAGAGTGTGTATCTGCTCCACGTCACCGCTCACAACTTCCTTCTGTGCCGGAATCACTTACGCTACCGCCTTCACCACCGCCATCTGGGCATTACTACCAACCGACTGCTGAGCAACAGACGGGGCTGGGGAGGAGGACACCGAACCAGCAGCCGGGCCCGCAAACCCCCCCCCCGTCCCCGTCCCGCTATCTGCCGCTGGCGATCCCATCATCAGTGATTCTCCTTCCATACCCTGATTGTATCATACAGCGGGTTGACGCCATTTCAATGGCAGTAGGAACAGCCATATTCACAGGCAGCGGTACGGACATTTCAGGGTTATTGTCCGATGGAATTTCCTGAGCCTGCAGACTTTCCTTTAGGGCGTCCTTCTATCGGATTTTCTCTCCTAGAGCTGGTTCCAATGTCGCAATTTCTCTATTAAATATCACCCGATCCGCACTATAGGCACAATTTCGTTCTTTCTTTTTTCGGCCTATCAGACAGCGCAGCTTAATCATTTCAGCTTCTAACTGACGGATTTGGTCTCTGACTGTCGCCTCCCCTGACGCACTTCTCTCTGGGACCGATGGTTTTACTCCTTCCACAACCGACTCCAGGTAAGTGGCTGCAGCGTCTGATCTTGTTGTGTCCTCAGCCATTACCTCCAGGGTTTGTTTCTTCATACCCAGGCTCTGACATCTCAGGAGTCTTTATCTGTATAATGACTGCAGCTTGGTGCTGGTCAGACTAATGTCTAATAAGTCCAATGATTCACAGTCAGCAGCAGCACTGCTTACAGGCAACACACCACTGCTTTCTTGGTTATTCATATCCACAATCTCCTCTTGTTTGTGCTTCTCAGAAACTGGGCCCAGATCCGGCCCTAAAACTTGGGGGGTTTTATCTGTAAGAAATTCCCCAGTTTTAAATGTATCCAACTTCTTGCAGGAGATATTTTCTTTCGCTGTAGACTGGATTCCTCTGCTATGTTGCTTATTCTTTGTTAAAATCGCTGCATGATCTGCATGAAATTTGTGCAGGATTCTGAACAGGGCCAGAGCTAGGCCCTGGAGCCTGGCGCCTCTCCTCCACCTCCTCCCCGGGATTCAGCATTGTGCCCTGGGCGCTATCCTAGGGAGCACTTGGTTCAGGAGCTCACACACTATGCATCTGCACACCGTACCACCACTTCCCCTATTGCCTTCAGTGTAACACAGCCATTGTAACACATTCCAGTCACTTACATTTTATATATATATATATATATATATATATATATATATATATATATGGCAGCATAGTGGCTAGTGGTTAGCACTTCTGCCTCACAGCACTGGGGTCAAGAGTTTGATTCCCGACCATGGCCTTATCTGTGTGGAGTTTGTATGTTCTCCCTGTGTTTGCGTGGGTTTCCTCCGGGTGCTCCGGTTTCCTCCCACACTCCAAAAACATACTGGTAGGTTAATTGGCTGCTATCAAAATTGACCGTAGTCTCTCCCTCTCTGTCTGTCTGTCTGTCTGTCTCCCTCTCTGTCTGTGTGTGTCTATATTAGGGAATTTAGACTGTAAGCTCCAATGGGGCAGCGACTGATGTGAGTGAGTTCTCTGTACAGTGCTGCGGAATTAGTGGCGCTATATGAATAAATGATGATGATGATGATATATATATACAGTGGTGGAAGTTGAGGCTATACGGGGGGTATGTCATACGACCACTTCTTCTACTGCCTTCACTGTAAGTATACCATTCCAGTCACTTGTATTTTATATGCATACAAACAAAATCACCTAAATCTTGTCTGAAGAGGAACATAAGAGTATAACGCTCTTATCGGATCCAAGTGTTCTGAACTGAACAGTAGCTTTGTTTCACCGAACACTATTGTATCTAACTTACTATATAGCTCAGTAAAATCCATTACTTCTGCATTCATTTGCAGACAGAGAATATGAGTCTGGAAAGTTTTGTGAGCTGGTAAGAGCTTGCTAGGGCCACTTATATACGTTTGTATTCAAAACACGTTGATCTGGAAAGGCTCTCTGAGAACGAGGATCCAGCGCTTCCATGTTCAGAAGAACTTGGTGAGACTACTTCTGGCCTTCACCTTTCTCCGCAAAGTTTGGGCCTAATAGATGAGAAGTGTGAGCTGTCGTCATAGAGACTAGTTGGGATGCATTATCTAGTAACAATGTGCCCTCTATCCAGTATCGGGGTGACTGCTGGATAATGGTTGAAGAACAGATTATGGATATAGCACTTCAATACAATATCAATGATACAATAACAGAACTGTAGTATATTGGCAAGTACCTGTAATTAAGAGGTACTGTGTGTGTAAAGGTGTAACACATAAGAAGTCTTCGGCCCTTTTATTCGAGAGACAGTATTAAAACCTATAAAAATGTCTACATCCTGCTTACTTTTTTAATTTCAGTCAAAAGTACCAACTGTGAGAGCCCCAAGAGATGCCATTGTCTTCATTTCTCTCTCGTTTTGTGGAATAAGTGATATTAATTATAATATGACCGCTGTACGATGTTCCATCTGTATACAGTGATACAGGTGGCGCCATGGGCGGAGTTTCCTGACTGTTACTGGTCTCTTACAGGGGCTCCTCTTGGTGGAATCGGGGGAGGAACAATCACACGTAGCTGGCGAGGAGAATTCTGTCGTTGGCAGCTGAATCCTGGTCTATACCACTACAATACGGTTACAGAAAACCAGGTGCATTATACTATATATTAACATGAAGGCATCGCACTAACAAAGATGTGTTTCAGATGGAGCCCACGTCACAGAGACTCACCCCTCTGGGTCAGACGGGAGAGCTTAGTGCTCAATGGGGTGTATCGGGCAAATTAAATGTCTACACAGTGCAGATAAGTGGGAGAATAACACTGACTAGTAATAGCCATTTACAGACTAGCGTAATGAACTTAAATACAGTTGCTGACTATTGTGGACAGTGACAGTCTGGGCAACAAGCCCGCCACATATATTAAGGCTTTGGCTAGCAGCTGTGGCTCGGAGACATTTAGTTGATGCCAATGATATTTAGGATGAATCATTTCTCATTATAAATTTAAGCATGAAAGGGGAAGATCCAGCTGATTGGTCCCTGCTTCTCCCCGAGTCACAGCTTGATCATCACTCTGTGTATTGCATTCGGTTTATGTTATTAATGGAAGCCGGTGTACATTCACCTGGTATTACATCATAGACGTCAGCCATGAAGGATGTAGATTGTTTTATTGCTCTTTTCCGCTCAGTTCACAGTATGTATCCGGCGCAGGGGGCAGACGGTTTACCAGCAGGTCCTCTCCATGGAACAGCCACACACACTGCAGGGATGGAACTGGGGTTATTGTGGCAATCAGGCTTTCTATCATGCCTTGTACCCGCGGGCATGGATTGTCTACTATCTGCCGGGGCAAAGTATCACCCTAACCTGCCGTCAAGTGTCTCCAATTATCCCTCATGACTATAAGGTAAGTGGTATTGTACTGTCCCCTAATTATCTGTAGCGTTATATCCATGAAGTATTCTAATCTCTCTTCTCTCATTTCATCATCTCTTATCCCTAATTCCCAGCTCCAGGACTTCTGCCTCTAGTGCGCCTCCTCCTGTTCTTGTTCTTCTACCTGTATCTCCCACTACAATCCCCGGTACCACCCTAAAGCTTTGTCAGTGTGTCCAGTGTGAAGGTAATGGGTTTATCTGGCCCACTTATGCCCACTTCACGCTGGCTGGCAACCCTGTGGTGCCATACTGTGCCAGGGAAGCATACCTAGTACCTTTTAGGGATCCTATAGTCACTCAGGCAAATGCAGTTAGAAAGGTACAACAGTACATTTATTGTAATAAAAACAATCACTAGAATTCTGTATACAAACAGTAAATAAATACCAAGCACATTATCTGTCCCTTAACCCACTAACTTCAGTCACCTGGATGTCCTGACTTGCTGAATCCACTTGGACTGACAATCTCTCAGTCCAGCAGAAGCCTAGACTCCAACGCTGGAGATCTTCCCAAGATGAAAGCAAAAAGAGCGACAACCTCCCCATGGTCTCACTCTTTCCTTTATACCCTGAAGTTTTCCCACTCTCCAGGGGCTGGGTCGGTGGGGGTGGCCTTAGATAGTGGCATCATCTGAGTGTGGCTGTCTGTCAAAAGGGGCTGTTACATGTCTGTCCCTTCTCATCCTAATTTCCTTGGTCCCCGGCTGCGCTGACATCAAGGTGTCTAACTGAGTACAAATTGATATGGGGAACAATCAGGTTAATTAAGGGGCGAGTGACAGTCCCAGTATTAACCCTGTACAAGCTTTTTCAGCCAGAACTAGCATCCTGTAGGATCCTGAGACCAGGTCTAAAAAGCCTCATAAGCTGAGCAGAGCAAGAATCCACATTTCTTGTTCAAAGCGTCCTTCAGTGAGACCACACCTTGCACCGGGATAGTAGTGGTCCTAGTCAACCGGACAATGGGCGGATCCACCACTGGAGGCGCCTCCCATTTACCTGATTCCTCTTATGGTAAGAATTAAAGGGACCTAAACTTTCCTGGCACAGGAAAGCGGTGGTCAGGTTACTTCCACGCCTCTGAAAATCACGTCCAACAACTGGGGAAGAGGGAAACAGATAACCTGCTTATGTTGCCTCTTGAAGAAGGAGAACCCAGCAGAATCTGGGATCTCGGAATCCACAAACCCTAAAGTCTGACGAATCCCTAAAACCAGATCATCCACGCCCTGGGCTTTAGGTAAGTCTTCCTCCCCAGAGCCCCTTAGTATTTCACATTCTTCATCAGAAGTGGAATCTATTACCTGAGCCGCTTGTGGAACATGGCATTTACTTGTCATCCTTTGGTGGGGGGCGCTAAGGAGGCGTTCCAATGAGCGGACTCAGCGAGGGAATCCCAAAATGGGGGGTACCAGCTGGGAGCTTGGAATGTGTGGTGCAGAAATAGAACTGGAAGAAACGCCTACGTCACAATGAGACATTACCCACGTGAGTTCAGCTATAGGCGTTGTCAGGAAGCCAAGCCAAGCCGGTTCTTCAACACCTGCTGGTGCAGACAGAGACACCCACTGTCCCCGGAACTCCACCTCACGCTGCACACAGGGTCTCCAGCTATTTACCTGATATATATCAGGAAAATAGCACCTCCACTGAGGAATCGCGCTAAAGAAAGGAAGAAGAGAGAGAGAGACCTCCTCTTCCTACTCGCCACCATGGAGGAACAGGACGTCTGTGTTCTCTGAGTGAGTGCAGCCACAGCAGAGATCTGATGTCCCGCAGGACATATGGTCGATGCCTAGGGGGACTGTCAGTGCGGCCGCTTGCACAGAACACTGTGTGCAGTAAGTGTAGCGAGGCTGGGGGTGAGGGAAGCCCGCAAGCTCCTCACCCCGACTCTGGAACCCTAAATGACAAATAAAAATCCAGAGCAGGAGTCAGTGAGAATACATGTCCGACTCCAAGGAGTGAGTTCCTATAGTAGAGGTTGAGCTACACTCCCAAAATATTTAGGTTTATAGTGCCCCTGACTCCAGGACCACCTACTATACCCCAATCTCTAGCAGATCTTCTTCTCTCACCACCCCTCCATGCACACATCTTGTCCACCTCCTCCCTTCCTCTGTCCTGTATATCACAGATCTTCTTCTCTCACCACCCCTCCTTGCACACTTTAGAGCCTCTCCCGAATCAGTTTGACTGTTTACATTTATCAAGTTACCTGTAATATGTGACAATTAGTGACTTATAATATGTTTAACCATCTGTAAACACCTGATGGAAGATTACCCTGAACTTTGTGTTATGCTAAGTGACCTCCATAAATAGACATTGGGATTATCCCGGTGCAATGTTCTCCCCAGAAAATTTTAACAGCCGGGTGGCATCAAGAAGCAGCTGGGTCGGGGCAGTTCTAATACTTTACACTAATATTGAAATATGTTGGAGGTTATTGGCCACACCTGCCAGGGCTGGTCAGACTGGTGGTCAGTGGTCTAACACACACTGCTGGCTGTAGTGTTCACCTACAGCCTGTTATACTAGGAGATACAATGGTGTATTCTATTATACTAGGAGAAACAATGGTGTATTCTATTATACTAGGAGAAACAATGGTGTATTCTATTATAATAGGAGAAACAATGGTGTATTCTATTATACTAGGAGAAACAATGGTGTATTCTATTATACTAGGAGAAACAATGGTGTATTCTATTATACTAGGAGAAACAATGGTGTATTCTATTATACTATGAATCTGTTGGGCTCCAAGAACTAGATAGGAAGTATAACCAGCTGGGTGGAGCACCCAGGGAATAGCTGCTGGTCGGTACCGCTGCACCTGTGCACCATCAGTGTTCTCCCCAGCACCTATTCCAATGACTGTGTAGTGAAATTCAATGTACCATTATATTGTGCATTTGTTTTTAACACGCATCTCCTCTTTATGCAGGACTCGTCTTTGCCATTGGCTGTATTTATTTGGGATGTGGAGAACTCGAGTGATGAGGAGACAGAGGTTTCGATTATGTTTACCATGAGAAATGGCAGCGGAGCAAAAAGTGACCAAGCCGGACGCCACTGGAATGAACCATTTAATCTGCATAAAAACGGAGACCCAGTTAGTGGTGTCCTATTACATCACTGTTCCAGCTCCAACCCATTCACTCTGGGGATAGCCGTGCGAGAGAGGGTAAGATAGACTATGAACGTGACATTATCACTAGCTCCACCTGCTGGAGAGAGGGGAAGATAGACTATGAATGTGACATTATAACTAGCTCCACCCGCTGGAGAGAGGGGAAGATAGACTATGAATGTGACATTATAACTAGCTCCACCCGCTGGAGAGAGGGGAAGATAGACTATGAATGTGACATTATCACTAGCTACACCCGCTGGAGAGAGGGGAAGATAGACTATGAATGTGACATTATCATTAGCTCCACCTGCTGGAGAGAGGGGAAGATAGACTATGAATGTGACATTATCACTAGCTCCACCTGCTGGAGAGAGGGGAAGATAGACTATGAATGTGACATTATAACTAGCTCCACCCGCTGGAGAGAGGGGAAGATAGACTATGAATGTGACATTATCACTAGCTACACCCGCTGGAGAGAGGGGAAGATAGACTATGAACGTGACATTATCACTAGCTTCACCTGCTGGAGAGAGGGGAAGATAGACTATGAACGTGACATTATCACTAGCTCCACCTGCTGGAGAGAGGGGAAGATAGACTATGAATGTGACATTATCACTAGCTCCACCTGCTGGAGAGAGGATAAGATAGACTATGAATGTGACATTATCACTAGCTCCACCTGCTGGAAAGAGGGGAAGATAGATTATGAATGTGACATTATCACTAGCTCCACCTGCTGGAGAGAGGGTAAGATAGACTATGAACGTGACATTATAACTAGCTCCACCTGCTGGAGAGAGGGGAAGATAGACTATGAATATGACATTATAACTAGCTCCACCCGCTGGAGAGAGGGGAAGATAGACTATGAATATGACATTATAACTAGCTCCACCCGCTGGAGAGAGGGGAAGATAGACTATGAATATGACATTATAACTAGCTCCACCCGCTGGAGAGAGGGGAAGATAGACTATGAATGTGACATTATAACTAGCTCCACCTGCTGGAGAGAGGGTAAGATAGACTATGAACGTGACATTATCACTAGCTCCACCCGCTGGAGAGAGGGGAAGATAGACTATGAATGTGACATTATCACTAGCTACACCCGCTGGAGAGAGGGGAAGATAAACTATGAATATGACATTATAACTAGCTCCACCCGCTGGAGAGAGGGGAAGATAGACTATGAATGTGACATTATAACTAGCTCCACCTGCTGGAGAGAGGGTAAGATAGACTATGAACGTGACATTATCACTAGCTACACCCGCTGGAGAGAGGGGAAGATAGAGTATGAACGTGACATTATCACTAGCTCCACCCGCTGGAGAGAGGGGAAGATAGACTATGAATGTGACATTATCACTAGCTCCACCTGCTGGAGAGAGGGTAAGATAGACTATGAATGTGACATTATAACTAGCTCCACCTGCTGGAGAGAGGGTAAGATAGACTATGAATGTGACATTATCACTAGCTCCACCTGCTGGAGAGAGGGGAAGATAGACTATGAATGTGACATTATCACTAGCTCCACCTGCTGGAGAGAGGGGAAGATAGACTATGAATGTGACATTATAACTAGCTCCACCCGCTGGAGAGAGGGGAAGATAGACTATGAATGTGACATTATCACTAGCTACACCCGCTGGAGAGAGGGGAAGATAGACTATGAACGTGACATTATCACTAGCTTCACCTGCTGGAGAGAGGGGAAGATAGACTATGAACGTGACATTATCACTAGCTCCACCTGCTGGAGAGAGGGGAAGATAGACTATGAATGTGACATTATCACTAGCTCCACCTGCTGGAGAGAGGATAAGATAGACTATGAATGTGACATTATCACTAGCTCCACCTGCTGGAAAGAGGGGAAGATAGATTATGAATGTGACATTATCACTAGCTCCACCTGCTGGAGAGAGGGTAAGATAGACTATGAACGTGACATTATAACTAGCTCCACCTGCTGGAGAGAGGGGAAGATAGACTATGAATATGACATTATAACTAGCTCCACCCGCTGGAGAGAGGGGAAGATAGACTATGAATATGACATTATAACTAGCTCCACCCGCTGGAGAGAGGGGAAGATAGACTATGAATATGACATTATAACTAGCTCCACCCGCTGGAGAGAGGGGAAGATAGACTATGAATGTGACATTATAACTAGCTCCACCTGCTGGAGAGAGGGTAAGATAGACTATGAACGTGACATTATCACTAGCTCCACCCGCTGGAGAGAGGGGAAGATAGACTATGAATGTGACATTATCACTAGCTACACCCGCTGGAGAGAGGGGAAGATAGACTATGAATATGACATTATAACTAGCTCCACCCGCTGGAGAGAGGGGAAGATAGACTATGAATGTGACATTATAACTAGCTCCACCTGCTGGAGAGAGGGTAAGATAGACTATGAATGTGACATTATCACTAGCTACACCCGCTGGAGAGAGGGGAAGATAGAGTATGAACGTGACATTATCACTAGCTCCACCCGCTGGAGAGAGGGGAAGATAGACTATGAATGTGACATTATCACTAGCTCCACCTGCTGGAGAGAGGGTAAGATAGACTATGAATGTGACATTATAACTAGCTCCACCTGCTGGAGAGAGGGTAAGATAGACTATGAATGTGACATTATAACTAGCTCCACCCGCTGGAGAGAGGGGAAGATAGACTATGAACGTGACATTATAACTAGCTCCACCTGCTGGAGAGAGGGGAAGATAGACTATGAACGTGACATTATAACTAGCTCCACCCGCTGGAGAGAGGGGAAGATAGACTATGAACGTGACATTATAACTAGCTCCACCTGCTGGAGAGAGGGTAAGATAGACTATGAATGTGACATTATAACTAGCTCCACCCGCTGGAGAGAGGGGAAGATAGACTATGAACGTGACATTATAACTAGCTCCACCTGCTGGAGAGAGGGGAAGATAGACTATGAACGTGACATTATAACTAGCTCCACCTGCTGGAGAGAGGGGAAGATAGACTATGAACGTGACATTATAACTAGCTCCACCTGCTGGAGAGAGGGGAAGATAGACTATGAATGTGACATTATAACTAGCTCCACCTGCTGGAGAGAGGGGAAGATAGACTATGAATGTGACATTATAACTAGCTCCATCCGCTGGAGAGAGGGGAAGATAGACTATGAATGTGACATTATCACTAGCTACACCCGCTGGAGAGAGGGGAAGATAGACTATGAATGTGATATTATCACTAGCTCCACCCGCTGGAGAGAGGGGAAGATAGACTATGAATGTGACATTATCACTAGCTCCACCAGCTGGAGAGAGGGGAAGATAAACTATGAACGTGACATTATAACTAGCTCCACCCGCTGGAGAGAGGGGAAGATAGACTATGAATGTGACATTATAACTAGCTCCACCTGCTGGAGAGAGGGGAAGATAGACTATGAATATGACATTATAACTAGCTCCACCCGCTGGAGAGAGGGGAAGATAGACTATGAATATGACATTATAACTAGCTCCACCCGCTGGAGAGAGGGGAAGATAGACTATGAATATGACATTATAACTAGCTCCACCCGCTGGAGAGAGGGGAAGATAGACTATGAACGTGACATTATAACTAGCTCCACCTGCTGGAGAGAGGGTAAGATAGACTATGAATGTGACATTATAACTAGCTCCACCCGCTGGAGAGAGGGGAAGATAGACTATGAACGTGACATTATAACTAGCTCCACCTGCTGGAGAGAGGGGAAGATAGACTATGAACGTGACATTATAACTAGCTCCACCTGCTGGAGAGAGGGGAAGATAGACTATGAACGTGACATTATAACTAGCTCCACCTGCTGGAGAGAGGGGAAGATAGACTATGAATGTGACATTATAACTAGCTCCACCTGCTGGAGAGAGGGGAAGATAGACTATGAATGTGACATTATAACTAGCTCCATCCGCTGGAGAGAGGGGAAGATAGACTATGAATGTGACATTATCACTAGCTACACCCGCTGGAGAGAGGGGAAGATAGACTATGAATGTGATATTATCACTAGCTCCACCCGCTGGAGAGAGGGGAAGATAGACTATGAATGTGACATTATCACTAGCTCCACCAGCTGGAGAGAGGGGAAGATAAACTATGAACGTGACATTATAACTAGCTCCACCCGCTGGAGAGAGGGGAAGATAGACTATGAATGTGACATTATAACTAGCTCCACCCGCTGGAGAGAGGGGAAGATAGACTATGAATGTGACATTATAACTAGCTCCACCCGCTGGAGAGAGGGGAAGATAGACTATGAATGTGACATTATAACTAGCTCCACCCGCTGGAGAGAGGGTAAGATAGACTATGAATGTGACATTATCACTAGCTCCACCCGCTGGAGAGAGGGTAAGATAGACTATGAATGTGACATTATCACTAGCTCCACCTGCTGGAGAGAGGGGAAGATAGACTATGAATGTGACATTATAACTAGCTCCCCCCGCTGGAGAGAGGATAAGATAGACTATGAATGTGACATTATCACTAGCTACACCCGCTGGAGAGAGGGGAAGATAGACTATGAATATGACATTATAACTAGCTCCACCTGCTGGAGAGAGGGGAAGATAGACTATGAATGTGATATTATCACTAGCTACACCCGCTGGAGAGAGGGTAAGATAGACTATGAATGTGACATTATCATTAGCTCCACCTGCTGGAGAGAGGGGAAGATAGACTATGAATGTGACATTATCACTAGCTACACCCGCTGGAGAGAGGGTAAGATAGACTATGAATGTGACATTATCATTAGCTCCACCTGCTGGAGAGAGGGGAAGATAGACTATGAATGTGACATTATCACTAGCTACACCCGCTGGAGAGAGGGTAAGATAGACTATGAATGTGACATTATCATTAGCTCCACCTGCTGGAGAGAGGGGAAGATAGACTATGAATGTGACATTATCACTAGCTACACCCGCTGGAGAGAGGGGAAGATAGACTATGAATATGACATTATAACTAGCTCCACCTGCTGGAGAGAGGGGAAGATAGACTATGAATGTGACATTATCACTAGCTCCACCTGCTGGAGAGAGGGGAAGATAGACTATGAATGTGACATTATAACTAGCTCCACCTGCTGGAGAGAGGGGAAGATAGACTATGAATGTGACATTATCACTAGCTCCACCTGTTGGAGAGAGGGGAAGATAGACTATGAATATGACATTATCACTAGCTCCACCCGCTGGAGAGAGGGGAAGATAGACTATGAATGTGACATTATCACTAGCTACACCCGCTGGAGAGAGGGGAAGATAGACTATGAATATGACATTATAACTAGCTCCACCTGCTGGAGAGAGGGTAAGATAGACTATGAACGTGACATTATCACTAGCTCCACCCGCTGGAGAGAGGGGAAGATAGACTATGAATGTGACATTATAACTAGCTCCACCTGCTGGAGAGAGGGTAAGATAGACTATGAACGTGACATTATCACTAGCTCCACCCGCTGGAGAGAGGGGAAGATAGACTATGAATGTGACATTATCACTAGCTACACCCGCTGGAGAGAGGGGAAGATAGACTATGAATATGACATTATAACTAGCTCCACCCGCTGGAGAGAGGGGAAGATAGACTATGAATGTGACATTATAACTAGCTCCACCTGCTGGAGAGAGGGTAAGATAGACTATGAACGTGACATTATCACTAGCTACACCCGCTGGAGAGAGGGGAAGATAGAGTATGAACGTGACATTATCACTAGCTCCACCCGCTGGAGAGAGGGGAAGATAGACTATGAATGTGACATTATCACTAGCTCCACCTGCTGGAGAGAGGGTAAGATAGACTATGAATGTGACATTATAACTAGCTCCACCTGCTGGAGAGAGGGTAAGATAGACTATGAATGTGACATTATAACTAGCTCCACCCGCTGGAGAGAGGGGAAGATAGACTATGAACGTGACATTATAACTAGCTCCACCTGCTGGAGAGAGGGGAAGATAGACTATGAATGTGACATTATAACTAGCTCCACCTGCTGGAGAGAGGGGAAGATAGACTATGAACGTGACATTATAACTAGCTCCACCTGCTGGAGAGAGGGGAAGATAGACTATGAACGTGACATTATAACTAGCTCCACCTGCTGGAGAGAGGGGAAGATAGACTATGAATGTGACATTATAACTAGCTCCACCTGCTGGAGAGAGGGGAAGATAGACTATGAATGTGACATTATAACTAGCTCCATCCGCTGGAGAGAGGGGAAGATAGACTATGAATGTGACATTATCACTAGCTACACCCGCTGGAGAGAGGGGAAGATAGACTATGAATGTGATATTATCACTAGCTCCACCCGCTGGAGAGAGGGGAAGATAGACTATGAATGTGACATTATCACTAGCTCCACCAGCTGGAGAGAGGGGAAGATAAACTATGAACGTGACATTATCACTAGCTCCACCTGCTGGAGAGAGGGTAAGATAGACTATGAATGTGACATTATCACTAGCTATACCTGCTGGAGAGAGGGGAAGATAGACTATGAATGTGACATTATAACTAGCTCCACCCGCTGGAGAGAGGGGAAGATAGACTATGAATATGACATTATAACTAGCTCCACCCGCTGGAGAGAGGATAAGATAGACTATGAATGTGACATTATAACTAGCTCCACCCGCTGGAGAGAGGGGAAGATAGACTATGAATGTGACATTATAACTAGCTCCACCCGCTGGAGAGAGGGGAAGATAGACTATGAATGTGACATTATCACTAGCTCCACCTGCTGGAGAGAGGGGAAGATAGACTATGAATGTGACATTATAACTAGCTCCCCCCGCTGGAGAGAGGATAAGATAGACTATGAATGTGACATTATCACTAGCTACACCCGCTGGAGAGAGGGGAAGATAGACTATGAACGTGACATTATCACTAGCTTCACCTGCTGGAGAGAGGGGAAGATAGACTATGAACGTGACATTATCACTAGCTCCACCTGCTGGAGAGAGGGGAAGATAGACTATGAATGTGACATTATCACTAGCTCCACCTGCTGGAGAGAGGATAAGATAGACTATGAATGTGACATTATCACTAGCTCCACCTGCTGGAAAGAGGGGAAGATAGATTATGAATGTGACATTATCACTAGCTCCACCTGCTGGAGAGAGGGTAAGATAGACTATGAACGTGACATTATAACTAGCTCCACCTGCTGGAGAGAGGGGAAGATAGACTATGAATATGACATTATAACTAGCTCCACCCGCTGGAGAGAGGGGAAGATAGACTATGAATATGACATTATAACTAGCTCCACCCGCTGGAGAGAGGGGAAGATAGACTATGAATATGACATTATAACTAGCTCCACCCGCTGGAGAGAGGGGAAGATAGACTATGAATGTGACATTATAACTAGCTCCACCTGCTGGAGAGAGGGTAAGATAGACTATGAACGTGACATTATCACTAGCTCCACCCGCTGGAGAGAGGGGAAGATAGACTATGAATGTGACATTATCACTAGCTACACCCGCTGGAGAGAGGGGAAGATAGACTATGAATATGACATTATAACTAGCTCCACCCGCTGGAGAGAGGGGAAGATAGACTATGAATGTGACATTATAACTAGCTCCACCTGCTGGAGAGAGGGTAAGATAGACTATGAATGTGACATTATCACTAGCTACACCCGCTGGAGAGAGGGGAAGATAGAGTATGAACGTGACATTATCACTAGCTCCACCCGCTGGAGAGAGGGGAAGATAGACTATGAATGTGACATTATCACTAGCTCCACCTGCTGGAGAGAGGGTAAGATAGACTATGAATGTGACATTATAACTAGCTCCACCTGCTGGAGAGAGGGTAAGATAGACTATGAATGTGACATTATAACTAGCTCCACCCGCTGGAGAGAGGGGAAGATAGACTATGAACGTGACATTATAACTAGCTCCACCTGCTGGAGAGAGGGGAAGATAGACTATGAACGTGACATTATAACTAGCTCCACCCGCTGGAGAGAGGGGAAGATAGACTATGAACGTGACATTATAACTAGCTCCACCTGCTGGAGAGAGGGTAAGATAGACTATGAATGTGACATTATAACTAGCTCCACCCGCTGGAGAGAGGGGAAGATAGACTATGAACGTGACATTATAACTAGCTCCACCTGCTGGAGAGAGGGGAAGATAGACTATGAACGTGACATTATAACTAGCTCCACCTGCTGGAGAGAGGGGAAGATAGACTATGAACGTGACATTATAACTAGCTCCACCTGCTGGAGAGAGGGGAAGATAGACTATGAATGTGACATTATAACTAGCTCCACCTGCTGGAGAGAGGGGAAGATAGACTATGAATGTGACATTATAACTAGCTCCATCCGCTGGAGAGAGGGGAAGATAGACTATGAATGTGACATTATCACTAGCTACACCCGCTGGAGAGAGGGGAAGATAGACTATGAATGTGATATTATCACTAGCTCCACCCGCTGGAGAGAGGGGAAGATAGACTATGAATGTGACATTATCACTAGCTCCACCAGCTGGAGAGAGGGGAAGATAAACTATGAACGTGACATTATAACTAGCTCCACCCGCTGGAGAGAGGGGAAGATAGACTATGAATGTGACATTATAACTAGCTCCACCTGCTGGAGAGAGGGGAAGATAGACTATGAATATGACATTATAACTAGCTCCACCCGCTGGAGAGAGGGGAAGATAGACTATGAATATGACATTATAACTAGCTCCACCCGCTGGAGAGAGGGGAAGATAGACTATGAATATGACATTATAACTAGCTCCACCCGCTGGAGAGAGGGGAAGATAGACTATGAACGTGACATTATAACTAGCTCCACCTGCTGGAGAGAGGGTAAGATAGACTATGAATGTGACATTATAACTAGCTCCACCCGCTGGAGAGAGGGGAAGATAGACTATGAACGTGACATTATAACTAGCTCCACCTGCTGGAGAGAGGGGAAGATAGACTATGAACGTGACATTATAACTAGCTCCACCTGCTGGAGAGAGGGGAAGATAGACTATGAACGTGACATTATAACTAGCTCCACCTGCTGGAGAGAGGGGAAGATAGACTATGAATGTGACATTATAACTAGCTCCACCTGCTGGAGAGAGGGGAAGATAGACTATGAATGTGACATTATAACTAGCTCCATCCGCTGGAGAGAGGGGAAGATAGACTATGAATGTGACATTATCACTAGCTACACCCGCTGGAGAGAGGGGAAGATAGACTATGAATGTGATATTATCACTAGCTCCACCCGCTGGAGAGAGGGGAAGATAGACTATGAATGTGACATTATCACTAGCTCCACCAGCTGGAGAGAGGGGAAGATAAACTATGAACGTGACATTATAACTAGCTCCACCCGCTGGAGAGAGGGGAAGATAGACTATGAATGTGACATTATAACTAGCTCCACCCGCTGGAGAGAGGGGAAGATAGACTATGAATGTGACATTATAACTAGCTCCACCCGCTGGAGAGAGGGGAAGATAGACTATGAATGTGACATTATAACTAGCTCCACCCGCTGGAGAGAGGGTAAGATAGACTATGAATGTGACATTATCACTAGCTCCACCCGCTGGAGAGAGGGTAAGATAGACTATGAATGTGACATTATCACTAGCTCCACCTGCTGGAGAGAGGGGAAGATAGACTATGAATGTGACATTATAACTAGCTCCCCCCGCTGGAGAGAGGATAAGATAGACTATGAATGTGACATTATCACTAGCTACACCCGCTGGAGAGAGGGGAAGATAGACTATGAATATGACATTATAACTAGCTCCACCTGCTGGAGAGAGGGGAAGATAGACTATGAATGTGATATTATCACTAGCTACACCCGCTGGAGAGAGGGTAAGATAGACTATGAATGTGACATTATCATTAGCTCCACCTGCTGGAGAGAGGGGAAGATAGACTATGAATGTGACATTATCACTAGCTACACCCGCTGGAGAGAGGGTAAGATAGACTATGAATGTGACATTATCATTAGCTCCACCTGCTGGAGAGAGGGGAAGATAGACTATGAATGTGACATTATCACTAGCTACACCCGCTGGAGAGAGGGTAAGATAGACTATGAATGTGACATTATCATTAGCTCCACCTGCTGGAGAGAGGGGAAGATAGACTATGAATGTGACATTATCACTAGCTACACCCGCTGGAGAGAGGGGAAGATAGACTATGAATATGACATTATAACTAGCTCCACCTGCTGGAGAGAGGGGAAGATAGACTATGAATGTGACATTATCACTAGCTCCACCTGCTGGAGAGAGGGGAAGATAGACTATGAATGTGACATTATAACTAGCTCCACCTGCTGGAGAGAGGGGAAGATAGACTATGAATGTGACATTATCACTAGCTCCACCTGTTGGAGAGAGGGGAAGATAGACTATGAATATGACATTATCACTAGCTCCACCCGCTGGAGAGAGGGGAAGATAGACTATGAATGTGACATTATCACTAGCTACACCCGCTGGAGAGAGGGGAAGATAGACTATGAATATGACATTATAACTAGCTCCACCTGCTGGAGAGAGGGTAAGATAGACTATGAACGTGACATTATCACTAGCTCCACCCGCTGGAGAGAGGGGAAGATAGACTATGAATGTGACATTATAACTAGCTCCACCTGCTGGAGAGAGGGTAAGATAGACTATGAACGTGACATTATCACTAGCTCCACCCGCTGGAGAGAGGGGAAGATAGACTATGAATGTGACATTATCACTAGCTACACCCGCTGGAGAGAGGGGAAGATAGACTATGAATATGACATTATAACTAGCTCCACCCGCTGGAGAGAGGGGAAGATAGACTATGAATGTGACATTATAACTAGCTCCACCTGCTGGAGAGAGGGTAAGATAGACTATGAACGTGACATTATCACTAGCTACACCCGCTGGAGAGAGGGGAAGATAGAGTATGAACGTGACATTATCACTAGCTCCACCCGCTGGAGAGAGGGGAAGATAGACTATGAATGTGACATTATCACTAGCTCCACCTGCTGGAGAGAGGGTAAGATAGACTATGAATGTGACATTATAACTAGCTCCACCTGCTGGAGAGAGGGTAAGATAGACTATGAATGTGACATTATAACTAGCTCCACCCGCTGGAGAGAGGGGAAGATAGACTATGAACGTGACATTATAACTAGCTCCACCTGCTGGAGAGAGGGGAAGATAGACTATGAATGTGACATTATAACTAGCTCCACCTGCTGGAGAGAGGGGAAGATAGACTATGAACGTGACATTATAACTAGCTCCACCTGCTGGAGAGAGGGGAAGATAGACTATGAACGTGACATTATAACTAGCTCCACCTGCTGGAGAGAGGGGAAGATAGACTATGAATGTGACATTATAACTAGCTCCACCTGCTGGAGAGAGGGGAAGATAGACTATGAATGTGACATTATAACTAGCTCCATCCGCTGGAGAGAGGGGAAGATAGACTATGAATGTGACATTATCACTAGCTACACCCGCTGGAGAGAGGGGAAGATAGACTATGAATGTGATATTATCACTAGCTCCACCCGCTGGAGAGAGGGGAAGATAGACTATGAATGTGACATTATCACTAGCTCCACCAGCTGGAGAGAGGGGAAGATAAACTATGAACGTGACATTATCACTAGCTCCACCTGCTGGAGAGAGGGTAAGATAGACTATGAATGTGACATTATCACTAGCTATACCTGCTGGAGAGAGGGGAAGATAGACTATGAATGTGACATTATAACTAGCTCCACCCGCTGGAGAGAGGGGAAGATAGACTATGAATATGACATTATAACTAGCTCCACCCGCTGGAGAGAGGATAAGATAGACTATGAATGTGACATTATAACTAGCTCCACCCGCTGGAGAGAGGGGAAGATAGACTATGAATGTGACATTATAACTAGCTCCACCCGCTGGAGAGAGGGGAAGATAGACTATGAATGTGACATTATCACTAGCTCCACCTGCTGGAGAGAGGGGAAGATAGACTATGAATGTGACATTATAACTAGCTCCCCCCGCTGGAGAGAGGATAAGATAGACTATGAATGTGACATTATCACTAGCTACACCCGCTGGAGAGAGGGGAAGATAGACTATGAATATGACATTATAACTAGCTCCACCTGCTGGAGAGAGGGGAAGATAGACTATGAATGTGATATTATCACTAGCTACACCCGCTGGAGAGAGGGTAAGATAGACTATGAATGTGACATTATCATTAGCTCCACCTGCTGGAGAGAGGGGAAGATAGACTATGAATGTGACATTATAACTAGCTCCACCTGCTGGAGAGAGGGGAAGATAGACTATGAATGTGACATTATCACTAGCTACACCCGCTGGAGAGAGGGTAAGATAGACTATGAATGTGACATTATCATTAGCTCCACCCGCTGGAGAGAGGGTAAGATAGACTATGAATGTGACATTATCATTAGCTCCACCTGCTGGAGAGAGGGGAAGATAGACTATGAATGTGACATTATCACTAGCTACACCCGCTGGAGAGAGGGGAAGATAGACTATGAATATGACATTATAACTAGCTCCACCTGCTGGAGAGAGGGGAAGATAGACTATGAATGTGACATTATCACTAGCTCCACCTGCTGGAGAGAGGGGAAGATAGACTATGAATGTGACATTATAACTAGCTCCACCTGCTGGAGAGAGGGGAAGATAGACTATGAATGTGACATTATCACTAGCTCCACCTGTTGGAGAGAGGGGAAGATAGACTATGAATATGACATTATCACTAGCTCCACCCGCTGGAGAGAGGGGAAGATACTATGAATGTGACATTATCACTAGCTCCACCCGCTGGAGAGAGGGGAAGATAGACTATGAATGTGACATTATCACTAGCTACACCTGCTGGAGAGAGGGGAAGATAGACTATGAATATGACATTATAACTAGCTCCACCTGCTGGAGAGAGGGGAAGATAGACTATGAATGTGACATTATCACTAGCTCCACCCGCTGGAGAGAGGGGAAGATAGACTATGAATGTGACATTATCACTAGCTCCACCTGCTGGAGAGAGGGGAAGATAGACTATGAATATGACATTATAACTAGCTCCACCCGCTGGAGAGAGGGGAAGATAGACTATGAATATGACATTATAACTAGCTCCACCCGCTGGAGAGAGGGGAAGATAGACTATGAATGTGACATTATCACTAGCTCCACCTGTTGGAGAGAGGGGAAGATAGACTATGAATATGACATTATCACTAGCTCCACCCGCTGGAGAGAGGGGAAGATAGACTATGAATGTGACATTATCACTAGCTCCACCCGCTGGAGAGAGGGGAAGATAGACTATGAATGTGACATTATCACTAGCTACACCTGCTGGAGAGAGGGGAAGATAGACTATGAATATGACATTATAACTAGCTCCACCTGCTGGAGAGAGGGGAAGATAGACTATGAATGTGACATTATCACTAGCTCCACCCGCTGGAGAGAGGGGAAGATAGACTATGAATGTTACATTATCACTAGCTCCACCTGCTGGAGAGAGGGGAAGATAGACTATGAATATGACATTATAACTAGCTCCACCCGCTGGAGAGAGGGGAAGATAGACTATGAATATGACATTATAACTAGCTCCACCTGCTGGAGAGAGGGGAAGATAGACTATGAATGTGACATTATCACTAGCTCCACCTGCTGGAGAGAGGGGAAGATAGATTATGAATGTGACATTATAACTAGCTCCACCAGCTGGAGAGAGGGGAAGATAGACTATGAATGTGACATTATAACTAGCTCCACCTGCTGGAGAGAGGGGAAGATAGACTATGAATATGACATTATAACTAGCTCCACCTGCTGGAGAGAGGGGAAGATAGACTATGAATGTGACATTATCACTAGCTCCACCCGCTGGAGAGAGGGGAAGATAGACTATGAATGTGACATTATAACTAGCTCCACCTGCTGGAGAGAGGGGAAGATAGACTATGAATGTGACATTATCACTAGCTCCACCAGCTGGAGAGAGGGGAAGATAGACTATGAATATGACATTATAACTAGCTCCACCTGCTGGAGAGAGGGGAAGATAGACTATGAATGTGACATTATAACTAGCTCCACCCGCTGGAGAGAGGATAAGATAGACTATGAATGTGACATTATAACTAGCTCCACCCGCTGGAGAGAGGGGAAGATAGACTATGAATGTGACATTATAACTAGCTCCACCCGCTGGAGAGAGGGGAAGATAGACTATGAATGTGACATTATCACTAGCTCCACCTGCTGGAGAGAGGGGAAGATAGACTATGAATGTGACATTATAACTAGCTCCCCCCGCTGGAGAGAGGATAAGATAGACTATGAATGTGACATTATCACTAGCTACACCCGCTGGAGAGAGGGGAAGATAGACTATGAATATGACATTATAACTAGCTCCACCTGCTGGAGAGAGGGGAAGATAGACTATGAATGTGATATTATCACTAGCTACACCCGCTGGAGAGAGGGTAAGATAGACTATGAATGTGACATTATCATTAGCTCCACCTGCTGGAGAGAGGGGAAGATAGACTATGAATGTGACATTATAACTAGCTCCACCTGCTGGAGAGAGGGGAAGATAGACTATGAATGTGACATTATCACTAGCTACACCCGCTGGAGAGAGGGTAAGATAGACTATGAATGTGACATTATCATTAGCTCCACCCGCTGGAGAGAGGGTAAGATAGACTATGAATGTGACATTATCATTAGCTCCACCTGCTGGAGAGAGGGGAAGATAGACTATGAATGTGACATTATCACTAGCTACACCCGCTGGAGAGAGGGGAAGATAGACTATGAATATGACATTATAACTAGCTCCACCTGCTGGAGAGAGGGGAAGATAGACTATGAATGTGACATTATCACTAGCTCCACCTGCTGGAGAGAGGGGAAGATAGACTATGAATGTGACATTATAACTAGCTCCACCTGCTGGAGAGAGGGGAAGATAGACTATGAATGTGACATTATCACTAGCTCCACCTGTTGGAGAGAGGGGAAGATAGACTATGAATATGACATTATCACTAGCTCCACCCGCTGGAGAGAGGGGAAGATACTATGAATGTGACATTATCACTAGCTCCACCCGCTGGAGAGAGGGGAAGATAGACTATGAATGTGACATTATCACTAGCTACACCTGCTGGAGAGAGGGGAAGATAGACTATGAATATGACATTATAACTAGCTCCACCTGCTGGAGAGAGGGGAAGATAGACTATGAATGTGACATTATCACTAGCTCCACCCGCTGGAGAGAGGGGAAGATAGACTATGAATGTGACATTATCACTAGCTCCACCTGCTGGAGAGAGGGGAAGATAGACTATGAATATGACATTATAACTAGCTCCACCCGCTGGAGAGAGGGGAAGATAGACTATGAATGTGACATTATAACTAGCTCCACCCGCTGGAGAGAGGGGAAGATACTATGAATGTGACATTATCACTAGCTCCACCCGCTGGAGAGAGGGGAAGATAGACTATGAATGTGACATTATCACTAGCTACACCCGCTGGAGAGAGGGGAAGATAAACTATGAATATGACATTATAACTAGCTCCACCCGCTGGAGAGAGGGGAAGATAGACTATGAATGTGACATTATAACTAGCTCCACCTGCTGGAGAGAGGGTAAGATAGACTATGAACGTGACATTATCACTAGCTACACCCGCTGGAGAGAGGGGAAGATAGAGTATGAACGTGACATTATCACTAGCTCCACCCGCTGGAGAGAGGGGAAGATAGACTATGAATGTGACATTATCACTAGCTCCACCTGCTGGAGAGAGGGTAAGATAGACTATGAATGTGACATTATAACTAGCTCCACCTGCTGGAGAGAGGGTAAGATAGACTATGAATGTGACATTATCACTAGCTCCACCTGCTGGAGAGAGGGGAAGATAGACTATGAATGTGACATTATCACTAGCTCCACCTGCTGGAGAGAGGGGAAGATAGACTATGAATGTGACATTATAACTAGCTCCACCCGCTGGAGAGAGGGGAAGATAGACTATGAATGTGACATTATCACTAGCTACACCCGCTGGAGAGAGGGGAAGATAGACTATGAACGTGACATTATCACTAGCTTCACCTGCTGGAGAGAGGGGAAGATAGACTATGAACGTGACATTATCACTAGCTCCACCTGCTGGAGAGAGGGGAAGATAGACTATGAATGTGACATTATCACTAGCTCCACCTGCTGGAGAGAGGATAAGATAGACTATGAATGTGACATTATCACTAGCTCCACCTGCTGGAAAGAGGGGAAGATAGATTATGAATGTGACATTATCACTAGCTCCACCTGCTGGAGAGAGGGTAAGATAGACTATGAACGTGACATTATAACTAGCTCCACCTGCTGGAGAGAGGGGAAGATAGACTATGAATATGACATTATAACTAGCTCCACCCGCTGGAGAGAGGGGAAGATAGACTATGAATATGACATTATAACTAGCTCCACCCGCTGGAGAGAGGGGAAGATAGACTATGAATATGACATTATAACTAGCTCCACCCGCTGGAGAGAGGGGAAGATAGACTATGAATGTGACATTATAACTAGCTCCACCTGCTGGAGAGAGGGTAAGATAGACTATGAACGTGACATTATCACTAGCTCCACCCGCTGGAGAGAGGGGAAGATAGACTATGAATGTGACATTATCACTAGCTACACCCGCTGGAGAGAGGGGAAGATAGACTATGAATATGACATTATAACTAGCTCCACCCGCTGGAGAGAGGGGAAGATAGACTATGAATGTGACATTATAACTAGCTCCACCTGCTGGAGAGAGGGTAAGATAGACTATGAATGTGACATTATCACTAGCTACACCCGCTGGAGAGAGGGGAAGATAGAGTATGAACGTGACATTATCACTAGCTCCACCCGCTGGAGAGAGGGGAAGATAGACTATGAATGTGACATTATCACTAGCTCCACCTGCTGGAGAGAGGGTAAGATAGACTATGAATGTGACATTATAACTAGCTCCACCTGCTGGAGAGAGGGTAAGATAGACTATGAATGTGACATTATAACTAGCTCCACCCGCTGGAGAGAGGGGAAGATAGACTATGAACGTGACATTATAACTAGCTCCACCTGCTGGAGAGAGGGGAAGATAGACTATGAACGTGACATTATAACTAGCTCCACCCGCTGGAGAGAGGGGAAGATAGACTATGAACGTGACATTATAACTAGCTCCACCTGCTGGAGAGAGGGTAAGATAGACTATGAATGTGACATTATAACTAGCTCCACCCGCTGGAGAGAGGGGAAGATAGACTATGAACGTGACATTATAACTAGCTCCACCTGCTGGAGAGAGGGGAAGATAGACTATGAACGTGACATTATAACTAGCTCCACCTGCTGGAGAGAGGGGAAGATAGACTATGAACGTGACATTATAACTAGCTCCACCTGCTGGAGAGAGGGGAAGATAGACTATGAATGTGACATTATAACTAGCTCCACCTGCTGGAGAGAGGGGAAGATAGACTATGAATGTGACATTATAACTAGCTCCATCCGCTGGAGAGAGGGGAAGATAGACTATGAATGTGACATTATCACTAGCTACACCCGCTGGAGAGAGGGGAAGATAGACTATGAATGTGATATTATCACTAGCTCCACCCGCTGGAGAGAGGGGAAGATAGACTATGAATGTGACATTATCACTAGCTCCACCAGCTGGAGAGAGGGGAAGATAAACTATGAACGTGACATTATAACTAGCTCCACCCGCTGGAGAGAGGGGAAGATAGACTATGAATGTGACATTATAACTAGCTCCACCTGCTGGAGAGAGGGGAAGATAGACTATGAATATGACATTATAACTAGCTCCACCCGCTGGAGAGAGGGGAAGATAGACTATGAATATGACATTATAACTAGCTCCACCCGCTGGAGAGAGGGGAAGATAGACTATGAATATGACATTATAACTAGCTCCACCCGCTGGAGAGAGGGGAAGATAGACTATGAACGTGACATTATAACTAGCTCCACCTGCTGGAGAGAGGGTAAGATAGACTATGAATGTGACATTATAACTAGCTCCACCCGCTGGAGAGAGGGGAAGATAGACTATGAACGTGACATTATAACTAGCTCCACCTGCTGGAGAGAGGGGAAGATAGACTATGAACGTGACATTATAACTAGCTCCACCTGCTGGAGAGAGGGGAAGATAGACTATGAACGTGACATTATAACTAGCTCCACCTGCTGGAGAGAGGGGAAGATAGACTATGAATGTGACATTATAACTAGCTCCACCTGCTGGAGAGAGGGGAAGATAGACTATGAATGTGACATTATAACTAGCTCCATCCGCTGGAGAGAGGGGAAGATAGACTATGAATGTGACATTATCACTAGCTACACCCGCTGGAGAGAGGGGAAGATAGACTATGAATGTGATATTATCACTAGCTCCACCCGCTGGAGAGAGGGGAAGATAGACTATGAATGTGACATTATCACTAGCTCCACCAGCTGGAGAGAGGGGAAGATAAACTATGAACGTGACATTATAACTAGCTCCACCCGCTGGAGAGAGGGGAAGATAGACTATGAATGTGACATTATAACTAGCTCCACCCGCTGGAGAGAGGGGAAGATAGACTATGAATGTGACATTATAACTAGCTCCACCCGCTGGAGAGAGGGGAAGATAGACTATGAATGTGACATTATAACTAGCTCCACCCGCTGGAGAGAGGGTAAGATAGACTATGAATGTGACATTATCACTAGCTCCACCCGCTGGAGAGAGGGTAAGATAGACTATGAATGTGACATTATCACTAGCTCCACCTGCTGGAGAGAGGGGAAGATAGACTATGAATGTGACATTATAACTAGCTCCCCCCGCTGGAGAGAGGATAAGATAGACTATGAATGTGACATTATCACTAGCTACACCCGCTGGAGAGAGGGGAAGATAGACTATGAATATGACATTATAACTAGCTCCACCTGCTGGAGAGAGGGGAAGATAGACTATGAATGTGATATTATCACTAGCTACACCCGCTGGAGAGAGGGTAAGATAGACTATGAATGTGACATTATCATTAGCTCCACCTGCTGGAGAGAGGGGAAGATAGACTATGAATGTGACATTATCACTAGCTACACCCGCTGGAGAGAGGGTAAGATAGACTATGAATGTGACATTATCATTAGCTCCACCTGCTGGAGAGAGGGGAAGATAGACTATGAATGTGACATTATCACTAGCTACACCCGCTGGAGAGAGGGTAAGATAGACTATGAATGTGACATTATCATTAGCTCCACCTGCTGGAGAGAGGGGAAGATAGACTATGAATGTGACATTATCACTAGCTACACCCGCTGGAGAGAGGGGAAGATAGACTATGAATATGACATTATAACTAGCTCCACCTGCTGGAGAGAGGGGAAGATAGACTATGAATGTGACATTATCACTAGCTCCACCTGCTGGAGAGAGGGGAAGATAGACTATGAATGTGACATTATAACTAGCTCCACCTGCTGGAGAGAGGGGAAGATAGACTATGAATGTGACATTATCACTAGCTCCACCTGTTGGAGAGAGGGGAAGATAGACTATGAATATGACATTATCACTAGCTCCACCCGCTGGAGAGAGGGGAAGATAGACTATGAATGTGACATTATCACTAGCTACACCCGCTGGAGAGAGGGGAAGATAGACTATGAATATGACATTATAACTAGCTCCACCTGCTGGAGAGAGGGTAAGATAGACTATGAACGTGACATTATCACTAGCTCCACCCGCTGGAGAGAGGGGAAGATAGACTATGAATGTGACATTATAACTAGCTCCACCTGCTGGAGAGAGGGTAAGATAGACTATGAACGTGACATTATCACTAGCTCCACCCGCTGGAGAGAGGGGAAGATAGACTATGAATGTGACATTATCACTAGCTACACCCGCTGGAGAGAGGGGAAGATAGACTATGAATATGACATTATAACTAGCTCCACCCGCTGGAGAGAGGGGAAGATAGACTATGAATGTGACATTATAACTAGCTCCACCTGCTGGAGAGAGGGTAAGATAGACTATGAACGTGACATTATCACTAGCTACACCCGCTGGAGAGAGGGGAAGATAGAGTATGAACGTGACATTATCACTAGCTCCACCCGCTGGAGAGAGGGGAAGATAGACTATGAATGTGACATTATCACTAGCTCCACCTGCTGGAGAGAGGGTAAGATAGACTATGAATGTGACATTATAACTAGCTCCACCTGCTGGAGAGAGGGTAAGATAGACTATGAATGTGACATTATAACTAGCTCCACCCGCTGGAGAGAGGGGAAGATAGACTATGAATGTGACATTATAACTAGCTCCACCTGCTGGAGAGAGGGGAAGATAGACTATGAATGTGACATTATAACTAGCTCCACCTGCTGGAGAGAGGGGAAGATAGACTATGAACGTGACATTATAACTAGCTCCACCTGCTGGAGAGAGGGGAAGATAGACTATGAACGTGACATTATAACTAGCTCCACCTGCTGGAGAGAGGGGAAGATAGACTATGAATGTGACATTATAACTAGCTCCACCTGCTGGAGAGAGGGGAAGATAGACTATGAATGTGACATTATAACTAGCTCCATCCGCTGGAGAGAGGGGAAGATAGACTATGAATGTGACATTATCACTAGCTACACCCGCTGGAGAGAGGGGAAGATAGACTATGAATGTGATATTATCACTAGCTCCACCCGCTGGAGAGAGGGGAAGATAGACTATGAATGTGACATTATCACTAGCTCCACCAGCTGGAGAGAGGGGAAGATAAACTATGAACGTGACATTATCACTAGCTCCACCTGCTGGAGAGAGGGTAAGATAGACTATGAATGTGACATTATCACTAGCTATACCTGCTGGAGAGAGGGGAAGATAGACTATGAATGTGACATTATAACTAGCTCCACCCGCTGGAGAGAGGGGAAGATAGACTATGAATATGACATTATAACTAGCTCCACCCGCTGGAGAGAGGATAAGATAGACTATGAATGTGACATTATAACTAGCTCCACCTGCTGGAGAGAGGGGAAGATAGACTATGAATGTGACATTATAACTAGCTCCACCCGCTGGAGAGAGGGGAAGATAGACTATGAATGTGACATTATCACTAGCTCCACCTGCTGGAGAGAGGGGAAGATAGACTATGAATGTGACATTATAACTAGCTCCCCCCGCTGGAGAGAGGATAAGATAGACTATGAATGTGACATTATCACTAGCTACACCCGCTGGAGAGAGGGGAAGATAGACTATGAATATGACATTATAACTAGCTCCACCTGCTGGAGAGAGGGGAAGATAGACTATGAATGTGATATTATCACTAGCTACACCCGCTGGAGAGAGGGTAAGATAGACTATGAATGTGACATTATCATTAGCTCCACCTGCTGGAGAGAGGGGAAGATAGACTATGAATGTGACATTATAACTAGCTCCACCTGCTGGAGAGAGGGGAAGATAGACTATGAATGTGACATTATCACTAGCTACACCCGCTGGAGAGAGGGTAAGATAGACTATGAATGTGACATTATCATTAGCTCCACCCGCTGGAGAGAGGGTAAGATAGACTATGAATGTGACATTATCATTAGCTCCACCTGCTGGAGAGAGGGGAAGATAGACTATGAATGTGACATTATCACTAGCTACACCCGCTGGAGAGAGGGGAAGATAGACTATGAATATGACATTATAACTAGCTCCACCTGCTGGAGAGAGGGGAAGATAGACTATGAATGTGACATTATCACTAGCTCCACCTGCTGGAGAGAGGGGAAGATAGACTATGAATGTGACATTATAACTAGCTCCACCTGCTGGAGAGAGGGGAAGATAGACTATGAATGTGACATTATCACTAGCTCCACCTGTTGGAGAGAGGGGAAGATAGACTATGAATATGACATTATCACTAGCTCCACCCGCTGGAGAGAGGGGAAGATACTATGAATGTGACATTATCACTAGCTCCACCCGCTGGAGAGAGGGGAAGATAGACTATGAATGTGACATTATCACTAGCTACACCTGCTGGAGAGAGGGGAAGATAGACTATGAATATGACATTATAACTAGCTCCACCTGCTGGAGAGAGGGGAAGATAGACTATGAATGTGACATTATCACTAGCTCCACCCGCTGGAGAGAGGGGAAGATAGACTATGAATGTGACATTATCACTAGCTCCACCTGCTGGAGAGAGGGGAAGATAGACTATGAATATGACATTATAACTAGCTCCACCCGCTGGAGAGAGGGGAAGATAGACTATGAATATGACATTATAACTAGCTCCACCCGCTGGAGAGAGGGGAAGATAGACTATGAATGTGACATTATCACTAGCTCCACCTGTTGGAGAGAGGGGAAGATAGACTATGAATATGACATTATCACTAGCTCCACCCGCTGGAGAGAGGGGAAGATAGACTATGAATGTGACATTATCACTAGCTCCACCCGCTGGAGAGAGGGGAAGATAGACTATGAATGTGACATTATCACTAGCTACACCTGCTGGAGAGAGGGGAAGATAGACTATGAATATGACATTATAACTAGCTCCACCTGCTGGAGAGAGGGGAAGATAGACTATGAATGTGACATTATCACTAGCTCCACCCGCTGGAGAGAGGGGAAGATAGACTATGAATGTTACATTATCACTAGCTCCACCTGCTGGAGAGAGGGGAAGATAGACTATGAATATGACATTATAACTAGCTCCACCCGCTGGAGAGAGGGGAAGATAGACTATGAATATGACATTATAACTAGCTCCACCTGCTGGAGAGAGGGGAAGATAGACTATGAATGTGACATTATCACTAGCTCCACCTGCTGGAGAGAGGGGAAGATAGATTATGAATGTGACATTATAACTAGCTCCACCAGCTGGAGAGAGGGGAAGATAGACTATGAATGTGACATTATAACTAGCTCCACCTGCTGGAGAGAGGGGAAGATAGACTATGAATATGACATTATAACTAGCTCCACCTGCTGGAGAGAGGGGAAGATAGACTATGAATGTGACATTATCACTAGCTCCACCCGCTGGAGAGAGGGGAAGATAGACTATGAATGTGACATTATAACTAGCTCCACCTGCTGGAGAGAGGGGAAGATAGACTATGAATGTGACATTATCACTAGCTCCACCAGCTGGAGAGAGGGGAAGATAGACTATGAATATGACATTATAACTAGCTCCACCTGCTGGAGAGAGGGGAAGATAGACTATGAATGTGACATTATCACTAGCTCCACCCGCTGGAGAGAGGGGAAGATAGACTATGAATGTGACATTATAACTAGCTCCACCTGCTGGAGAGAGGGGAAGATAGACTATGAATGTGACATTATAACTAGCTCCACCTGCTGGAGAGAGGGGAAGATAGACTATGAATGTGACATTATCACTAGCTCCACCCGCTGGAGAGAGGGGAAGATAAGACTATGAATGTGACATTATCACTAGCTCCACCAGCTATAGAGAGGGGAAGATAGACTATGAATGTGACATTATCACTAGCTACACCCGCTGGAGAGAGGGGAAGATAGACTATGAATATGACATTATAACTAGCTCCACCTGCTGGAGAGAGGGGAAGATAGACTATGAATATGACATTATCACTAGCTCCACCTGCTGGAGAGAGGGGAAGATAGACTATGAACGTGACATTATAACTAGCTCCACCTGCTGGAGAGAGGGGAAGATAGACTATAAATGTGACATTATCACTAGCTCCACCTGCTGGAGAGAGGGGAAGATAGACTATGAATGTGACATTATCACTAGCTACACCCGCTGGAGAGAGGGGAAGATAGACTATGAATGTGACATTATCACTAGCTCCACCTGCTGGAGAGAGGGGAAGATAGACTATGAACGTGACATTATCACTAGCTCCACCTGCTGGAGAGAGGGGAAGATAGACTATGAATGTGACATTATCACTAGCTCCACCTGCTGGAGAGAGGGGAAGATAGACTATGAACGTGACATTATCACTAGCTCCACCTGCTGGAGAGAGGGTAAGATAGACTATGAATGTGACATTATCACTAGCTACACCCGCTGGAGAGAGGGGAAGATAGACTATGAATGTGACATTATCACTAGCTCCACCCGCTGGAGAGAGGGGAAGATAGACTATGAATGTGACATTATCACTAGCTCCACCAGCTGGAGAGAGGAGAAGATAGACTATGAATATGACATTATAACTAGCTCCACCCGCTGGAGAGAGGGGAAGATAGACTATGAATGTGACATTATCACTAGCTCCACCTGCTGGAGAGAGAGGAAGATAGACTATGAATATGACATTATAACTAGCTCCACCTGCTGGAGAGAGGGGAAGATAGACTATGAATGTGACATTATCACTAGCTCCACCTGCTGGAGAGAGGGGAAGATAGACTATGAATGTGACATTATCACTAGCTCCACCTGCTGGAGAGAGGGGAAGATAGACTATGAACGTGACATTATCACTAGCTCCACCTGTTGGAGAGAGGGGAAGATAGACTATGAATATGACATTATCACTAGCTCCACCCGCTGGAGAGAGGGGAAGATAGACTATGAATGTGACATTATCACTAGCTACACCCGCTGGAGAGAGGGGAAGATAGACTATGAATATGACATTATAACTAGCTCCACCTGCTGGAGAGAGGGTAAGATAGACTATGAACGTGACATTATCACTAGCTCCACCCGCTGGAGAGAGGGGAAGATAGACTATGAATGTGACATTATAACTAGCTCCACCTGCTGGAGAGAGGGTAAGATAGACTATGAACGTGACATTATCACTAGCTCCACCCGCTGGAGAGAGGGGAAGATAGACTATGAATGTGACATTATCACTAGCTACACCCGCTGGAGAGAGGGGAAGATAGACTATGAATATGACATTATAACTAGCTCCACCCGCTGGAGAGAGGGGAAGATAGACTATGAATGTGACATTATAACTAGCTCCACCTGCTGGAGAGAGGGTAAGATAGACTATGAACGTGACATTATCACTAGCTACACCCGCTGGAGAGAGGGGAAGATAGAGTATGAACGTGACATTATCACTAGCTCCACCCGCTGGAGAGAGGGGAAGATAGACTATGAATGTGACATTATCACTAGCTCCACCTGCTGGAGAGAGGGTAAGATAGACTATGAATGTGACATTATAACTAGCTCCACCTGCTGGAGAGAGGGTAAGATAGACTATGAATGTGACATTATAACTAGCTCCACCCGCTGGAGAGAGGGGAAGATAGACTATGAATGTGACATTATAACTAGCTCCACCTGCTGGAGAGAGGGGAAGATAGACTATGAATGTGACATTATAACTAGCTCCACCTGCTGGAGAGAGGGGAAGATAGACTATGAACGTGACATTATAACTAGCTCCACCTGCTGGAGAGAGGGGAAGATAGACTATGAACGTGACATTATAACTAGCTCCACCTGCTGGAGAGAGGGGAAGATAGACTATGAATGTGACATTATAACTAGCTCCACCTGCTGGAGAGAGGGGAAGATAGACTATGAATGTGACATTATAACTAGCTCCATCCGCTGGAGAGAGGGGAAGATAGACTATGAATGTGACATTATCACTAGCTACACCCGCTGGAGAGAGGGGAAGATAGACTATGAATGTGATATTATCACTAGCTCCACCCGCTGGAGAGAGGGGAAGATAGACTATGAATGTGACATTATCACTAGCTCCACCAGCTGGAGAGAGGGGAAGATAAACTATGAACGTGACATTATCACTAGCTCCACCTGCTGGAGAGAGGGTAAGATAGACTATGAATGTGACATTATCACTAGCTATACCTGCTGGAGAGAGGGGAAGATAGACTATGAATGTGACATTATAACTAGCTCCACCCGCTGGAGAGAGGGGAAGATAGACTATGAATATGACATTATAACTAGCTCCACCCGCTGGAGAGAGGATAAGATAGACTATGAATGTGACATTATAACTAGCTCCACCTGCTGGAGAGAGGGGAAGATAGACTATGAATGTGACATTATAACTAGCTCCACCCGCTGGAGAGAGGGGAAGATAGACTATGAATGTGACATTATCACTAGCTCCACCTGCTGGAGAGAGGGGAAGATAGACTATGAATGTGACATTATAACTAGCTCCCCCCGCTGGAGAGAGGATAAGATAGACTATGAATGTGACATTATCACTAGCTACACCCGCTGGAGAGAGGGGAAGATAGACTATGAATATGACATTATAACTAGCTCCACCTGCTGGAGAGAGGGGAAGATAGACTATGAATGTGATATTATCACTAGCTACACCCGCTGGAGAGAGGGTAAGATAGACTATGAATGTGACATTATCATTAGCTCCACCTGCTGGAGAGAGGGGAAGATAGACTATGAATGTGACATTATAACTAGCTCCACCTGCTGGAGAGAGGGGAAGATAGACTATGAATGTGACATTATCACTAGCTACACCCGCTGGAGAGAGGGTAAGATAGACTATGAATGTGACATTATCATTAGCTCCACCCGCTGGAGAGAGGGTAAGATAGACTATGAATGTGACATTATCATTAGCTCCACCTGCTGGAGAGAGGGGAAGATAGACTATGAATGTGACATTATCACTAGCTACACCCGCTGGAGAGAGGGGAAGATAGACTATGAATATGACATTATAACTAGCTCCACCTGCTGGAGAGAGGGGAAGATAGACTATGAATGTGACATTATCACTAGCTCCACCTGCTGGAGAGAGGGGAAGATAGACTATGAATGTGACATTATAACTAGCTCCACCTGCTGGAGAGAGGGGAAGATAGACTATGAATGTGACATTATCACTAGCTCCACCTGTTGGAGAGAGGGGAAGATAGACTATGAATATGACATTATCACTAGCTCCACCCGCTGGAGAGAGGGGAAGATACTATGAATGTGACATTATCACTAGCTCCACCCGCTGGAGAGAGGGGAAGATAGACTATGAATGTGACATTATCACTAGCTACACCTGCTGGAGAGAGGGGAAGATAGACTATGAATATGACATTATAACTAGCTCCACCTGCTGGAGAGAGGGGAAGATAGACTATGAATGTGACATTATCACTAGCTCCACCCGCTGGAGAGAGGGGAAGATAGACTATGAATGTGACATTATCACTAGCTCCACCTGCTGGAGAGAGGGGAAGATAGACTATGAATATGACATTATAACTAGCTCCACCCGCTGGAGAGAGGGGAAGATAGACTATGAATATGACATTATAACTAGCTCCACCCGCTGGAGAGAGGGGAAGATAGACTATGAATGTGACATTATCACTAGCTCCACCTGTTGGAGAGAGGGGAAGATAGACTATGAATATGACATTATCACTAGCTCCACCCGCTGGAGAGAGGGGAAGATAGACTATGAATGTGACATTATCACTAGCTCCACCCGCTGGAGAGAGGGGAAGATAGACTATGAATGTGACATTATCACTAGCTACACCTGCTGGAGAGAGGGGAAGATAGACTATGAATATGACATTATAACTAGCTCCACCTGCTGGAGAGAGGGGAAGATAGACTATGAATGTGACATTATCACTAGCTCCACCCGCTGGAGAGAGGGGAAGATAGACTATGAATGTTACATTATCACTAGCTCCACCTGCTGGAGAGAGGGGAAGATAGACTATGAATATGACATTATAACTAGCTCCACCCGCTGGAGAGAGGGGAAGATAGACTATGAATATGACATTATAACTAGCTCCACCTGCTGGAGAGAGGGGAAGATAGACTATGAATGTGACATTATCACTAGCTCCACCTGCTGGAGAGAGGGGAAGATAGATTATGAATGTGACATTATAACTAGCTCCACCAGCTGGAGAGAGGGGAAGATAGACTATGAATGTGACATTATAACTAGCTCCACCTGCTGGAGAGAGGGGAAGATAGACTATGAATATGACATTATAACTAGCTCCACCTGCTGGAGAGAGGGGAAGATAGACTATGAATGTGACATTATCACTAGCTCCACCCGCTGGAGAGAGGGGAAGATAGACTATGAATGTGACATTATAACTAGCTCCACCTGCTGGAGAGAGGGGAAGATAGACTATGAATGTGACATTATCACTAGCTCCACCAGCTGGAGAGAGGGGAAGATAGACTATGAATATGACATTATAACTAGCTCCACCTGCTGGAGAGAGGGGAAGATAGACTATGAATGTGACATTATCACTAGCTCCACCCGCTGGAGAGAGGGGAAGATAGACTATGAATGTGACATTATAACTAGCTCCACCTGCTGGAGAGAGGGGAAGATAGACTATGAATGTGACATTATAACTAGCTCCACCTGCTGGAGAGAGGGGAAGATAGACTATGAATGTGACATTATCACTAGCTCCACCCGCTGGAGAGAGGGGAAGATAAGACTATGAATGTGACATTATCACTAGCTCCACCAGCTATAGAGAGGGGAAGATAGACTATGAATGTGACATTATCACTAGCTACACCCGCTGGAGAGAGGGGAAGATAGACTATGAATATGACATTATAACTAGCTCCACCTGCTGGAGAGAGGGGAAGATAGACTATGAATATGACATTATCACTAGCTCCACCTGCTGGAGAGAGGGGAAGATAGACTATGAACGTGACATTATAACTAGCTCCACCTGCTGGAGAGAGGGGAAGATAGACTATAAATGTGACATTATCACTAGCTCCACCTGCTGGAGAGAGGGGAAGATAGACTATGAATGTGACATTATCACTAGCTACACCCGCTGGAGAGAGGGGAAGATAGACTATGAATGTGACATTATCACTAGCTCCACCTGCTGGAGAGAGGGGAAGATAGACTATGAACGTGACATTATCACTAGCTCCACCTGCTGGAGAGAGGGGAAGATAGACTATGAATGTGACATTATCACTAGCTCCACCTGCTGGAGAGAGGGGAAGATAGACTATGAACGTGACATTATCACTAGCTCCACCTGCTGGAGAGAGGGTAAGATAGACTATGAATGTGACATTATCACTAGCTACACCCGCTGGAGAGAGGGGAAGATAGACTATGAATGTGACATTATCACTAGCTCCACCCGCTGGAGAGAGGGGAAGATAGACTATGAATGTGACATTATCACTAGCTCCACCAGCTGGAGAGAGGAGAAGATAGACTATGAATATGACATTATAACTAGCTCCACCCGCTGGAGAGAGGGGAAGATAGACTATGAATGTGACATTATCACTAGCTCCACCTGCTGGAGAGAGAGGAAGATAGACTATGAATATGACATTATAACTAGCTCCACCTGCTGGAGAGAGGGGAAGATAGACTATGAATGTGACATTATCACTAGCTCCACCTGCTGGAGAGAGGGGAAGATAGACTATGAATGTGACATTATCACTAGCTCCACCTGCTGGAGAGAGGGGAAGATAGACTATGAACGTGACATTATCACTAGCTCCACCTGCTGGAGAGAGGGGAAGATAGACTATGAATGTGACATTATCACTAGCTACACCTGCTGGAGAGAGGGGAAGATAGACTATGAATGTGACATTATCACTAGCTACACCCGCTGGAGAGAGGGCATAAGGATACCACCCTAAGCTAGGATGGTGGTTACCCTCCGTGGGATTCAACTCACTCGAGCAGACCAGCCTATATTTAAACTAAGGCTTTATTACGTCGGCACAACACGATAAGACTTTCACAGGGTACAGGGTAGATGGGAGCATGTATCCTCCAGCAGCCTCTAACAATGTCAGTATCTTTCAGAGTCTTATCCTCCTGCAGTGTTACCGCTACTGTTTAGCTGGATAGTCCTGAGTCCTCCAGCCTGAGATACTGGTTCACACAGACCCTGTCCTGGCAGAGTGTCCTTCGCACTGGTGGCAGTACAATGCCTGGCCCAGAGTCCTGTGTGCTGATGTCTCTTCCTGTTATTGTCTTGACGGAGATCCAGCTTTCTGTCACTGGGTCTCCAGATGTTATGATGCTTTGCACACAGTCAAGGCACCCGGTGCTAGATGCAGCACAGCGCCCCAAAAATATAATTGAACCTCCTCCATATTTGACTGTAGGAAAGGGACGATCTGCGTTACTAATAAGCTCTAATTTGATCTCCCAGAAGGAAGGCTTGTTCAAGTGTGTTTTGGCAAATTAATGCCATTTTGAAGAAGCATCAAAAAATATGTTGGAAGTAGAGTATGAACTTTGTTTCACATAGCTGTGACGCTTCTCGGGAGTTTGGCTAAGATGAAGTGTAGTACTGTCCTAGGAGAGCGATCTGGACCCCTCTGATAATGGACAGACGACCTTGGTCCTCTGGCGATGTGACCCCTGGAGGGGCACAGGTATATTGCGCTGGTTACCCCTTTGTGACAGAGTATAGACAAGCACTAGTCTCATCTATTTGTCTGCCTTGGCCCTCTGGCTAGGCAGGGACATTCTATATGTCCAGCTGTGGCTGAGGCACTTACTCATTTTTCTCCAAGTTGGTCACTTCTTTTGCATGGATGGCAGGATGGGGGCTGCCTTTATGGGCTCCAGTCCCCATTATGTAGGGGAGGATGCTTGGCCATCCACTTCCACCCTGAAGCCCCAAGGTCCCCCTCTTCTGGGAGGGGGAGGCAGAAGTTCGAACCCTGGGTGACACTATTGCCGACCCAACAGTAACGGGACCATCCCTAGCTTTACGACGCAGAGAGCCCGAATGCCCTTACCCCCTATGGGAACTTTTGGTCTGGGATAGAGGTACCTTCCTATTTTGAGGAGGGCTGAAGTTCACACCCCAGTTTTGCATTTTTTTGTGTTTATTATATTTTTCTTTTCAGTGCACTTTTGGGTTTCAAGAGCACCATACCGAGCTTTCAATGCAAAAAATCAGTCTTCCCCTCTAAATATAACAAAACACTGACGTTATTTGTCCTTCCTCTATATAACTCTCAGTCTGTGGCTTCCTGTTGCCTCCATTCCCCTCCTCACATCATGTCACTGCCCCTGTCACATGCAGCCCTGTCCTCACTAACACATCACTCATCTCCTGATATACTCTGTGCTGCTGGGTGACCCTGCTCCTTCCACTATATAACTCTCAGTCTGTGGCTTCCTGCTGCCTCCATTCCTCTCCTCACATCATGTCACTGCCCCTGTCACATGCAGCCCTGTCCTCACTAACACATCACTCATCTCCTGATATACTCTGTGCTGCTGGGGACCCTGCTCCTTCCACTATATAACTCTCAGTCTGTGACTTCCTGCTGCCTCCATTCCCCTCCTCACATCATGTCACTGCCCCTGTCACATGCAGCCCTGTCCTCACTAACACATCACTCATCTTCTGATATACTCTGTGCTGCTGGGGACCCTGCTCCTTCCACTATATAACTCTCAGTCTGTGGCTTCCTGCTGCCTCCATTCTCTTCCTCACATCATGTCACTGCCCCTGTCACATACAGCCCTGTCCTCAGTAACACATCACTCATCTCCTGATATACTCTGTGCTGCTGGGGGACCCTGCTCCTTACACTGTATAACTCTCAGTCTGTGGCTTCCTGCTGCCTCCATTCCCCTCCTCACATCATGTCACTGCCCCTGTCACATGCAGCCTTGTCCTCAGTAACACATCACTCATCTCCTGATATACTCTGTGCTGCTGGGGACCCTGCTCCTTCCACTATATAACTCTCAGTCTGTGGCTTCCTGCTGCCTCCATTCCCCTCCTCACATCATGTCACTGCCCCCGTCACATGCAGCCCTGTCCTCACTAACACATCACTCATCTCCTGATATACTCTGTGCTGCTGGGGGACCCTGCTCCTTCCACTGTATAACTCTCAGTCTGTGGCTTCCTGCTGCCTCCATTCCCCTCCTCACATCATGTCACTGCCCCTGTCACATGCAGCCTTGTCCTCAGTAACACATCACTCATCTCCTGATATACTCTGTGCTGCTGGGGACCCTGCTCCTTCCACTATATAACTCTCAGTCTGTGGCTTCCTGCTGCCTCCATTCCCCTCCTCACATCATGTCACTGCCCCTGTCACATGCAGCCCTGTCCTCACTAACACATCACTCATCTCCTGATATACTCTGTGCTGCTGGGGACCCTGCTCCTTCCACTATATAACTCTCAGTCTGTGGCTTCCTGTTGCCTCCATTCCCCTCATCACATCATGTCTCTGCCCCTGTCACATGAAGCCCTGTTCTCACTAACACATCACTCATCTCCTGATATACTCTGTGCTGCTGGGGACCCTGCTCCTTCCACTATATAACTCTCAGTCTGTGGCTTCCTGCTACCTCCATTCCCCTCCTCACATCATGTCACTGCCCCTGTCACATGCAGCCCTGTCCTTACTAACACATCACTCATCTCCTGATATACTCTGTGCTGCTGGGGCCCCTGCTCCTTCCACTATATAACTCTCAGTCTGTGGCTTCCTGTTGCCTCCATTCCCCTCATCACATCCTATTGTCTTGCTGTCCTGTTCCTTCCACCTGCAGCTGGTACAAGTGGATCCCCTATGGGTTTAAGAACTCAGAGACTCTGGGACCTCAATCATTGCCTAAGCCCCAGCCTCTATATTGTAGGGTTGCACTGCCAAAGTTACCATGGTAAACGCCGTCCAGCAGAATGTGCCTATGTAGAATGTCCTGTTCAAGCAGCAGGTGAGGACCACAGGAAGGGGTTCAGGGAGACTCAAATCTCTGATTCTTAACTAGAAGACGTGAGGCACCAAGCTAGCAGTGGCCTTTGAGGAATGGAGGTGAGGAATGGGACGTGGCACGAGGAACTAATGTGTAGCCAGGAAGGAGGAACGGGGATACTTTTTGGCAGCATTTGCAACGAGTGGCTCCTTAAGGCTTTTGCACACAACTGTTATCAGTTGCTCTGGCTGATCACCAAGTAAGGGACCAAAGACTGAAGTGCTTGAAACAGAACTTTTTGTGTCCCAGTAGGTCGGGGAAGAGGTACATCCTCACCATGGAGGATTATACCATCTGGTACCTGAGACTTTCATTGAGATTTTGCGGTAGGGCGGCAGATGCTGGTTCTGACACCACACCAATGGAGATGATGGTAATGGTGGTGATGAGGTGCACTAGAAAGAGGTCCTTGTGGCTCCTTTATCATACACAGTGACCCTAATGGTTGACAGTTATCATGTCGACCTCAAGCACCAGGCTGGCTGTTCAGAAGAGTCCTCACAAGATCTCGATGTATCCAGCCCTCTGGGTGTATCGTGTTCACATGTTAAATTTGTGCCAGTGCTGCAGTGTTATCACTTTGGATATTACTTCAGTAATAATTACTACACAGCAATTAAATTGGCTGTTTTATGGACTTTCTTTTTTCACTCTTTCTTTCTGAAAAGAAATCACCCTTGAGCTGACCACCAGAGAGACTATCTTCCTGGGTACCTTCTGATGTCTGTTCCCTCTCCAGCTACCCCCACTCTCCGACCACAGCCTCCTTTCCTTCCGCCTCACCTTACCTCCCACCCAAGCACCCAAATCCACAGAGCGACACCTAAATCATCTTCTCTCCTGTAACTGATCTCCCCAAACCCCCGTGCTGTTGCCTTGGTGTCCTCCTTGGCCTCACTCTCAGCTTTACTCCACACATCCAGTCCTTGGCTTCTTCAGAACATCACCAGAATACACCATCTCTCATTCAGGGAGTTCCCACTCTCTTATTATCTCCCATCTGGATTACTGCAACCTCCGTCTATCTGGCCTTCACCTCACCTGTCTGTCTCAACTACAATTGGTCTTCCTACTTTCCCTGACCAGACTCTTCCCCAACCTTCAATTGTTCCAGCTATCCCTTGACTACAGCCTGTTGTACCCCCACCGGATACTTCTCCCACCCAATCTTGTCCCACTAGCTCCTAATGTCTCAGAATTGCTCTCTCTACTCAGCCATAGTTTTTACCTTCCCCATTAACCTTGTATGTCCTTGTTCTGCTAGTATGATTTGTTATACTGACTATTTATAACTAACAATGATGATGATTAGGGGGATGATTCCTGCATGACTCTAGGTGGTACATGGGCTGATAGTAGGAATGATTAGCCGGCTGATTCTCTCTTTATATTTTAATAATATTTAACCACTGTGGTTATGATAATGAACATGTTCCATTCAGTTACAGTTAGTAAGTACAGTGTAGAGGTCACACAACGTACTGATAACAATTTTATTTCTTTTCTCCCCCAAAGCCGGGCACACACATTTCTCACTGTACTGAGTTTGACCCCAGCGGGACAGGACAGGAGATATGGAAGGATTTACTGGACGATGGCCGTTTGGACTCTACAGGTGACCAGACCCCTGTCCCATGATAATGTCCCTTGTATTTATTGCCTGTATGATCAGTATTATCCATAACGATAACACAGCAGCACTGGAAGTAGCTGGCTCAATACACCCTCAGTACACAGGTGTATTGTGCACAGACGGACTGGGTGTGATTTGTCAACAGTCACAAAGGGTTATATTTAAACCGACAATACCGCTGCGAAAGTAAAAAAAAAAGAAGCGTGCACCCCCCAAGCTTAATCAGCTCTCGTGCTGCCAGCCTAGGTTGGTACTAGGAAAATCGGGGGGCAACAAGCTTGGGGTAACCCCCGATTTTACTGTATCCAGCGCTTAGCTTTGTCAGAAAAAAACACTTTGTCCCTGGTGCACTACAGATCCCAGCATGGCCAGGCTACCATTAGGTGACTGGGCATGCTGGTGCTTGTAGTACTACAAGCACCAGCATACCTATGACTGCCAGTGCCTGCTGGCATATGGGAAACCACAAGTCCCAGCATGCCCTTACAGCCTGGGTCCGCAGGGACCAGTAGTGCTCCAAGAATAATGTAAATAAAGCTCACACCACTGTAACAATGACTTTAATTGCAATAAAAACACTATACACGCTTCTTTACATATATATCTATATATATAGATATATATGTAGTATTATTTTCTTGCCGGCAGTTTTATCTGTTTAAATCTAACCCTTTATGTCAACATTCTGACTGCCAGCAATATGCCCTCACAATTCTGAGTGTGGACGTGTCAACTACATCCCGTCTGGAATTACTTCCCACAGTACAAATAAAGGGCAATATCACATGTTCATCCTCCGTGATCTCAGTATTCCATGTGGCCATCAGTACATTGCATTAAATACCCACATCAGCGCTGGACCCGAATGCTGACCGCAAGTGGTTTTGATTGAAGAGGTGTCCAGCACTACTGAGTACTGTCATTGGGACTTGTATTTATCTGAATTTAAAGTGCCAATGTCGGGCCCCCGCAGTTTAAGTGTTTACACACTTAACCCGACATTGCCCCTTTAAATTCAGCATTCGGGTCCATCGGTGATCGGCAGAGTCTATAAATATTAACATCGCTTTTTAAAACTTTCTTGTTCTTTGTGTAGGTGAAGTGGGTGTCGGATTTTTCGAAACCGAAAAACCGTACCCCACCCAAATACCCATTCCCACAGCATGTACGGACTTCTTCTACACAGTATTATTAATGTTTATTTATAGTTGGCCACAAAGCTCTGCAGTGCTGTATAGAGCAGTAGTACAAACAGCGTAAGTAAGATACAT